>CM041014.1:34368386-34717367 GCA_022984855.1 Dimocarpus longan | reverse complement strand
CATTTATTAAAGTTCATCAACTGAATAAACTGTATTACAAATAAAAGCTAAAAAAATTGAAAATTTTCTAAGTATTGCTGAGAGATATATCCTGCTCGCCTGTAGCCTCAACTGAAGCTTTGTCTTCATCTTCTATAACAATTGACTGAGAAGAGCTCGAAGAAGGTCCTGCGTGAGCTGGAGGAGCATGATCAGAAGGAAATGGTTTGGGCCTGATTAGGAAGCTGGAAGACTGGTTTCTAATTAAGCCTCTTGCACGACCTTTACTATTTACATTTTCACTTCTTCCACGGTTTCCGGACTAAAGAACGAGATGTCCACCTGGTCGCTTAAGCCATAAGTTGTCTAAAAATAAACTTCCCGTTCTTTCTCCGCTTCCTTAACTAAGGATTCAGTGTGACTTTGTTCTCGGGCTAATTTTTCTTTGGTGGAAATCACCTCCTGCCACATCAATGCAATAATGTTCTTAGCCTCGTCAGCTTCACGCTTTTGCGAGGCCAGCTTCTCCTTCAGTTTCTCGTTTTCTCCCTTTAGTTTATTCTCCAAGTATGGGACATGATAGAGCTTATTCTTCAACTCATCTCTCTCTTTCTCCCTCGAGGCAATAGTTTCATTTTGGTACTTCACAAAATTTGTAGCTCCAGCCTCTGTCTCAATGATTTTTCATGATCTCGTTCCAGGTTGTGGAAAGCCTCCTGAGACTTTTCGACCTCCAACTTAAAAAAGTCCACTTTGCCTTGAATTTTGTTCCTCTCGTTCTCCAGTGAATTTATGGTCTCTTCCATGGTAGCTTTCTCCTCAGGCCAATCAAAAATTTCTCTGAGAAGCTTCATGTAAACCATGGATGCCTGAAACGAAATGTCAGTAAAGCGATAAAAGATTAAAAAGCAATAAAAGTAATAGTGATAAGTATGGAAACTCACGAGCAGGTTGTGAAAACCCAGATAGTTAATCAGTCTCTTGCCCTTCATTTCTTCATTTTAAAGGGCAAGTTTCTTCATACCAAAAAATTGAGGCATGCGATCTAGGAGATCATTGTAGTATATCCCCGCGTCGAAGTCCTGGACCTGTTCTTCGATGACGGGCTCTTTTCCCAGCGTTTTTTGGCATTTTGGAGGGAGTTCTACAACCCCTTTGCCCTTGTCAATATCTTAGGGACGTGAAGTAGATGAGCTGTTAGCTGCAGGAGCTTATTGTGAAGCAGGCTCCTTATGAGCATCTTTGTTTGAAGGCTTTCTTCCTACTGTTTTGTGCCTCATAACGCGAGCAGAGGTGTGGAAGAATCCTTTTGAATAACTGACCCTATGGGGGCTTTTGTGGTCATTTGGGAACCAGAGCTTTCTACAGCCTGATCAGTTTTCTTTAGAGGAGGAGCTTTTCTAAGAAGAGATTACTTGAAGTGAAGTCACACCATTGTTGAAGATTGGCTTATTTGTAAGCTCAATACTTCTTTTCCAAAGGCCTAAAAAACAGAAGAAATTTCTTTATCTTTACGAGCCCTCAGGTCAAAGCGCTTGTCAAGCAATTTCTGGTCAGCCCGAGGAGCAAGGCCGTGTAATTGAAGGAGGTGTTAAGTTGGTGGTTGGTCGTCCTGAAAAGTCTTCACCTCCGAAAATCTCTGTAGCAAAGCTAACTTCTTACTTAATAGTGCGATCTCACTCTTAGCAACGTCTACATAAAAGAAAATATTAACAACGAACAGTATGTGTGTGCAAAACAATAATATAAAGACATACTTACTAGGAGAAGAGCAAAATGAAAATTTTTTGAGGTTAGACAAAGAGAGGCAGGACGCATAAAACCAGGGCGTTTTGTAGTCACCTACATTGGATTTACCAGCTCCCTTTGGAAAGTTTACTTTATAAGGGGACTTTCGGATCGATATATAGTAAAATCTATCTTTTTTTCTCTGACTTAGGGCTCGTGGTGATTTTAAAGAGAAAAAGATGTTGAATCATTGCAGGAGTTGGTGGAGGAAGATTATTTTTAAGGAAAATTGAAGCAAGGGCAGTAAGGTGAGCATAAGAATTGGGAGTGAGCTGAAAAGAGGCAAGTTTAAGGTCGTTTAAAAGGTCGATCAGATAAGGGTGAACTGAAAATCTGAAGCCAGCTTCTATGTGTTAGTGGTTAATAGAGATGAATCCTATAGGGGGATAAGTTGCATGGTCTTAGGTTTTCGGTACCATTGTACGGCACCCCGAAGGCAAGGAGAAATCCTCAGCGATGGATTCGAGCTCATTGGGACTAACAGAAGACTCATGTCTAAAAAAGGGAACACTAGCAAGAGGATTAGGATGTCCTGAAAGGGCTGGTACGGCTTCACCGCTCTGAGAGGTCGCGTTATCAGTATTTCTGACTTGGTCAAGCTCCTCTTCAGAATCCACGTCAGCAGCCCCCACTTTATGGTCGTGACGACTATGACCAGACATCTACAAAAGTAATGAAGGGGGCAGATCGCGAATAGCTGACCAAAATTCAGTGTTTAAAGTTATTTCTATTTTCTTAAAGATCAAGTCGTGCGTACAGGGGGCTACCGAATGTGGGGAAACCCTATTTACAAGCCTAATGGGCTACAGAAACTATCAAATAATCAATAAGCTTCCAACTTAACCAAGGTTAGGGGATTAAATAGCAACAGGAAAAGAATGGCATACATGCATGTGGTTTATGCAATCAAGCAAGTGTTTATTCAAGTTCTTCAGGTTTTATCATGCCGAGAATACAAATAGGAATATTCATGCAAATGGAATGACAGACTCATATACACAATCTAATAATGCAAGTACAAGTCGTAACTTAAAAGGTTAAGGAAAGTCATGGAGGTTTACCTTGAGTATGGAAGATTTTAGCGACGAAGAAGGAGTTGATGAAGAACAAGTAATGGCGAACGAGAGGAAGTTGAAGACAATGGGACGACTATATCTGAAAGTGACCGGTAAAAGCAGAAAATGAAACGACTAAAGGTTTATATAGCTATCATCTTGAGGCCCTTGCCGTCGATCAAAAACAGCTGTGTAATTGTCATTAATCTAGTGGTGAAGTGCAAAACCCGCAGTCAGTGAAGAGATGTGCTTTAAATGCACATTAATAGCGCATGACATGGGACAGACAATAAACTGACACCTAGGGAAGTGCCGCGTGTCATAAGATAAGTCAATATTTGAAAGATGACAGTATGGATTCCGCCAAAGTTGCCTCAAGGTTGAGCTTGTTGCTTCCAGCACAAAGGATGTAGTGAAAGCAAGAAGGCTAGAAAGGAAAGGTTGAAAAAGGCTCAGGTATGAGCTCAGTACGCTATTCTATGAGAAGAAGCCCAAGAATTGGTCAAATTAGTCAACGGTCAAAAAAGGGAACATGTGGTTATTAAATAACCTGTGAACCTGAGCATATCTAATTGAATGACTGATCGTTTTAAGTACTGAGTGATTGATAGTATCATTCGAACACATGTTTGATCGCGAGAAGGTCTGACCATGTGTTAGAGCGTTAAGACAATTTAGTCGTATTTAAGAACTGTTCGATGGTGTTCCTCAAAGGCTATCGGAACGATCAGGAGGTCTTCGTATTTGATCGCTAGTCATAAGAGCAGATCCCTTGGAACAATCTGCTCGCTGGGTACAATATCTGATCGCTTGTGTAGTCCGTTCGCTCAAGGTGCTCGTTAAAATTTGACCAATTGACATTCTAAAAGGCCGAATCAATTCAATTCAGAAAATGAGTCAACTTGCCTATTTCCATGCAAATCAAATCACAACATTCTCGACAATTGTTGTAAATACGATGGAGATAACCTTGAGAGATATTATCTCAATTAATGTATATAATTTTTTTTGCCTTATCTGTAAAATTCATAAACCTATTCAAATTGTAATATCTCCTCTATAAATAGGAGGTGAAATTCATTGTAAAGGACAACAAAACAAGAAATATATACTATCACTTTGTACGAATAAGGGTGACAGTCGTGGACATAGGCCATTACCTTGCCGAACCACGTAAAATTCTTTGTGTCCTACTTACTTTGATTCTGGTCATTATTGTTTTGTTTGTTAGTTATTGTTTCACAGATATTGAACTTCAAGAACCGAGTTGACCAAAGTTAAGTGTCAACAGTTAGAAAGGTGAAATTAATCCTAATTCTGAAAATTACACCATGAGTATTTTCCTATTTTCTTAAAATAAAGGGTAATAATGCCCTTCAAGAGAAAGTTAGGGTAAGATAAAAGTTATAGTTTAGTGTCTATATTAAAAAGATTATTTAGATGTTAACATTGTGAAAACAATAGATAGTGTAATATTTCCATAAATGTATGAACCACAAACGTAAAGTGTTTCTACCCTCGGCTGCATACGGCTACTCTCAAAATTCCTATATCAAGTTATTTCTTCAATTTTGTATTATGAATTTGGTCAAGATCGGTTTATAGTTGTTTTTCTAAATTTAGTTCTTTCGTTTCAGCACAGTTGAACCATGGAACTTGGAAGCTTGTATGGGAGCATGCAGGAAAGTTCCTTATGTGATTAGAAAAGACATAAACAAGATTTTCACTCATTGACCTCTCTATCTCTCCTCTTATCCTATGTCATCATCACTTTGGTTCTTATATTTTAACATGGGTACGACATTTTAATAGCTCTCATATGTTACATCACGTTTCATATTTGTTATGACCTTGGCTGATCAAAGAAAAAACCCCTTCACGCTCAACAAATTTGAGGCTTACTACAATCGAATTAGCAATTTACCAAAATTTTCACCCATATTCGTCAACATCCTAGTAAGTGCTTTTATTTTGAGACAATGATGAAAATATATAATTGCTTTTTTTTTTTTTGTCCTTTTTTCATGGAGTAGAAAAGGAAGTAAGTTAATCTATTGGCCAGGTTTTTCTTAGATCTAAATACAAGAATGAATAGTATAGTATGTGTATATCTTCTCTTTAGTTTTTAATTATTAATAGACTTTTGTGTGGTGACTCCAATATATAAATATATATATATATAGAATTATATTTATAGCAAATATTGGATTATGAGAATTAGGTTTGATTGGTGATCTATTATATATTTTTATGGTTAGATTTAGACGAATATTCATAGGAAGTTCTAAAATTTTTGTGTAGCATTTGTGTTGGGATTATGGTTTATTATTATTATTATTATTATTTATTTATTACATGAATATGTTGTTTGGATGGTTGTTTTGGATAGTATATAGTTGTGTTGACTTTAAAAATGATATATTTGGGAAATGGATTGGACCAACATTTGTATCCTACAACTTAATTAAAACAATATGAAATAGGTTGTTTTGCTGTGAAATAGCATGATCAAGTAGACAGACATAGAATAAATTTTTGACATAAAGAAGGAATAGGAATATATTTAAAAACAATTCAATTTTTTTTGCATGATTGTATGATTTGCCACACTCAGTTTTCTACATATATTATTTGCCATACTATGAGCTTTCTAGTTGTAACATATGCAATACAAACTGTTGTAGAGGTTGCTTGCTGGCATAGTGCAATAATTAGAATGCTTTCCGTTGTCAACACTTAACACCAAAGCAATTCAACTATTAAGTGATTGCCAACATTCTGCAATCTTTAGAGTGCTATTAAGGTGTTGTTTTTATGGGTAGTAATTTTTCTTGTTACTCTTTTAGAGATCTTACTTTTGGGTTCGAATGTATGAATTGCTTTTGAGTTTGGAATATCGGGAGATATTACTCTTTCAGAGAAGTCTTAGAGACTCTTAATAGCACTTTATGTTCTGCAACAGAGTACAAATGATGAATGATGCAGATAATTGGGACGCCGGTGAGTTGATCAGGGCTCAGCATTTTGCATGAAGTCAACATTGACATGGCAGTTGCAGCCTGCAAAGCGACATTTGAGGGAAGTGGAAAACAGATGTAAGAGTTGCATCCCTTGCATTTTGCAGTAGCTAGGAGGACACTCCCTGCAGCTTTTGCGGTCTGCTCTCTTCTCCACATCAAGTGATCTTAAGCAATACAGAATATGAAAGAAAGGTTTGCTTTCAGTGACACACACACGCATGAGATAATATCAAAGAACTTGTTATATGGTCTACGAGCACACCACGATCACTTAGGAACCAAAGCATCATTGTAGATCTGCACTACATTTTGGTAAGAAGGTGGAAGCAGCCCTCGTTCTTGCACTTTGTGCAGTAGATGAATTCATCATGGCAGAAAGTCTGTTTGCTGAGGCTGCTACTCGAGGCCTCATTGATAGCAAATTGATAGTACTTGAAAAGTACTGTCTTGCTCAGAAGACCTTCTTTTATGAATGATTCATGAGCAACAATTTCTACACTTCTTTTGTTGTTTGGACAAACATTTTCAATGTTTTTAATTCTTGCTTTTATGAATGATTCATGTTGCTTTTGTGGTTGCGTACTCTAGTGTAGGAATGTTGAAAAATAAAATTTAGTTTCTGCTATTTAGCAAGACATATCCTCCTTTTTTTAAAAAAAAAAAAATTAAGTGTTAATAACTTCGCTTAATTGTTGGTGATTGATACTTATGATGGAGCTGTTGAATTGGCTGAATTGTTGATGATTGGGAACTAGATTGAAGCCTAGTTGGCATGGTTGAGGTCTGACTAATATGACTTAGGGTTCCAATTTTTTTAAAATTTGTTAGGAACATGCACAAAAATACAACATTGATTAAGTTAAAAAAAAAAAAAAAACAAAACAAAGGGTGTGGCATCACATGCAGTGTGTAAGAGGTTATTAGGGCATTTCTAATTTATTTCTGACGTTCAATATCTAAATAAAATAAGTTGATGGAGAGATGAGACATGGAATATGCATCAATATTGAGCTAAAACTTATTCAGTTCTACAAGGTTAACTTAGGCACTTTTTTTAAAAATAAAAAATAAAAATAAAATTCTCGAGCCAAGGCTGTTTCTGCCTATGTTGGTTGCTATATATACTAATCCTACAAGCATATATATGCTACATATAATAGAATTTTTTTTAATTCTAATAAAGAAATGAGTGAGGAAACTTGTACAAATTTGTAAGATTTTTCCACAAACTTAATTAGTGACACATCTACTAGAAACATTAATCATATAAACAAGATGAGAATATTCTTCCACTTTGTTTTTGTAAAAAGCACGTAATCTGCTTTTCAAAAGCAAAATCACATAGCAATAAATTTGCCTTTTTAACATTTAATTAAATTGGGGAATCATACATATTCAATTAAGAAGAGAAGCTCTGTTCTTTTTATTTCCTTATAATTGGAACCATAGGGCTTTATACGTTTATTGGCTCGACCCAACTTTGAATTTATTTTTTCTGTTCTGTATCATGAATTCCAATCTAGTGATTAAATTAGAATAAAATATTCTCAAAAGTTTCCAAGGAAAGGCTAGAGCTGATAGAGAGGAGATTGGCTCCTCTATAAATAGGAAGTGAAATTCATTGTAAAGGACAACAAAACAAGAAATATATATTGTCACTCTGTGAGAATAAGGGTGACAGTAGTGGACATAAACCATTACCTTGCCGAACCACGTAAAAGTCTTTGTGTCCTGTTTACTTTGATTCTGGTCATTATTGTTTTGTTTATTAGTTATTGTTTCATAGGTATTGGGCTTCATGAATCGGGTTGATCAAAATTAAGTGTCAACACTAACCACACTTGTCATTAGGGAGGTGTGGTCATCAGTGTAATTTGGATGACTAATAGTAAAAGATAACAGTTACAAAATAAAAATAAAAATAAAAAATTGATCTTTAAAAAAAATGGAGGCCACTTTGTGTATCTGGCCCATGTGGTTGGGCACAGCGGACTGCATAATACAGTTAGCTGCATTTGACACGTCACGTTGAATTCGATTAGTTTATATAGAACTAGATTTGATATAATATTGCCTTCTGTTTGGCGCTATATATAAGATTGGACTGAAAATAAAATTGATAAAATCAAAATATATTATCATGTGAATTAAATTTTAAAAAAAAAAAATGAAACCCCTTTTAAGATAATTACACGGACATTTGAGTTTATAGCATAATTACGTGAACATTACTTGATGTTTCTTTAGTGTTGTAGCTACACCCTACCATTAGTCAGACTAATGTTTATCAAATTTTATAGTAATAAATTGAGGGCAACTAATTCTTATGATGAGATATCAAATAAAAAAAAAAAAATTGTGTAAGCAGTATTTTCACAAAAATCATAAGAAAGATTAAAAATCAAGATTGTAATGGCAAATCTTTCCAAAAAAAAAAAGGATTGTAATGGCAAAATTAAAAAACAAAAGAGGATATAATCAAATCGTCTCGCACCTTCAAAAGCCACAAGTCAATTTTAGTTACTTGTTTATTTTTCCAAGTCATATTTAATCTCAAAATTAGCGAGTTTGGATAAAGTTGTGTCAAATAAATTTTGGTGCTTAATATAAAATTTGTAACTGTTCCCTCGTATATATTGCATATATAAACCGCATATATTTGTACATGTTCTTATATGATTTAGCACACTAGAAATTAACCCATCACCAATCGATCGAGTCTTCCAAGTGGTGTGTGATCCTTCCATAGTTTTGACATTCCTACGATCTACTAGGCCATTGATGGCAATGCTATGGTCTAGAGATGTTGCTCTGGCAGATCCTTATTGCACACTCGGATCGCGATTCTCATTTCCATCTATTTGCTAGGGAGGAGGGAGAATGTAATATACCCTTTCCATTTTAATATTGTAAATGTATTGTACAATATTACACTCATTTATGGAATAAAAAAATAATTCAAAGTGTTCAAATACGAAATTGGATTATGATAGAATTTATGGATGTGAAATTCAATCACGATAAAATTTTCGGATAGACCAAAAACGATTTCGAACACAAGAAATGACATGATGATCGATTTGGGGTTCAGTATGAGATTGGTATTAAAAGAAATTTTTAAGAAAGAGTGTGATTGATTAAATATGTTAAATATATATATGAGTGGACATTTTTTTAGTTTCAAGTCTGGAAAGTGTAGAGAAAAAGGGGCAATTTTGTAAAATTTAATCAATGGCATACATGTAATTATGTATCAAACTTGAAGGACAATTTGTTAAAGTCACACACACACACACACACACACACACACACACACATATATATATATATATATATATATATATATATTGAAGAACTAACTAGAAAAAAGAAGAAGAGTTGAGAGAAAGAGAGAAGAGGGCATTTAGCAGAGATAGAACAGACTAAGGACATCAAGCATTTTTCACCCATTCCAAGCCAGTGGTTTTCAACCCATTAAAAGTGGAGAACAAGTCAAATGAAGTTATCTAACAAGATTAAGTGATTTTCAAATGAAAATAGTTGAGTTTCCTTGAAATTATTATAAAAAAAAATTGAGTCCAAAGCTATCCATGGACTGCATGTGATCTTGATTTAAGTTTTATGTGTTGAGTTTTGGAGCCTTAAAATTGAGGGAGAATAAAACAAGTTATAACACCCCTCCACTTGATTTTCGTACGAAGCGGAAATCCAAACGGAGGATGTCACATTTTTTTATTCAAATTCTATTTAAACTGTTATAAAAGTTATTTTCTCTTATTAAAAACTGGAAAACGAAAACTCATTTATTAGTAAACGAAAACACGTAACGGTTTCGAACCAAAATTCATTTATTAGTTTATTTCAAAAGTTTCCCCTGTTTTTCTAAAAAACCAAATTTCACAAAAACTTGTAAGAAACAAGTACACTTATAATGTCTCAAGCATTTTCTCAACTTCCATTCGGACCTTCCGTCCATTTCCACTTTCACTTCATCACACAAACATTTATAATCACACATTTAATAAAAATCATATTCATAAATATAATTGTTACTTTTAAAAGAAAGAAATAAATTTATTTACAGAATCACTTTATAATATTGAATTCTTTTATACCATTTATATACATTATCAGTTACAAAATTTCATTAATATATATTTGTTAATAGCTATATATATATATATATTTGTGTATAACACACATTATGTGGAGGAATGTGATTCGCAGGAAGCCCAGCAACCGTTCCCTCTTTTTGTATCTACTAGTAAAATTTAAAAGACATTGTTAACTACCATTTTAAAATTTTGTATCAAAATTTCACTACATAATCAATTTACTAACAATTGCCCATACAAAATACATAAACTCATTTCTTTTCATTTATACTCATATAATTTTCATCATGTTTTAATATGTTTCAAAGTACAAATCGTAAATTAATATCGCACAAATTTTCAAACTTTTGCAAATAAATTTCAAAGATCACAAATTTCAAGTGAATCCATTCATGAAACTCAATCATTGTCATTCTTAACCACATTAACTCGGTTTCCTTTATATTTTTCAGTGTTTTTCATAAACTTTGATATGGTACCATGGATTGACAAATGGATCTTCTGACATCAGTCACTCGGTAGCTGTCCGTCAGAATAAACTGCGTCTCCAGACATCGACCACTTGGTGGCTACCCGTCGGGTCGTATATTACAATCGGGTCTCCTGGCATTGGCCACTCGGTAGCTATCAGCCAGAATAAACGGCGTCTCCCAGCATCGACCACTCGGTGGTTACCCGCTGGGTCGCATATCACAACCACATATCATAATCGGGTTCAACTTCAGAATTGGACACCCGATATCTCTCATAATCCATCTGTGGAACATTGAGTATCGTATCGGTGTAACGGTGAAGTACTGTTAATCTGCTTTATTCATATGTCAATTATTAATCTCTACCTACTAATGTTCAGGTTTAACAATTAGGCCATTCTCAATTTTGATTATTTACCAAAACTTCATATTTCTAATAACTTCTATCTTTAAATAACATTTTCATTCAGAATGAGAGTGACATAATTTCAATCACTTTTTTTTTTTTCATTTAATCAAAATATTAATAGAACCATAGTAAAACCACATTTTTTTTTTATTCAATTATCTCAGTCACACAATTTTTTTAAAACGTAAATCCTTATCGTTTCAAATTACTATTTTACCCCTAGTTTTGACATCAAAATATAATAACTCCATTCTTTTTCTTTTAATTATTACCTAAGTATACATAAGATAACACTAATACTCTTGCATTTCAAAACTAATATACATCCAGCCTAAAGAGGAGTTTTAAAACCTTTCTTTTTCATGCATAACTCCATCACATAAAGCATTCACAAGTCATTGATTTAACATATAAATAAGATTGAAGTAACAAAAATACTTAAAGGTTATTCCCTAGCGTGCATACGGTCTAGGGAACTAAACTATTATTATTATTATTATTATATTTTAATTGGGCTTGAGTTTGAGATATCATCTCAAACGCCTACGTACTCATTCTATCATTGGAATCAAAGTCCTTGTAGTTCAACAAACTTTTATTATAATTTATCAAAATAATTTCACAGTACACTAAATCTCTATTTTTGGCCAAACATGATTATTTCCCAAACCTTTCAATCTTTCATTACACAATTGTTATAAAATCATTCATACTATGATTTTCACATAAACATGAAATCAAATCAATTAAAAATAACAATATCACACAATTTACTGAATAATTAATTTATTTACAATATGTAATAAAAACTAAAATATACGTAAACGTACTAAAAATCTCATTTTATCCATTTTTAAATCTTAAATATTTTTTTTTAATGCAAAATTATATAACTTGATTTCTAAACATAAACATAATTATCAAAATACATATTCTATAATCAAATCATAAATCATAATACATAATCAATAAATTAATAAACTAATTAAATAATTTTCTTCTAGTAATCCTTAATTAAATAAAATCTAAAACATGTACAAACTTTTATTTCATTCGTAAAACATAATTTATAACCTATAAAATCAACTAAAGATGCAAACTAATAATTTCAATGCATTGTTATTAGTTTAACCTTCCTAGGATGCATTCTAACACTTCATTTCCACTTCTCTTTCAATCATTGTCATTTGTTGCTCATTTAGGATAATAAACACATCAAATATCAACCATTGCACCATGGAATCAAAATGTCATTCACTTAGCCAAAATTAGTTAGTGTTTCAACATCTTGGTTTCCAATTTCCTTAATTTTTTTTTTCTCATGAGTAATGCCACTTAATTCATCATTAAAGTGCATCAAATAAATCAAAACATAACTTCAAGGTAATAGACATGGGCTGATCGAAATTTCAAGGGCATAAAAAAACATAATAACATACATAATTGAATTTTTCTAACATCCTAACATACATAATTGAATTTTTCTTACATGATTTCATATAAACCCTAAACTTTACCTACTAGTTTCTTGCATCTAGTCATTCCTTCCATCTTTAAATTCAAATCAAGACATGTTTAAGTTCAAAACAAAGCCAAAAAGATGATCAATTCAATCATGAATCAAAACAGCCCATGATCATAAATAAAAAAAAATTCACCATGAACTCGCCTCAATAACTTCACTTTTCTCTCAATCTAATGACCAAATCTTGTTGATTCTTGCTCCAAACCATGCGCAGGACTCTTGTTAGACATGAGAGGTGGTAAATCAAGGTGTTTTTAGTGAGAAAATGATACAAAATTGAGAGGAAAGTGTGACATGAGGGTTCGGCAGAAGCATAAAAAAAAGTGCAGATTTTTTTTTTTTTTTTGCTTCTCCTCCCTTCCTTTCTTTTTTTCTTTTGCCGAGCACACAATTATAATCACACACCCTCCACCGCCTCACTGTTCTCCACTCAATCTTATTTTCATCTTTTCTTTTTTTTTTCTATTATTTTATTATTTTCTTTTCTCATCCTAACCCACTAACACATTTATATATATAATTTCAATGGATCCCACCACTAATAAATATATTATTATTATATATAAAAAGAATCACACCACACTTTATTCTATTTTTTTTATTTTTTCTAGGACACCAAGGTTCGACTTTTTCGAGATTTGTATTTTTCAAAATCCTTTTAAAATTTACCGGGACCTATCTTCGGACTCCCCATATACTCCTAGTAACTTCTGTAACCTTTAGAAGTCATTCCAAGTCTCCTTTCGGCTATCTGCTTGTCATTAAATTAGTCTTATCAATTTTCGATTTGACTCCGATTCGATTCAAATCTTCTTCAAAATTATCATTTGAGTTTTTAGAATACTTCTTGAGTATTTACGTACTTATTTGACACTTTTCGAGATTTTCGAAATTTTTTCGAAATTTTATCCGAATTTCTAGTCTGATGGGAAAACTGTTTTTTTTTTTTTTTTTTACCTCAAACTAATTCGTTTCTGATCCGATTCAGTTTCCATTAATTCCAATATAATTTTTGGGACTTTTAATATATAAAACTCATTTTTTTCAAAAATTACTATTCACACGGACGATTTTTCATCTGAAAATACTATTTATTAAAATTTTCACTTTTACTAATTTTCGGGACCCGATTCTCAAAAATCACTATTCATTCATCACTATTCATCCAAAAATTACTATTCCGTCTAAAATATTATTCATTCAGATATTCGAGGCGTTACACAAGTGATCAAGGATAAATTTGGTAAGTACACTAGTATGAATGAAATCTTGATTTAAGGCTTAAGTTGATGTGGATTGTGGATTAGTTGTTTGGCCATTAAATTTGATGTAATTTAGCATAGATTTGAAGTGTAAAACTTGATGAAGTGTGGGTGTATATATGGGTGGTATACATGGCCAAGTAGGGATTTAGTAACTCAAGCTGTGTTTGAATGGTTTGAAGTGATTTCATGCATAGAAATATGCAAAAAGATCAAGTTCAATTGTTGAAATGAAAATAAAAAACATAGTAGGTAAGTGTACTATGTTTTTGGCCATAAGGAGAATTGTGTGATGGATGATTGTTTTGAATGCTTTGGATGGATTTAGAGGCTGTTTTGGTGATGATTTTAGTATGAAATTGAAAAGAATTCAATTGGATAACAAATGATGCTCATTTCGGCCAATGCCATGTTACTTAATTGTGATGTTTTATGTATTTGGTTAACTTCTATGATATATTGCATGCCTAGGAATGTGATTTTGGTAAGGAAAATTTAATTTGGATGGATGATTTAAAAATGGAGTGCATTCGGCTACCATGGGAGTAAAATGGTCCAAAAGTTTGTTTAATGCATTGATGAGAAAATTGAGCTGCTATTGTGATGTTTTGTATGTTTAAAAGTTAAGAAATTCAAACGAAAAATAAACATGAATAATCGAAGTCACTACGACATAAATATGGAGGTTTAAAATCGTTAGATGGTTAAAAGTTTATTAATATGTTTATATGCCAATGGAAGTACTTGTATATAAATCGAATTTAGTTGCGATGTTTTCTAAATGTAGAATGTAAAAATATATAGGTGACACGGAAATCAAGGGAACCCTAAAATACGTGTTATCGTGAGTCAATAATAGGTCAATGACTATTTAAAAATGTTTTGATATAATATATTGAAAAAATTGATGTCATGATATGTTAAAGATTGATTTTGCAATAAGTGAATTCCATGTCAAATATTTTGCATGGATCATACAAATTATTTTATGAGATATGGATTTCAAAAACTTGAAAAGTTTATATGGAAAATGTGTTTTATGATGAAAAATAGATTACTGGAAATGTATTATGAACCTATAGTATGCCTAGAAGGTATCAGAAATATCTCAGATTGAGGTTGAGTACCCGAAACGTACATTGACAGTGTCGGGGGTGTCTATCACTAATAGCGGGAGCAAACCCGCAGAGGAGATTGCATTGTGTCAGTTCAGTCCCGTGTATCGTCCAATGCACATATAAGATATATTATTAGATAGCTTCTACTTGAGTGAGAAAAAATGCTGTTTCGTAGTGAGGAAAAAATTCTACTACGTAAAATCGAATAAATGGCCTGAATAAGAGAAAGTTTCAGAAAGGTTAGAGAGAGGCAAAATTTCACTCCATACCTAGGATACCATGTGGTATGGACCTACAATGGTTGACTTACTTTATTTAGAGATGTTTCGAAAACAGTAGCGCCACCACTATTTATATTTTTCAGCAGAAAACTAAAACCATGTAGTATTTTGTTTTGTTTTTTAGTTTTATATTGAAATCAAATGATGTTTATGAAAAGTTGTTTATCCATGCACTTATTTGAATTATAGTTTTCAGAGAAAAATCAATTTTAATATTACAATGACAATGGATTTATAAATTGTTTTAAAACTAAAGGGAGGTTCATTTTATTAATTTAAACGTTAAATGAAAACTTATAACACTCACTAGGCCCGTGTAGCTCACATGATATTTTATATTTTATCAATAAAACCATCCTAGGGACAGGTACATGGACCGCTGCGTCAATCGCAGAGACCCCAGCTCAAGACTAGGTAGATCGAGTTGTGTGTGCTATTGTATTCCTATGAATTTATTTTTAAATGTCTTGGAAGTTTGTATATTATCAATTGTATAAATTTTCATATGATTTTTGAAAAATATATAAATATAACTATATGCATGACTTGTGATCGTGTTTCAATTTATTTATGAAATTGATGACATATTTGTGGTTGTTTGTGTATTGATAAATCGAGAGCCTAAGGCCCAAAACTTTGGGGAAATTGGTTGATTTTAGAAGCACAGAAATTTTATAAAAAATTTGCAGGGTGGCATGTTCAGAAAAACAGTCGTTATAATACCCAAATTTTTATTAAATCTATTCTATAATCTTATGATAAGAAGAAAAAGTAAAGTTTTCAAATAAAAAAGGAAAACGGTTTATTTTCACTGAAACTTTTCGGTCGGATTCGAAATCAACTAGAGGGCCACAGTGGGATTGCTAGTAGGTTGTCATCTGTATGAAAAGAAATGTGCAAAAACGGGGCCTATCAGAGGACGTTGACCTGCTTGTTGTCCTTGACCTTAGGGTAAATCTTCACTTAACGAGGAATTTGCTTATTGCCTTTAAATGAACAATTGAATAGTCTATATAAGGTCCGAATTCAAATGGACCTAGTAAATAAATTGAGATCAAGTTTTAGTTTAGAAAAAAAAAATATACATATAAAGAGACAGGCACAGCAGACATTTGACAAAGGAAAATCAGTTAAGAAAAGACACCAAATGATAGTAGTCAATTTTTATGTCAAGAAGGTGACAAGTGTCACACATACACAAGCTTGGAATTGTGAAAATGAAGAGTTTTTTTTTTTTTTTTTTTTACTATATATATCACAAGTATATTACATATCGTGTAATTTACCGAATATTCTTAATCAAGGTCTCTGAAAAATGATCCAAAATTGGAACTTTTAAAAACTAAAGGAATGACCCACATCACGTGAAAAAATTATCATTAACTTAAGGACATTAAATATAGATCGTATCATAAATAGTTGATCCAAATAAATCAAACTCTCATCCATTGAGTGTCAATGGCACTAGCAACCAACAACCATTGGCACCAACAACCAACTATGAAGAGAGAGTTATACAAACACATGACTTAGTGGATTTTTTTAAAACCAAATGAGTGGCGGTCAGTCGGAATAGAAGAGAATATGTATATATATATATATATATATATATTCTCGAGAGATTAAAAGCATGATGGATGAGTATATATAAAGTTCTTTATATATATATATATATATATATATATATACTCATCCATCATGCTTTTAATCTCTCGAGAATATATATATATATATATATATTCTATTACAAGCAAATATCAAACATACAGAGAACAGAATCTTGGTGAGAGCCATGAATTGAGAAAGAAACAAATTGAGTGGCTGCGGTCAAAATAGCAATTTAAAAGAGACCAATACAGCCGAGAGAGACACATGAGAAAGTGGACCAGTTTTATTAGCAAATGAAGAAAATTCCAGATGGGTGAACATAACATTTTGGTGTTTAAATTATCCAAATAAATTATTTTATTTCAATATAATTTGAAATATAAAAAACTAGTTAATTTTTCCATAAGTGAATCCAAGCTTATAAGAAATTAGATGGGAACCCCTATATATGTGTTGGGTTTTGTGCCCTAAGAGCTTGTAATAATGTAAACGGTTTTATAAATAATAAAGTATTCATTTTATTCAATTTATATATTTTGCAAAAATTTTATATATCATGAGAAACATCCTTTATTACTGATGTAATTTCAAACTAAGTATATAAGTGTTATATACAGGCGGATTTAATTTGAAATAAGTAATCTAAAGAGTCTGTAGAAAGCAAATAAAGCTGGGTACTTTATTTGTGGTAAATCTACAGTTGCGATCCATTTTGTATTTGGTACAATAGTCTTATCCGAGACTATTCATGTAGTGACATGAAAATGGAGGCACCTTATATAATATAGATTATATAGGACTGGACCACGATAAATATAATTCTCTTATCAATATCCGTTAAACTCAGAGATTTATATTTATCAACCAGATGATCATATATGAATTGATCTTAATCCTGAGTGTATTATGGACTCCTACTTGTTGAGTTATATCCTTTAATTTACATGGGTGAGATCGGTGTAGATGTCCGGTCAATAACTTCGTACTTTGGGGATATGATTTAGTAAGTAGCTGGGAACATTCTATACGATAGTGGAATCCACTCCTTATTGCGAGAAGTAGAGAAGTAGTTCCCTTAAGGGTTGATTTAGGTCTTGAACAATATGAGCGTTCAACTTTCCATTCATATGAAAATGGAAAGATAAATTCATAAGTTGTTATGGATATATTGTTCATTAGAGAATCAATGGTACTTAAGGATTAAGAAATAATTAGAGGAGTAAAACGGATATTTTGACTTAGCTCTAATTATGAACTATTTGTGGAGGGTCAAATCATATGTAGTGATTAAATCAATGGACACTGAAAATTTCAGATTGTATAAAAACATCTATAATTTTGAGAATGCAATCTTAGATTTTTAGTGGAGTAACTCTAAAATTAATAATAGTAAATTATTAATTAAAGAGTTTAATTAATAATTTCGATATTATTGGAACTCAAAATTATAGGTCTATCGGGTCCCCTTGATAGCTCATTTTACTATAAGAAACTTGTATATAGAATATTGTAATTAGATCGTCTAATTATAATTGTTATACAAGTAGAAAAATTTGTGTTCACTTAATATTTGAATAATATTGATTATTCAAATTATTTAATAATTAATTAGCTAATTATTAATTATGAATTAATAATTATTTAATTAATTTTATAAGAGGTTTTGAATTTGATTCTCAACTGTAACAGGATATAAATTAATTATGAATTAATTACAGGTCATAGGTTTAATTTTAAAATATAACATGAATTAATTATGTTATATGGGGTAAAAGTTTAATTTTAATAAATTTGGGATTTAATGTTAATTTGATTAATTAAAACCCTAAGTAATTGCCTATAAATAGAAAAGAAATAGTTTTCTTTTCCTAATAGAAGTTATATTTTGGTTTTGCTTTACGTTCTTTGAAAAGAAAAAAAGTTTTTTTTTAGCATAACCAAAATCATAAACTCACCTCTTAAATATATTGTTGATTCTTTTTAGAAAAGAAATCAATAGAAAGTAAGTACAATTCTATATAATTGTGTCAACTCACTTGTTTCTTAGTGTAGAGACATATCAAGGAATGCTAGGTGGTGAGCAATCCACAGAGATCAATACATAAGGTAAAAATCTGATTTTTATTTTTTCTTGTATTATTTTATTTCATTATTTTATGGATCTAGGGTTTCTTGAGTTTTCTAAAAAATTTTAAAACTCAGTGTTCCGCAAAAGTTCATATTTTTCATAAAAACAATTGTTGTTTTTTCCTTCAATATGCATTGGAAATTCCAATCAGAATTTTATTATTTCAGTTTGAATTTATCATAAGAAATGTTTAGAATATTTTCAGTAATATTATTTTGAGTTTGAGAAAGAATAGTTGTTTATGTTATCTATAAAAGTATTTATTTAGAATTATATGTATATTCAGAAATAAAATTTATATAGTTTATATAAAAATCATTTAAGATTTGAGAAATAAAATAAAAAATATTTTCAAAACACCAAAGTTGTACTTTTCTCTCTAACGATCAGACAGACTAAATATGTGTGAGTCGGGGGTTCCCCCAACATATGTATGATAGATGTTAGGAAAGTTATTAAGTTGTTAAGGGAGTCATTGAGTCGCCCAACATATGTAGGGCCAGATGTTATCTCTCATTCTGTATATGCATTAAGTGTCTTCACCATCTATGATCAAATTTTCTTGTGTACTAGTTGGTATAAATTTTCAAATTATAGAGATTATATATTAAGTTTGATCAATAAAGAAAGAGATTGACAGAACACCAATTTTACAGAAAGAGATTTCAAGAAAGGTTACACAAATTATAGTTGCAGATTATTCGTACAGATTATATTTTATAAATTCATCAGAAATGATTTATACAGATATTTAGAACTTTATTATGATATCATATTTGAATTTTGTTTCATTTTTAGATATGATTATGTATTAATACCAATTACATGCTATGTTTCATTTGGTAATATTTTTAGAAAAGTTATATCTACTCAATGAGCATTAACGCTCACTCTTTTATAAAACCTATTTTTTCAGACATTCATTATAAGTTCGTGCAGATTAGTGCATGTCGTGATAAGGGTCATATGGTAGTGACAAAATACATAAATAATATTTTTAAGTAGAAATATTTCACATCATTGTATATTATTTTAAATTAACCAGATTTTGTAAATGTGTTTTAAGAATAGTTTTGGAAACAAAATATATTTTCCATATATTTTATAAATATGTTTTATATATATTTAATCCAGGGGTCCAACACAAGAAATGCATAGCTTTTCGGTTTTGATTTTTCTAAAGGATATTAGTAATGTTGACGTTCGGATCTGATCAACGCTGGTTCTTGAAGCCCAAGACTGTAATGAACAGAAGACAGAACAAAAGTAAGAGAAAAGAGGCAAAAAGGAAGAAGTTTGAGACAAAATTTTTACGTGGTTTGGCCAAAAAGAAGGCCTATATCTACGGCGCCTCCTCCAGTGTAGAGAGACAATCACTATTACTATGAGTTTTCTGGTTACAGCGAAAGAGAGAAGAGGAAGTCCCTCTTACAATGAATTGTCACCTCTATTTATAAAGGGAGGTGGTGCTACCATTTTAGTACAAATGGGAAAGCATTTATTAACATTTACATTTTCCAAGATTATGCCATTGATTTCCGGGATTTGACATTATCTTCTGACTTAGTGGTTAAGATCTTCGGAAATCACGCTGCTACCATTCTGGATAGGATTCTACATGCACGCCACGCTATCCGCGAGCTGATTCTACTTTAGGTGAGTTAGGGGCGAACTGGAGCTCTTGAGGTAATTTTGTTCATGGCTAGCGACCTAACAGCTTGTCCAAGTGAGTTGTGGTCGTGTCTGAGCTGAAGGCTTGTATAATGAACTACCTTTCATGCGAGAGCTCGCTTGTTACGAGTTGAATGTTTACATGTACATGTGTGCGAGCTGTCCTGCGAGCTTGCTTTTATGAGCTAAGACTTGGCAGGCTGGGCCTTTGTCTTTTGAGTCATTTTATTAGGCCTTTGGGCTTTTACCAGCCCATTTGAGCAATCCAGAAAATACCCATAACATAAGTCTCTTAACTCTCAGTTTGCTTTGCAGACTGGGAGCTTGATCATGCTGGTAAAAACTGGTGCATATAAGCTTGCTACATTGCCTTATTCAAAATCATTTTGCCTTGTCAGGCTTCAAGCTCGAGTTCCTTAAGAGTAAGGATAAACTAGGTCAGAAGGGGGAATAAGCTTGAGGAGATCGCTGAAGAGATGGAGAAGTGCTTAAAGTAGGTTCTTATTCACCTCGTTGTGAGGTTTGTCTAGCATTTGCTTTATTTCAATGTTGCCTCGTGCTTTTCTCCCATTAGGTCCTTGAGTGTCCTATGGACTCAAAAATAAAATTATTAGTAATAATAAGCCCCTCAAGTTATGCCCAAAGGGTGTGGAACCCGATGACATAGCGAAAGTTGAGAAGGTCATGGGACCTTGGCTGCGCTCACAGGGCTGTAACCCGAGCATATATAATAAGCTCGCTCAAAAGGTTGAAACTTGAGCAAATACAACGAGCTACGCTCACAGGTTGTAACCCGAGCATATACAGCGAGCTGCACTCAAAAGGTTGAAACCTAAGTCGTACAACGCAATATTCCTTTCGAGCTGTCCAGGTAGGTCACACAGATGGTTCCCAAGCCAACATGGATGGACCTAAGCTAACAGGATGACATGAACCTTTCGAGCTACGCTTAAAGGGGTTGTAACCCGAGCTTTATAGCGAGAATTGGGGAGGTTGTAACCTCGATTATGCTCAAATGGTTATAACCCGAGCTCTACAGCGTAATGTTCTTCCGAGCTATCTAGGTAGGTCACACAAATGGTTCCCAAGCCAACATGGATGGACTTCAGCTAACAACATGACATGAACCTTTCAAGCTACGCTCAAAAGGGTTATAACCCGAGCTCTATAGTAAGAGTTAGGGAGGTTGTAACCTCGATTATACTCAAATGGTTATAACCCGAGCTCTACAGCGTAATGTTCTTCCGAGCTATCTAGGTAGGTCGCACAAATGGTTCCCAAGCCAACATGGATGGACTTCAGCTAACAGCATGACATGAACCTTTCAAGCTACGCTCAAAGAGGTTATAACCCGAGCTCTATAGTCAGAGTTGGGGAGGTTGTAACCTCGACTGCTCTCAAAGAGTCATAACCCAAGCTTTACAGTGTAATATTCTTCTGAGCTGTCCAGAAAGGTCGCACAAATGGTTTCCAAGCCAACATGGATGAACCTTAACTAACAACATGATATGAACCTCTTAAGCTATGCTCAAAAGGGTCGTAACCCGAGCTTTATAGCGAGAGTTAGGGAGGTTATAACCTCGCCTGTGCTCAAAGGGTTATAACCCGAGCTTTACAACATAATATTCTTTCAAGTTGTCCAGATAGGTCATATAGATGACTCCTAAGCCAACATGGATGGACCTCAGCTAACAGCATGACATGAACCTCTTGAGCTACACTCAAAAGGGTCGTAACCCAAGCTCTATAGAGAGAGTTGGAGAGGTTGTAACCTCGGGTACGCTCAAAGGGTCATAACACAAGCTCTACAGCGTAATGTTCTTCCGAGCTATCTTAGGGGTCGTCACCCGATGACAGCAGTATTATGGTGAGTTATGCCCAAGGGGCCATCACCCGTTGACATAGGTCGAGCTTCTGCTGAGCTATACATTCTTTGGCCAAGGAGGCTTAGCAGTTAATAGCACAGAGTATATATAATCATAGCTTAGCAATATAATTCATTAATATTCAAAAGATCAAATTTAACATTTTAAGCTTCAGCTCAGAAAATTATCGAACATTCCTTATGTTGAGGGTCATTGTATGGCATGTTTGTGCTTGTTGTTTAGGAACTTACTGCTGAGCTGATTGTTAAGATTATAGAGGTTGCGAGCTCATGAGTGTCACAACGTAGTCACTCAGGCAACCTTACTTTATGAGCTATTCAATGACATTTCTCAAGTCTCTACACTCTGAGGTGGTGTGCCCAACCTTAGTGTGGTAAGCGTAGAATTTGTTATTGTCTTTACGGTAGATGGAGGATCTCATGGGATTGGGCTTCCCTAAATCCTCTCTATCTTTTTCAGCTTCAAAAATCCTGTCTTGAGTATCTGACAGGGTGTTATAGTTGTCATGATGCTGAGATCGCTTAACCTTAGGCTCTTTTCTGGCTTTCTTAGTGACTTGGTCGCTTTCATCATTGAAGCTGTTTACTTCATCTTCCTAGTTAGATCGTGTGGGATTGAAAGCCTCTTCCCACTTGATTTCTTTGGCAGCTCGCTCATAGAATTCTCCTAAGTCCTTTACTGGAGACTTGTAAATATTCTCGTATAGCTTTCCATCCTTACGGAATCCGACTGAGATTGAGGTTAGAATGGTTTCATCTTAAGGGTTTTCATCCCTGTTGACCTCGCATCTGAATCTGATAATGTAGTCTTTCAGGGATTCATCTCGCTGTTGGAAGACTGTTGCGAGGTGACATGAGTGTGCAAACTATTTCTTTAGAGCCTTGTACTAGCTGATGAATTTTCTTTGGAATTCCTCATAGTTGTATATGCTGCGAACTGGGAGATTCTTAAACCAAGCCAGTAGAATATCACCCAAGGTCGCTGGGAAAACGCGACACTTGACTAGTGGGTCGATCGTCTAAAGGTTCATCTGGACATTAAAGGCATCAATGTGATCATAAGGGTCGTTATCCCATTGTATTGAGGGATATTGGGAACCTTGAACCTTTTTTAATTTCTCTGGTGAGAAGGGTCCTTTCCCCATACCAATCATTCTGCTTCTAAACTCTAGGTCGCTCTTCAAGTTAGCGAACCCTTTGGAGGAGCTCTTCAACCATTGGGTAGTGAGACTTGTATCTTCTCATGAGCTCACGACTTGGAGAGCGGTAGCTCGGTATGTATCTCTGACTTCGCGAGCTGACTACTCGATGTGACTCTACCTATCACTGATATTCTGATTCCTCTTTACGAGCTCGATGACCTTTAGCTCTTACATGGGAATTGGAGGGGTGAGTTGATATTTGTTCTCGTTACTGCTAAGGAGCAGTAGCTTCTTGTCTGGGTGCGTCCTCCGCATAAGCTTATGTCAGCGCCTTGATTGCATCTGCGAGCTGCTGTATTGAATTTAATAGTGCCTCCTACAACTGATGCAACTTCTGAAGGCCCCCAGCCGCTAAGACTGCCGAAGTTGGCTGGCGAGGGGTTAGAAGGAGCTCGTTTTGAGTAACATCGTTTATAGAGAGAGCCATCTACCCTTATGGTTGACCATAGGCCGTTGTATTAAAGCTTCTAGTCTTTCTTCCTCTTGCCATGACTGTTGGAAACTGGAAAAAAGAAGCTGCAATTTGGGCCATTCCTCTAACATCAAAGATGTTGACGTTTGAATCTAGTCAACGTTGGTTCTCGAAGCCCAAAACTGCAATGAACAAAAAACATAACAAAAGCAAGAGAAAATAGACAAAGAGGAAGAATTCTGAGACAAATTTTTTATGTTGTTCGGCCAAAACGAAGGCCTATGTCCACGATGCCTCCTTTGGTGTGGAGAGGCAGTCACTGTTACTATGAGTTTTCTGGTTATAACGAGAGAGAAGAGAGAGAGTCTCCCTTACAATGAATTGCCACCTCTATTTATCTGGAGGTGGTGCTACTGTTTTAGTACAAATGGGAAAGCATTTTTAGCATTTACATTTTTCAAGATTGTGCCCTTAATTTTCGCGATTTGACATTATCTTCTGACTTGGTGGTTGAGATCTCCAAAAATCACACTACTACCATCTGGATAGGATTCTATGTACACGCCACACTATCCGCGAGCTGATTCTGCTTTAGGCAAGCTGGGGGCGAACTAGAGCTCGTGAGTTGGCTTTGCTCGTGGCCAGCGACTTGATAGCTTGTCCGAGTGAGTTGTGGTCGTGTTTGAGCTGAAGGCTTGTATAATGAATTGCCCTTCATGTGAGAGCTCGCTTGTTACGAGTTGAATGTTTACATGCACATATGTGCGAGTTGTCCTGCGAGCTTGCTTCTATGAGGTGAGACTTGGCAGATGATAGAAACCAATACAACATTCATGAAGGACAACGAGACAATTAGACAATGAGACAATTTAAGGCAATGGAGCTTAATCTTGAAGGCTTTAAATTTAATCAAAGACAATTAGAAGCAAACTGAAGTTATTTGGGATTTAAATAAATTGGGTTGAGTTTATTTTTAATTGTAATGAGTTTTAAATTAAGTTAGTTTATTTTATTTTAATTAATGTTATTTGGGCTAGGATATTTAAATTATTTTAAACCCATGATTATATTTAGTGAGCCCAATTGTTAGGGGGCTAGGGTTTCATGTTTTGTTATTTTCTTTGTCTATAAAAAGACTTATCTTGTAACCCTAAAAAAAAACAACAAAAGGAATAAAAGATGCAGCCAAATTATGTTTTATTGAGAGAGTGAATTTTCTCTCTTGTTCTTCATGGACATATGATCGTATCAAGTTTTGCTTGTGGTGATCAAACCATGACTTATCTCTTACCATTTCATCTATGTCTTGGGAGTGGCGTCAATATCCTTCTTTTATAATTTTGGTTCTTGATAAAGTCAAAGTTCTTTATAACTTTGGTTCTTGATTGATATATAATCAATGAGTCAAATTTTTTTTTTTTTTTTTTATAAACCTATTTTAATCTTTCTTAGGATTATGTTTTAATTTGGTTGTGGGTGTCGTATCATTATATACGAGGTTCGCATCAATTAAGCTTTGGGTGTTAATTCAGGTTTGGTTATCTTATTTACTTTTTTTTTCTTGTTTTGTTTTATTATTATTATTATTTTTAATCCTTGCCGCATTAACATATTGTTCCTATGTACTGATTCTGATCTTGATTCCATTATCAGCACATCAGTAATCTGGTTTTTTTTTTTTTTTTTTGTCTCATAGTTGTCGTAAGTCACCATCCATACATCAATCTATATTTGCTTATTTTTTGTTTCTTGAATTTCGCACATCACCAACAATTAATTATAGAATTTTTTTTTTCTTTGCCTTCCTTTTGTTTTCTTGTGCTATTCATCGTTTGTCAAGCCATCATCATTTTTTTTTTTTAAATTTATTTTTGCTTCTTGTCTTAACATCTCCCACTCTTAGCTGAATTGTTTCTTTTCTTCTTTAAGTTTTTCTTTTTTCTGGCGCACATTATTGTTTCATCGTCTTGTTGAATTCTTGAATTATTGTTTATTTAATTCTTGACTGATTTTTTTTTTTTTTTTTTTAAAAAAAAAAAAAAGAAAGAGAAAAAGAAAGGATGAGTTTGAGCTTGCAAAGGGAGTATTGAGTTAAATCAAGAGTACCAAGTGATAAACACGTGAGTGATTGGAGTGAAACACGTGAGAGAGTGTATGAGGTTCTTTCCCTAACATTCTTTTCAGATGTTAATCAAATCATCGGACAATAATAAAGATGGATGACGATTTGAGGATAAATCATTTTGAGGAAAGGGGGAATGATAGAAACCAAGACAACAATCATGAAGGACAACGAAACAATTGGACAATGAGGTAATTTAAGACAATTGAACTCATCTATATCTTGGGAGTGGCGTCAATATCTTTCTTTTATAATTTTGGTTCTTGATTGAGTTCTAATCATTGGGTCAAAGTTCTTTATAATTTCGGTTCTTGATTGATATATAATCAATGGGTCAAAATTCATTTTTTTTTTTATAAACCTGTTTTAATCTTTCTTGGAGTTATATTTCAATTTGATCGTGAGTATCGTATCATTATATATGAGGTTCGCATCAGCTGGGCCCTTATCTTTTGAGTCATTTTATTGGGCCTTTGGGCTTTTAGTAACCCATTTGAGCAATCCAAAAAATACTCATAACAAGTAAACTCTAAATTTCAATAAGAAGTTTTCACGGGATTCTCCTAGACTCGAGAGAGGAGTCAGATGGGTCCTATTAGTCTCAGTCAACATTTGCAGTGCGTCCTCTACCTCGTTATGTCTACTTACTTCAGCTCTAAGGTTTGGAACATCTACTGGTCTAATTTTCGTATTACATAGGGAAAAATTCTGGGTAGCTCATCAATGTTAGTTTACTACAAGGTTTGGATTAACCTAGATATAGGCATGATCTTCCTCTTGCTGATTCCCAGCATCCCGTGTGTGCTGTATCGAAGCTGTTCCTTCCTCCATGCTTTAGACACCCTTTAGTTACATGCTTTTACGATGAGTGTCACCTCTTTGTGTTTGAGATATTTTAGCCATTTGTTAGCGAAAATAGGTAAAAAGAATGTAAATTTAAAGCAAAAAGAATTGAATCAAATACTTTCTTAGCCCCCCTTTTGGTGCCAAAATATTGACGTAAAAAATCGATCAACACCCAAATCAATATGAATTGAATGCAAATGATGAATGCAACGCTATAATAATAGCGAATAAATAAGACAATGGAAATGAAAGAAAGTAAATAAATAGCCAAGAAATTTTTAACGTGGTTTGACCTTTTGAATGTTGCTTATGACCATGGTTAAGTTATTACTGAAGTGGAAGATTGTGTTTTAGCAAAATTTCTATAAGAGCTGACTAATACTTGTTTACTACAAATGACCCTTTTATACAGTGTTAGGGTTCCTTGTTTTCACATGATTGAGTGACTAAAATATAAAAAGGATTAAGATCATCTTTCCTATTTTACATAAAACTGCAATCAGTATATTAATATTCAAATCAAAGTGTACTTCTAGCAACCTTTTATTTGAAGAGATCCTCTGTGTATTATAAGGATCGTCCAATTTGATGAAATTCTATTAACCTTTCCATGAATTTGTTGAAATAAAGAAATATACCTATTTCTATTAGCCGTAAAAAGTCTCCTGCTTCAGGAAATTTGTACTATTTAAGTAATTACGAGCTAATGGTGCATCACGAACTATAATGTCAATATCACCCTCGAGCTATTTTCTATGTGAACTAGTCAATTCGAGTTCACTTAATGTCTTGGCATGCTTGAACTCGTTAAGTGTTCCTATTGACATAACATTTGTTGACATATCTTGCGGTTAATAGGTTTTACATCGCTCCACTTCCTATCTAGCCCTTTAGGCCTAATTTGTTAGTTCTTAATAGGTTTTGGCCCAACTGCTATTTTTGGGCGCAACAAATTCTCAAGAGGAACCCCTAGCAATGAAAGGTTTGTATATTATAACAAAAAGCTTTTTTGTTTAAGAAGTTTTAAAATTGACTCATGGTCATTCATTTATAATAATTTTTTAATTGAAATTCGAACACAAATGGTAGCATTTTTATGACCCTAAAATAATATAAGAGGTACGAAAGTGCTTAAACTTCAAGCTTCTATACAAGTCACATTACATGGTATTAACCCTGTTTGGACAATCCTTAATTCTTCTACAGAGAAAGTACAAAATTTTAGGAACTGATTAGATCTTAAATGGATCTATAAAGCTAAGAGGTATACAATTGAACTTTAAAGCGATTGAAGAGCTAAAAATGCTAAGGTGTTTGAGAAAGTTAGGCATTTAACTAGCTAATGCAAATATGAAAGATTTCATGTCTTTGTCCATAAAGGTGATAAAATAGAGAAGATTGTTGTTATGTACCTGAATCACGATTCTCATTTTCATCCATTTGCTATGAAGATATTGACCTAGCTGTTATGTCCTTCCCCTTAGGGTAAATCTTTGCCTAGTAAAGGATTAGCTTGCTGCCTTTCAATGAGTAATTGGATAGTCTGAGTCAATGTATCATATACCCCCCCATGCCTAATTACTTCGACTCCAAGGTTTGAAAGATCTACTAGTCCAATTGCCCTGCAAATTCTGTGCAACCCCCCAGTGCTAGTATGCTACAGGGTCTGAGTTGACTTGCATGCAGACATGATCCTTTTCTTGCCAGTTTCTAGTATTTGGTGTGTGCTACACTAAATCTATTACTTCTTCCATTTTTTGGAGATTCTTTAGGCACACACTTCTACGAAAAGTGACGTCTTCTTGTGTTTGAAACATTTTAGCTATTAGTTTATGAAAATAGGTAAAAAGAATGTAAATTTAAAGCAAAATCAAGTGAATCAAAGACTTTTCTAACCCTTTTTCTAGTGTCAAAATGTTGATATAAAAAATCGGTCAACACCTAAATCAATACAAATTGAGTGTGAATGGCAAATAAACAAGACAATGAAAGGAAAAAAAAAAGTAAATAAAGAGACAAAAGAGTTTTTAACAAGGTTCGATCCTTTGAATATGTCTACATCCATGGTTATGTTATTATTGAAAGGGAAAGCTATGTTTTAACAGAGCTTCTACTAGCCCTGAATAATCAGATTGTAGTGTATATTCATTTACATGCGAATGACCCTTTTATATAGTGTTAAGTATAGGAAAGATTGAGATCCCTCTTCCCATTTTATGTAAAATTGTAATTAATATGTTTATATTCATATTTAAATCAAAGTGTACTTCTAGCAGCTTCCTATTTGAAGAGATCTCTTGCACATTATAGTGATTTTCCTATTTGATGAAGTTTTATTTTCCTTTCTAAAGACTCATTGAAATAGGAAAATATATCAATTTCGACTACCCACATTGCAAGTTGAAATTGATATATTTTCCTATTTCAATTGATTATACTATTTAATCAATTGCAAGTTGATAGTGTGTCACGGGCTGTTATACCAATACGCCCTCAAGATGGTTTCTATGTGAATGAATCGATTCGAGCTGACTTATTCCCTTGGCATGGTTGAACCCATTAGGTGCTTCTGCTAATGTGGCATTAGTTGATGTGTCTTATAGTTAATAGGCTTTGCACCGCTCCATTTTCTATATAACCTCTTTAGGCTTGCCGGTTTGTTGGGTCTTAATGTGCTTTTAGCCCAAGAGTTATTTTTGGGCACAACAAATTCTAGATTCTTTGATATTGTCAAGAGGAACCCCTACCAATGAAAGGTTTGTATGTTCTAAATCCGTTATTGTCAATAGGAACCCTTAGCAATGAAAGGTGTGTATATTGTAACAAAAAGCTTTTTTGTTTAAGAAGTCTTGAAATTGACTCTTGTTTATTCATTTATAATAAATTTTTTAATTGAAAATTGAACATAAATAATAGTATTTTTATGATCCTTAAATAATACAAGAGGTGCAAAAGTGCCTAAACTTCAAGCATCTGTGCAAACTATATTACCTAGTACTAAACCAATTAGGGCATCCCTAATTCTCTTACGGAGAAAGTACAAAACTTTTGGAATTGACTAATTCTTTAATGGATCTACTAAGCTAAGAGGTGTACAATTGAATTATAAAACGATTGAAAAGCCAAAAAAGCTAAGACAGTTGAGAAAGTTAGCAATCAACTGGTTAATGCAAATATGAAATGTTAACATATCATAACCTCAAGTCTTAAATACTATAGTTGGGTCCTCTCCTATCAGTTTAAACTTTTAGGTTTGAAGGTGTTAACGTCGAAAAATGGTTTCCTTAGTCAACGAGGTTGTTTTCGGGTCCAAACTGCAGTTTCGGATGACCAATAGAATGCATGCAAAGCAATAAGAATGAGGAGAAGAGGTCAGAGTCAAGGAGGAGAGACACAAGGGATTTTTAGAGTGGTTCGGCCCAAAAAGATGCCTACGTCCACTGTTCACTCCCTCACTATTTTGGCAGAGTAACGACACTCAGAAATTATCCTATCTCTTACAATGAAAATCCTCCTCTATTTATAGAAAAAGGGGAGGATCCACGGTAAAGCGAATAAGACAAAGATATACAGTTAACTACAGTTACAATGATGGCCCGCATTTAATGTGCCGGGATTTCAATTAATGCGGCTGATAGCGCATTAAATACGGTCGAAAATACATTTAATGCGGTCGAATCCGTCGCTTCTGAGGTCTGTCCAAGGGAGATTTTGGGTGACTGATCCGAATATGTCATGATAGGCTATCGGGATCTTGATCATAGCTTCTGGCTGGCATAGTATGCATGACACGTTTTGGAATTGTATTCTGTATGGCACTTTTGACTTCTGTTGACTTGGGATTTCTGAGGAGTATGGCGGAGATGGACTTTCCAGCAGATGTAATTTTCAGTTAGTTTGGAGAAAAGATGAATTTTATGAATCCGGCTACCTAGAGAGTTGAGAAGGTGGATTATAAGTCTATACCTCCGCAGCTAGTCGTGATAATGAGGCAGGCGATATCGCGAGTGAATGAGCTGGTATACGGTCACACTCAGAGATTGGCGATCAGTCTAGGTGGATCATCTTGAACGAGGAGGATTTGTGAACATATCTGACGGATGACTCCTCTTGACGGATGTCTCAAACAGGCAGAATCGGCAAACAAACAGGCGGTCAATTATGGAGGATAAACTGGCCGATAGGCTTAGCGGACACGGAAAGCGGTCATCCGTCAGTCTGAGTGATGAGAGTCAACGGCCAAAGATCAGGACCAGCAATCAGACTGGACGAGTAGAACTGGCGGATAGAAACATCGACCAAAATGGCAAATGGAGTCAGTGGTCACAACCAGCGGTCATAATCGACGATCAGCGGTCAAGCCGAACGGTCACAAATGGGCTCCTTGATAGGAAAGCGGACTGGGAGATTGGCGGATCACCTTGAGCCTTTGGGCCATTGGGCCTGCACTGTAGATCTTTCTAGGCTCGATTATTCTGATCGCTAAACTACCCATAACATTAAGTCCCCTAGCTCTTGGTGCTTTAAAGAGGACCAGGAGCTACAGATTCCAGGGCGAGCAGACTAGGCGGAAACAGTTACAGATAAGAACAGTTATAATACCTTTTTGAATTCCGCTTTATTGCTAGGTCACGTGGAGCTCCCATAAGCAACGGTTACAGGTCACACCACGCACTGTGCTTATTTAATGCACGTCTCTCAACTGACATGCTGCATGATGACAAAATCCCGGGAATCATGCCATGTCGTCAGATTGGGGGCGGTTACACAGCTGTCTTGATCCAACGGCTGGGATTTAAATATTTAAAGAGAGGGCGATGCTCCATTTTCTTCTTCTTCTGGCATTTTCAAGAATTTACAGACTCCTTTACTAATTTCTTTTTCTACTTTGATTGTTCGTCTCCGTTCAACAATATTCATCCGTAACTACCAGTCGTCACCATATTCGAGGTAGGCTTCTTTTCTCTACCTACATTGGTCATGTCGTTATTGTCTCTCATTCTTGCATGGTATTTGCTTTTCTGAGGGTCTGGACCAGTGGGGGTTGAGTGTCTCCATACCGCCCCTGGTCCAGTAGGGTCTCGGATGAACATGGGATAATTTTGCTTGCTTCTTTCCCATCTTTCTTCAATCCAGGGGGGAAACTTTACTAAATGAGGCCCTTATCTCCCCCTTTATGGTTTCCTAGGCGCACGACTTGACGCTTAGACTTAGTAGACTTAGGCTTTCTTCGTTCTTTGAGTCTGGTTGGCTGTCAGCGGCCTAACTGGCTGTTGTTTTTGTAGATGTCAAGTCGTGGACTCCAATACCGTCGAGTCATGTCTAGCGAAGAAAGCTCTAAAGGGGGGTCTTCTCAACATGATAGAGATTCTTCGAGCGCAACCGCTTAGGGCAGTGGGGATGCGCCGAGTACCTCTGGGCGAGAGGAGACTTTTGCCAATCAGACCTTCTACCAACACGACTCTCAGATTACCCTTGATGAGCTTAAGACCGTGGCCGATGCATTCCACTTTCCTTTTAGGTGTCGTGTCATGGTTCCTGCTCACCGTGACCATGCGGCTGATCCTCCTGACGGGTTCATAGCGATCTGCCGCCAACATGTGAAATCAGGGTTTAGGTTCCCAGTCTCCTCATATTTAAGTGACCTGCTAAATGACTTGGAACTAGCTCCCTTCCAACTGACACCTAATTCGTACTCCTAGATAACCACCCTGACCTGTATCTTCCTAAAAAATGGCCTTCCGCCACCAACTTCGAACATAATTCAGAGTCTTTTCTTTTTTAAGTCCACCACCAGTCCTCAAGCTACAAAACGAGACGGTATTTATTATATAACAGCTCGTAATTCCCCTTACAAGGCGCTCTTGCCACAGAAAGTTGACAAATCAAATGTAGGGGATTACAAATCCTGTTGGTTTTATGCATCCTGTCCGTCCCTGCTGAAACTTGTAAATTTTGACTTTAACAATAATCCTGGTGAGCACACTTCCACTCGCTGCTGGAACACACATACATACTTCATCATGACGTCCCATTATTACTAACATTTTCTTCCTTTGTGTGTAGTTTTCATCAAAGGGTCGGTTAATCTCTCAGACGGGGAGGCAAAGGCACTTAAGAGGTTCTCTGAGGTGAAGGGCCCAGAAGACGATTATTTTCCAGAAAGTTCTCTCCTGAGGAAGTACGGGCTCGCATATGGAGCTGAGGCTAAACCTCTGAAATTGGCCCTGGACGTTGGAGTACGAAAGGGTCGAGAAGTTCAATCCGTCTTTGCAGGACCTGGAGAAGGCACTTCTGCTCGCGCCCCAAAGAAGCCTAGCACAATGGTGAACCTTGAAATGATCTCTCTCCCGTCCTCACCAGTAATTGAGACAGAAGAGCCTGAGGTGGAGATAACGGCTCGAAGGGGCCCCCAACGCAGGCTGCAGATCCACCTCAAACAATGGTCGGCCCCTCTGACAAACAACCTGTGATGAAGTTTAAAACCTTAGGGAGGAAGCTTGTGAAGAACATACCTCCACCAGGAGATGCCGCTGAGAAAGGGGTCCCCGTTCTTGAAGGTGAGGAAGAGGAGGCCATGAAGCCCTCTGCTAAACGTCTGAGGTCCAAAGGCAAAGGTAAAACGGTCATGACAAGAGGAACCGATAAAGGACAAGTCCTTGAAGCTAATGCAGGGGAATATTTTGATGACTTGTTGGACCGGCTGCCAGCATTACTAGGGCCTGACAAGCCGGACGTCTATCAGAAGCATATTCGTGGTGACCAGCTGGTCGATTATGCCGCTCGCTGTAATGTACTGGTAAGTCCCATTCTTTACTTCATAATTATACCCTATGTTCCTACATAACACTGATACGTTTTCTTTTCAATCCTCATTGGCTATGATGAAGATACGTCGGGACTTCCCTGACCTGGTAGGAGAGAAGGCTTCGCTTGAGGAAGCGAATAGGGAGCTGGAGGCCGAGAACCGGAAGCTTAAAGAGGAGTCCGAGGCTGCCAAGAAAACTATTATTGAGCTTGAGCAGAAGCTTAAAAGTGCGAAGGAGTCTGCGGAGAAAGAGAAGAAGCTTCGATTAATCAATTCTTCCTCGCTTGCAAAGGCCACTGAGAACGTAGACAAGGTCACTCGCGAAGCTATCCTTTAGAAGAAACGGGCTGATGATGCCAAGAAAAATAATGAGCAGACGCTGAAGGATCTGACCGCGGTGAGGGATAAGCTTGCTCAGATACGGGAGGCGTTCCACAAATCAGAAATCTGGGCCAAACAAGCTTGGAAAGAGGCAACTGATAAGACGAGCAGTAAATTCCTATACACTTTGTGGTTGCATCATCCTAAGTTGGACTTCTCATTCTTCGGGAATGAAGCGGTGGAGGAAGTGAAGAAGTACGCTGTCCGTGCTGCCAGAGACGCCCAGATAAAGGCCGCACAAACCGTTCAGAAGGATATAATTTCTGCTGGTCATACGAAAGGTTCTGAGTCTTCGTCTGCTCAAACCGGTGCTCCATCAACCCAGGGTGGTTCCTCCTCAACTCCTCAAGGATCGGCACCAGATGGGGGATAAGGTTCGTCCTCATAAGGAGCCCCCAGCCAGAAAGATCCGAAGGACACTCCTGCTGCCAGTTCTTCTAAAGACCCCTCTGGATAAATAATCTTAATGTTTTCCTTTGCTGCTAATAGGACTTATCTTTGAACATCGGAGTTGTAGATACCTTTTTATTTTTTAAATTCACGACGCTTCATAATTACTTATTTTGCTTTGTTTGGTGGAATTTCTGCTGATTTGCCTTGCCACCTTTTCACCCTCATATGCATATGTAATCGAAATAGATTGCGAACAGGTATATCCTGCAAGATAGTCAACAAATAAAAATAAAAAGGGGCTGATTGCCCCTACATGTACCTTTGAAGAGGTAGAATAAGGAAGGTAATCCTTCAGGTTGCGGATGTTTTCCAGCAGATGGCCCTTAATACGAATTTGTAGTTTGAGGGGCAGAAAAGAATCTCGGAGGGCCAATGGATAACTTGATTTCTACTGTCGAACAGATACTACCAAATTAGGAGTAATAGGCCGATCGGCTTACTTGCAGGGATCAATCGGTTGATGAATAAGTAGATTTGTCTAGTGTTGTCATGTGGTCGCGACATGTTTAACATATATGCATACACAATATAAAATAATATAGATAATGAGAAATGCGTCGAGGAAAAGAAGAAACCAGACGGAGAGTAGGTGGGTTGTTCACGTGTTTTTCTGACCGCTATTAGAGTTGATGAAGGATTGTGCTCAAAAGATAGGGGCCCGAGCGCACACAACCAACTGCCCTCACAAGGTTTAGCCTGAGCATTTACAGCGGGTTGCGTTCACAGGGTTAATGCCCGAGCGTTTTCAACGTAAGTTAGTAAACCTCTCCAGCTGCGCTCACAAGGTTAGACCTGAGCATTTACAACGAGAGTTATGGAGGTTGGGACCTCAGCTGCGCTCACAAGGTCGAAACCTGAGCATTTACAGCATAAGTTAGTGAACCTCTCCAGCTGCGCTCACAAGGTTAAATATGAGCATTTACAGCGAGAGTTATGCAAATTGGGACCTCAGCTACGCTCACAAGGTCGAAACCTGAGCATTTACAGCATAAGTTAGTGAATCTCTCCAGCTGCGCTCACAAGGTTAAACTTGAGCATTTACAACGAGAATTATGGAGGTTGAGACCTTAGCTGCGCTCGCAAGGTCGAAACCTGAGCATTTACAGTATAAGTTAGTGAACCTCTCCAGCTGCGCTTACAAAGTTAAACCTGAGCATTTACAGTGAGAGTTGTGGAGGTTGAGACCTCAGCTGCGCTCATAAGGTCAAAACCTGAGCATTTACAGCATAAGTTAGTGAACCTCTCCAGCTGCGCTCACAAGGTTAAACCTGAGCATTTACAGCGAGAGTTGTGGAGGTTGAGACCTCAGCTATGCTCACAAGGTCGAAACCTGAGCATTTACAACATAAGTTAGGCTGAGTGTCACGTCAATCGAGCCTTTTATTCATGTTCGCGCGCGAACGCGTAGAGGTGAAGGCCAATTCATCGAGCGGCGATTAGGTGCGTAGGCTCGTGGACGTTTTAGCCCCTCTTGCCTTGTAGGGCAATTGAAAGTTGGAGCTTTAAGCTGGCGCTTTGTCGTTTGTAGTGGGGTACCTTTCACATAAGAACACATATGAGCGTTTCATGTCAGCAATAATTCATGATAATTGATGGATAATTCTCATTATGTCTATACACGATTTGCTTTACATGAGCAATCAAAACAGCAATAAAAATATAGTAGTAATGTATAATAAGGTCTCAGGTGAATGGCGTTCCAAGCTCTAGGTAGTGCTGCCCCACTCATGTCTGCCAGATGGTAGGCTCCGTTCTTCAGGCTTTCGTGGATTATGTAAGGCCCTTCCCAGTTCGGTCCCAATACCCCTTCACTAGTTTTACGGGCGTCAGGTAGGATCTCTCGTAGTACTAGATCACCTGGTTTGAATTGGCATATCCGAACCCTTTTGTTGTAATGCTTGACCATTCTCTACTGGTAGACGACCGCCCTGAGGCGAGTAGCTTCTCGGGATTCTTCAGGTAAATCTGAGTTGGCGGCTAAGAGTTGATCGTTATCGTCAAGGTTGAAGCTTGCCCTTCAGTGACTGAAGACTTCAAATTATGCAAGAATCATGGCTTTGGACCCATAGACAATTGAGAAATGAGTCTCTTCTGTGGTACTGCGGGCAGTAGCGCGGTAGGCCCATAACACCCTCTGTAACTCATCAACCCATGCTCCCTTTCTAGCATCAAGCTTAGTCTTCAGGATTTGTTTTATGATTTTGTTGATTGCCTCCACCTGACCGTTAGCTTGAGGGTGGTCGACTGTTGAGAAGCTTTTGACGATGCCAAGACTACTGCAGAATTCCTGAAATTGTTCACTTATGAACTGGGTCCCGTTGTTTGTAACTAGCTGCTGGGGAATGCCAAACTTGCAGATTATGTTGTTCATACGAACTTTTCAATCTTCGTCGTGGAGATCTCGACCAGCTCCTTTGCTTCTGCCCATTTTGTGAAGTAGTCGACTGCTACGACGGCGTATTTGCATCTCGCTCGACCCACTGGGAGAGATCCGATCAGATTCATGCCCTATATGGTGAAGGGCTATGGACTGATCATCTGTCTGAGGTAGGCAGGAGGTGCTCGGGGGATTTTGGAACATCTCTGGCATTTATCACACTTCCTTACCAGGTCAATGGCATCCTTCTTCATGATCGGCCAGTAGAACCCCTGTCTGAGGGCCTTTTGAGCCAGGGAGAGTCCCCCAGCATAGTTTCTGCAATGCCCTTCATAAATGTCCCTCATCAACACAGTGCACTTCGACTCATCAATACACCTGAGCAGGGGGGCTGAGAGGCCCCTTTTGTAGAAAACGTCACCATAAATGTAGTACCTGGCTGCTCTTATGCGCAGGCGACGAGCCTCCGCCTTATTTTCTAGTAGCCTTCCTTCTTGCAGGTAATCGACCAGCTGGCTCATCCATGATCCAACTGCCACTGTCAGAGTCATCACTTTCACGCCGGATTTAGTACTTGGCTTAGGCAAAAACTCCACAGGTATGTTTTCGATGCAGTCTGTATCTTGAGTGAATGTCAGGCGAGCCAGTGCGTCTGCATGGGAGTTCTGGGCGTGCGAAATCTGGTTCAACTCGAATGTCTCGAAAGCCCCCAGTAACCTCTGGACCTCCCGCAGATAAGCTGTCATTTTTTATCCTCTGCCTTGGTATTCACATTTTATTTGGCAGACCACCAACTGCGAATCGCTGAATATTCTAAGTTGCTCAACCTGCATCCTCCTGGCTAGGCGAAGACCTGTTAACAGTGCTTCATACTCCGCCTTATTGTTAGTCGCTCTGAAACCAAACTTAAGGGCACAGAGAAACTTACTCCCATCTGGGTTAATTAACAAAATTTCGGCCCCCGCGCTCCTTTCACAGGAGGATCCGTCCATAAAAAGTTCCCAATACGGACCTTCAGAGGTTTCAGCCTAATCGTCTGCAGGCCCGGTAAACTCAACGATAAAGTCTGCCAGCGCTTGTCCCTTAATTGCCAGTCTCGGTCTGAATTCAATGTCATACTAGGTAATTTCAATGGTCCATTTGATGAGTCGGTCGGAGGTATTTGGCTTCTGAAGGATTTGCTTTAATGGATACCTGGTCAAGACTTCAATCTTGTGCGCTTGGAAGTAAGGACGCAGCTTCCTGGACGTCATCACCAAACAGTACGCAAGCAGTTCCATCGGGGTGTATCTGGTTTCAGCTTCCACTAGCTTCTTACTGACATAGTAGACCGGGACTTGTGCTGCATTTCCTTCTTGCCTTGTCAGGGCCGTGCTTAGGGCGTGTTGGGATACCCCCAGGTAGACTGTCAGAGTTTCTCCCTCCTTCGGTTTGGTCAGCAGCGGGGCACGCCCTATGTACTCTTTTAGTTGTAGGAACACAGCTTCACACTCGTCAATCCACTTGAAGTTCTTGGCCCTCTTCAGCACCTCAAAGAATGGAGCACACCTGTCAGAGGCTTAAGACACGAACTTGCTTAAGGCCGCTATCTGGCCGTTCAAACTCTGAATCTCCTTCACACTAGTCGGTGATCTCATGTCCAGCAGAGCTTGGATTTTCTCTGGGTTAGCCTCAATTCCCTTGTTATTCACAATAAAACCCAGAAATTTACCTGAGGAGACCCCAAAGGCACATTTGAGCGGGTTTAACTTCATCTGATACTTCCTTAGGATCTGGAACATTCTTTCAAGATCACGAACATGGTCGACAGCCTTCTCAGATTTGACGAGCATGTTGTCTACGTATACCTCCCTGGTTTTCCCAATCAGATCCTCAAACATTCTGTTCACCAACCTCTGATAGGTAGCCCTTGCATTTTTTAGATCGAAGGGCATTACCTTATAGCAGTACAATCCTCGGTCGGTAGTGAACGATGTGCATTCTTCATCCTCAGGGTTCATGGGAATTTGGTTGTAGCCTGAGTAAGCGTCTATGAAGCTAAAGAGTTCGTGCCCTACTGTCACGTCCACTAACTGATCAATTATGGGCAAGGAAAAACTGTCTTTCGGACAAGCTTTATTCAGATCCGTGAAGTCTATACATGTCCTCCACTTCCCGTTCTTCTTTTTCACCAGTACGGGGTTAGCCACCCAGGCTGGGTGTTGGACTTCTCGGATGAACTTGTTGTCCAGGAGCTTGTCCACTTCCTCTTTCAAAGCCTCACTGCGTTCCTGGTTCATTTGCCTCCTTTTCTGGCAGACTGGCCAATGGTGGGGGTCGACGTTCAGCTTATGGGTCATCACATTCGGATCAATCCCCACCATGTCTTCATGGTTCTAGGCAAACACATCTGTATTTTTCTTGAGGCAGCTTGTCAACCGAGCCTTTACCTCCTGGGTCAAGCTTATGCCCAGCTTGAGACATCTCGTCACATCTGCTTCGCTAACCTGGATGTCCTCAAGCTCCTCCACGGGACCGGTATTCTGACATGCATCGAATTCCCTGGGGTCCAAGTCGTGGCTGATTCCTGATGAAGTGATCGTCTGCAGCTCATGTTCAGGGATTATATCTGCTTTCTTCCCTTGAACTCCCTTCTTTATTGCGTCCACATAGCAGCGACGAGCCAGAGATTGCTCGCCCTGCACACACCCTATCCCACAGGGAGTTGGGAACTTCACCACTAAGGCCTTGGTGGAGATGACCATGTCAAGGTCATTCATGGAGGCCTTCCAATCATTACGTTATAGGCAGAGGGAGAGTCAACGATGAGGAAGTCTGCTAGTACCGTAGACTGGCGGGCGGCGTCACCGAGAGTCAAGGACAATTTTATCTGTCTGGTTGGGATGACCGAGTCTCCAGTGAATCCATAGAGGGGTTTAGGAGATGGTTTGAGCTGATCGTCACTAATCCCCATTGATCATAGCAGTCCTTATATATCACGTTCACTGAACTCCTAGTATCAATCATGATCCTTTTCACCACTGAGTTGCCGATGCGCGCTCTGATCACCAAAGTATCATTGTGAGGGAGACGGACATCCCGGACATCTTCATCTGTAAACACGATGTCCTCTGATATCTTTCGGGCTTTCTTGGCGGGTCCTTTTGACTCTCTCTGTCCTGCAGGTTGAACACGTCTGGCTTTGCGCATAAACCGCTCCTGAGACCTATTAGATTCTCCCGCCCCCGAAGGTTCTCCATGGATGGTATGGATAGTTCTGACAGAAGGCCCTTGGGTAGAATCCGGCTCCGACTGATTTTGAGCTGGCAGGTCTTCTGAACGCTGACGGGGGCGCTGCTGCTGGGATGGTCGTCTTGGGGGTCTCACAACGTAATCCCTTAGACGACCATTTCTGATCATCTCCTCAATGGCATCCTTGAGTGCCCAGCAATCCGAAATATTATGCCATATTTCATTATGGTAGGCACAAAACGTATTTCTGTCTCTCCGCCCTTCAGAAGCTTGTATGGGGGTAGGCCGTTCAAAGTTCTCCCTGCTCTTCTCAGTTGCATAGGTTCGGTCTTGGGTATCCGATAGGGCATTGTATGTATTATACCGACCTTGAAATCGTGGCCGCTCTCGCCCCCGGTTACTCCCTGGTCTTCGCCAATCCCTGGCTTTTTTGGCAACTTGATGGCTTTCTCTTCGCCCCCCAGGGTTATTTCCTTCGTTACTCCTTTTCCTTCCATGATTGGAACTACCAGCTTCGTCTTTCTGAGAACTGGCCTTCCTAGGATTAGTTACTTCCTCCCATCGGATTTCCTTCCCCGCTCGGTCATAAAATTCTCCCAGATCCTTCACAGGGGATCTATAAATACTCTCGTACAGTTTCCCGTCTTTTCTCAAACCTGATGAGATGGCTGATAATACCTCTTCATCCGTAGGGCTCTCCACATTGGTTACCTCGCGCCTGAACCTGTTAATATAATCTTTTAGCGGCTCACCTGGACGTTGGCAAATTGTGGAAAGATGGCAGGGTGGCGCAAACCGCCTCTTCAACGCCTTGTATTGGTTCAGGAACTTCTGCTGACATTCCTCCCAGTTGTTGATGCTGCGGGGGGGGAGGCTTCTGAACCATGTCCTCGGAATGTCTCCGAGCGTGGCCGGGAATACACGGCATTTTACAAGCGAACTTGTCGTTTGGAGGTCTATCTGAATATTGAAAGCGTCCAGATGATCATAAGGATCGGAGTTCCCTCTGTATTGGGGAATGTTGGGAACTTTGAATCTTGGTAGGAGCAGCTCCAACTCAATTTCTGAAGTAAATGGGGACTCTCTCCAGTTTGGCCCCTTTGTTCCTGCACCATGGGCCGTGCCTCCAACTGTCGGACCCTCTGGAGGAGTTCTGCAACCAATGTGCCCTGCGTCTCAATTCTTTCGATAGCGGAATGTATGTCCCTTCTGCTTAGAGATCGGTTATCTCCAGCCCCCAGTCCTCCAGCATTGGGTCTTGGTCCCGTCCTACCTACGCAGGCCGGGATTTGATCATGATTGCGGTCAGTTTGCTCCGGTCGGTTTTCATTATGGGCCTGAGGGAGTCGAGCACTGGAATGTATGCTGGAAGAATGGACTGACCCTTCTCGTCCTGATTCCCTGACGTCCCTCCTGTTCACATTAGGGTCTCCGACATGCCTCCCCCGAGGAACTTAAGGAGGTTGGGCTTGTGTCCGAATCAGAGTTCTGACTTTACCAATAAACTGCGCGACTGTATTCTTTAACATCTCCTGTCGTCGCTGCAACGCCTGCATGGCATCTCCCTCTGCAGTATTGGACACAGGTTGGCGATTGGGAATAGGAGGTATACCTTGAGCGTCCCTTGCCACGGGCGCGCCAGATGTCCCTACACCAGTTTTGGGTATTCCTCCAGTAGACATAGCCTGCTGTTGTTAGTTTGAAGCTTCTTGGTGGTTTTCTGTTGCATTGAAGTCTCTAGGAATCCTCCCTCTGACCATGGTGAATGAAGAACGAGCTCTGAAGGCTAGGGAATAAGAAAGGTGGTGAAACTGAAGATGAGCCCTTCCTTCTAGCGCCAAAAATATTAACATCGAAAAATGGTTTCCTTAGTCAACGAGGTTGTTTTCGAGCTCAAGCTGCAGTTTCGGATGATCAATAAAATGCATGCAAAGCAATAAGAATGAGAAGAAGAGGTCAGAGTCGAGGAGGAGAGACACAAGGGATTTTTAGAGTGGTTTGGCCCAAAAAGATGCCTACGTCCACTGTTCACTCTCTCACTATTTTGGCAGAGTAACGACACTCAGAAATTATCCTATCTCTTACAATGAAAATCCTCTTCTATTTATAGAAAAAGAGGAGGATCCACAATAAAGCGAATAAGACAAAGATATACAGTTAACTACAGTTACAATGATGGCCCGCATTTAATGCGTCGGGATCTCAATTAATGCGGCTGACAGCGCATTAAATGCGGTCGAAAATACATTTAAGGCGGCCGAATCCATCGCTTCTGAGGTCTGCCCAAGGGAGATTTCGAGTGACTGATCCGAATATGTCATGATAGGCTATCGGGATCTTGATCATAGCTTCTGGCTGGCATAGCGTGCATGTTTTGGAATTGTATTCTGCATGGCACCTTTGACTTATGTTGACTTGGGATTTCTGAGGAGTATGGCGGAGATGGACTTTCCAGCAGGCGTAATTTTCAGTTAGTTTGGAGAAAAGACGAATTTTATGAATCCGGCTACCTGGCGAGTTGAGAAGGTGGATTATGAGTCGATACCTCCGCAGCTAGTCATGATAATGAGGTAGGCAATATCGCGAGTGAATGAGCCGGTATACGGTCACGCTCAAAGATTGGCGATCAGTCTAGGCGGATCATCTTGAACGAGAAGGATTTGTGAACATATCTGACGGATGACTCCTCTTGGCGGATGTCTCAAATGGGCAGAATCGACGAATAGACAGGCGGTCAATTATGGAGGATAAACTGCGGATAGGTTTAGCGGACATGGACAGCGATCATCCGTCAGTCTGAGCGATGAGAGTCAACGGCCAAAGATCAAGACCAGCAATCAGACTGGACAAGCAGAACTGGCGGATAGACTAGCGGATAGAAACATCGGCCAGAATGGCGGATGGAGTCAGCGGTCACAACCAACGCTCAGAATCGGCGTCAGCGATCAGAACTAACGAACAGGCTGAGCGATAGCGACTAGCGGTCAAGCCGAGCGGTCACGAATGGGCTCCTTGACTAGAAAGCTGACTGGGAGATTGGCAGATCACCTTGAGCCTTTGGGCCATTGGGCCTGCACTGTAGATCTTTCTGGGCCCGATTATTCTGATCGCTAAATTACCATAACATATGGTAACTAACATGATATCAAAATTTGGAGGTCCTTGATTTAAACTCTCTCCCTGCTCTTTATCTAAAAATTTTCTTGTTACACATATTATATGGTATAAGGTGTTTAGCATATGTCTGTTATCTGTTACTTATCCACGTTGTACGTGAAGGGACATGTTAACGTATCATAGCTTCAAGTCTTAAATATTATAGTTGAGTTCATTCCTATCAGTTTAAACTTTTAGGTCTGATGGTAACCAACATGAAAGATTTCATCTCTTTGTCCATGTAGTTGATAAATAGCGAAGATATTATCATTCAGAATCCATGGCTTCTCCTTTCATATGTATTTTATAAATACATTGTTAATTATTTAATATTTTTATGTTATTTAGCCCAAGAGATAGCCAAGACTAGCATGGATATAGCTTTAGGGTGTGAATAAGAGGGAGTAACCCACACTTAAGTGGGAGAGGCGATGGTGCAACCCACATGCGTGGGAGAGAAACCCACGTATTGTGGGGGTGGGGTGTCAAAACCAAAGCCTCGGGAGAGAGGAGGTGAGGGGCAGCGCTTTTATTTCTATGCTGCTACCCCTTTGATAAATACATTGTTTATTGTTGTGTGGATATTAGCACTAGTTATATTTGCATATTTTGTGGTTCTCAGTGAATATATAGAATAAATGGATATTTAATCAGCATATTAGACCACATTTTCTTTTGTTTTTTCTCTTTAATTGTTAGGCTAAAATAAAATCTCAAGCAGACAATACATTTAAATCAAATCTAGATACAGTTCATGGATCCAAATTCTCTCTTAGCGGTGTTGATTAAGTATAATTTACTTTACTTACGGTTTCAACCTAGCATAAGGTTTTAATTGTCAAGTGTAGATGCATAGTTAATAAGAACATAAACTAAAGTTACTATTGGATCAACCTCAACTTGATCCGGTAAGACACATGGACTTTAACCTCGTATCCGACTCAACAAAACTTGGCTTGCAGAAGGAGGAGTGGTTGCTTGGGCTGCTATTCCCATGCAGTTTTTGGGGTTTTAGGCGGGCTGATATTACATTCTTGGGCTTTCAATAAAGGTTTTTTTTTTTCCAATGCAAACCATCAAATTCACTTGAAACCTAAATCAACAAAAAAGAATTATTATTTTGTTTTTTTGGTGTCTTTTAAGGATGATTATATTAAGATTGTATTAAAAATCTATTAACAATAATTGTCTAACTCTTTAAAAATATCATAATGTGTCACTGAATATGTTGTTATTAAAGAAGGTTCTAGTGTTGTACTTGTAACCTGTGTTGTCTATCTTTATGTAAAAATCATGTTGTTAATGGAGCTTTGTTGCTTTAGCTGTTATTGTAATATTAAAATTAGAGTTTATAGAATTAAGTCTCTCTTGATGTTCAAAGTCACTAGCACCGTGTTTCTACGGCCATGACCAGAAAACAAAGACATCTAGAAATTCATTCCGTGAATAATTGAAATTCTATAAATTATTTTTCATAAAAAGAACAGAACAGAAAGAGAGAAGACAACATTTTTATGAAAATTATACAAAAACAATGAACCCTAAATTGGTGGGAATGTATGTGGCTTGGAAATTGTTATTATAATGCGTTATAGTCAATATTGAGGAAGACGGTCATAAAAACTGTAGTAAAAATGATTCTAGAATATCATCATCAACAACTATCATAAAATGTAAATTAATGACAAAAAATATAACAGTAAACATACCTTTGATGTTGTAAGATCATAAAACAGTAGGGCTTTGGTAAGCAATCACAATTCGGAAAGCGAACTCAAGCCATAGTGTAATAACCTAGTATCTGAAAGATTATGTGTATTTAACTTTGTTTTCTTTCCTGAGAAGAGGACCAACATTTTGCCCGCTCAAAACTGCGTTTTTTATATACATGTTTTATCACTCCCAAATTGCCAAAGCAGTTTCAACTGCTGTCAAACTGTTTTGGCAATTGATTGTTGTTAGTTGTGTAATTGGGTTTGGATCATCTTGTGTGAACCTGATCCATAACCCAATAGTCCAATAACTCTATTTAAATCATTTTGGGAGGCTCTGATTAAATATTTCAACAGAAACTATGCTCAAAGATGTTGATATGTTTGAAAAATTTATAACCGGCATTTTTTTTTTTTTTTTGGTGGAAAAGATAAAATCATCTTGGCATTGTTTTGCATGATCTTATTTGTCCATCATATGAAAATTTGAAAAATATGGTACCATAATTGTCATTTGATTTCCACCACTAATGAAAAGGGATTATGGAAATCGTGAACAAGTAGACACATCAAATAGTGATGGAAATTTATGCATTGAAATTTCTTCAATAAGACAAGTTTTTTTTTTTTTGAGTACAGAAACTGTAACTAGGACAGGCCCAGGGAAGACCGGGACCAACCAAGATAGGACACTAGTGGCACGGCCCGGATGACAACACTCCCAAGTGGGAGGGAACCACCCGCACGGAGGTAGGGAGGGAAACCCACACAAAGGTGGGAGATCAACCCACACACAAGGGTGGGAGACCGAGGACTATATTTATAAGTATTAGTATATTATAGTATATTATATTAGTATATTATTAGAGTACATGAGAATTTGGATTTGTGCGGGAGAGGGGTGTCGAACCATGCCTCTGACAAAGGAGGCATGGTTGGTGGCTGGCGCAAACCAACAGCGCCAGCAACCATTGACAAGACACATCAAGTTACATCAAGTTGATGAAGCAAATTAAATAATGTCGTGTTTGTACACACAAATAGTCGCTACACTTACAGTACCTGTACTTCTGATTTTCTTGAACAAACTGATTAATTGTATCTATATAATAGATGTCTTCAAATTTAAATCCAAAACATAGAGATGTGATAGTTGAATTTGCACGAGTATGGATTCTCTATCATCCTTTTTTCAACTAGACTTTTAATAATCTATTGACAAAACAACATAAAAAATTAATGGATATTCAAGATTGTTATATTTTTTCTTTTTCTTATATTACTTAAACTTAAACTTATATTATAAAAATGTCAGCACTATACTAATAATGATAGAGAATTCTTATTTGGATTTGTATACCTACCATTATTTAAAAATTCGGTCGAGTTGGCCAATTTCTCACCGAGAAATCGCTGCTCGGCCGGTTTCCGTTCCGAGATCCTCCAAATATGCTGTTAAACTCGGTTTCTGTGCAAAATCGGCCCAACTCAGGTCCAATCGAATTCAGTTTTTTTTTTGCCAAAACAATGTCGTTTTAGTCTATGTAAAATCGGCCAAACTGGGACTCAACTTTTTTTTTTTCCTTCATTTTTTTTTTTTGTTTTTCCAATTTTTGTTTCTTTCAAGTTTCACCACTCTTTTATGTTTTTCATATATATTTGTTTAGAGCCAGATGATGAATTGATGATTGAATATTGACGGATTAATAGATTATACAAACTATATTTGTTTAAGGTTTTGTACATTTCTTACATTAAGATTTAAATTCTTGTGCTATGTGTTTCAATTCATTTTATTGGTTGTATACTTGTGTTTGAGAGTGAAAGAAGGATGAGAGATTTTAAGTAGTTTAGATGTGATAGATTTTTGAAGTGTTGTTATTTTTATATATTACAAATAGAATTATTGAAAAAATAGTAGTTATATTGTTGAAATTTTTAAAATTATAATAACATAATTGTGCTAAAGTGGTTTTGGAGGTTGCATGAGATAGATTTAATAAGTTTTTATGGTCATATGATTATATTTTAATCCAATAGAAAATTTTTAAATTTTATTTTTTACAAATTTAACCTGGTTTGATCGTTGACTGATGGTCAAACCGAGTACTTGCTACTTACTGTCTCACCGGTTGAGTTGTGAGTAGTGAGTTTTGGAATACTAATACCTACAAATATTTATATATAACAGTTTCACTATACTCAAGGTTTGGAAGATTCTAATTAAAGGCACAATATGCACGACAAAATAAATGGTTTACAAATAATTATTATTGCTCTCAAAGACAGCTCTGGCTGAAATTGGGGTGATCACCAATGAAATAATTAAATTGTTGATTGTCATCTCGTTTGAAAAATTTATATTAAAAAATGTAAGTTATGACTTGCATCTAAAAGATGAGACTCTTTATTACTTTTACTATGCATAAATTAAGTACAAATATAATTTATATATGCATTGCTATTTAAAAGTTCAAGATCCAGATTTTGTAAAAATCAATACATCCATTCCGTTTAAAGTTTTATAACACATGTTGACAATTGATCAACTATATATGTATAATACATATGATCAGTTATCCTTTGAAATCATTACACAACATTGTTAAGAAAACTGAAAAACTACACAAAGAACTCCGTTTGAAAGATTGTCTTTTTTCTTCATTTTTTTTTTCCTGAAATTCTGTTTGGAAATTCGTTGGCCTTAATTTGAAACAAACGAGTTTCACAATAAGATGCACTCTAAAATCAAAGCTACTAGCTTAATTGATATTAGTGGTGTAAATAAAAAACACAGATTATATATGTGGAAGAAAAATAGATTGTGAAGCATTAAAGTAAACTAATTCAATTATTAATGTAAAATTGTAATTAATCACAAAAATTAGAATAAAACCTTTTTATATTATCTTAAGCAAAAAATTAAAAATTCAAAGTTCACTATATATATATTAATCATATAGTCACTTGTATTCTAGTTGAATAAAATAAATGTATGACAAAACAATGAAAACAACGAATAAGAAAACTTGTTTGAAAAATTATGGCACCATAATGCAATTAATTCCCACTAGACACCAAACATCGGTGAAATTAGTGTTTTAAAACTCGTTACTCGCGATTCGATCGATAAGGCAGCAAATAGCTAGTACTCGACAACACGGTAAGTATTAGGTTTGACCATCAGTCAACGGTCAAACCGTTGATCTACGATCAAACCAGGTCAAATTTGTAAAAAATAAAATTTAAAAATTTTCTATTGGATTAAAATATAATCATATGACCATAAAAACTCATTAAATCTATCTCATGTAACCTCCAAAACCACTTTAGCACAATCACTTGATTACAACTTAAAAAATTTCGACAATATAATTACTATTTTTTCAACAATTCCACTTGTAATATATAAAAATAACAACATTTCAAAAATCTATCACATCTAAATTACTTAAAACCTCTCATCATTCTTTCATTCTCAAATACAAGTATACAACCAATAAGATGAATTGAAATACATAGCATAAGAATTTAAATCTTAATGTAAGAAATGTACAAAATCCTAAACAAATATAATTTGTATAATCTATTAATCCATCAATATTTAATCATCAATTCATCATTTGGCTCTAAGCAAATATATATGAAAAATATAAAAGAATGGTGAAACTAGAAAAAAAGTGAAAAAACAAAAAAAAAAATGAAGAAAAAAAAAAAACTAAGTCCGAGTTGGGCCAATTTTACACAGACCGAAACGACACCGTTTTGGCAAAAAAAAATTGAAAAAAAAAAAAAAAAGCTAAATCCTAGTCATGTCGAGTTGGACCAAGTCAATCCGAGTTGAGTTGATTTTGCACAAAAACCGAGATTAACTGCTGATGTGGAGGATCTCGAATCGAAAACTGGTTGGAAGGCGATTTCTCGGTGAGAAATCGACCAACTCAATTGAATTTTTAAATAATGGGTGAAATGCATGAGAAAAGTTTCGGTGTAGCGGGTTGTTCATGAATACTTTAATGCAATCTTGCCACGTTGCAACAAAAGATGTATGGCCTACCACGCTGCATTGAAGTTTTTTGTTTTTTTGTTTTTTTTTTTTAATGTTGATATATATCATTACATGCAGTGAATATAATAGACCCACCAACTAATTATACAAGTTGAAATTTTGGTTGCAGGGGGTCCACCATAAATGTTTTTTCTCTTTCCTCCTCTTAGCTGAACAATTGCATGTAGTCAAAGAAAATGTGAGAGAAAAAGTTCATTTTAATTTCTCAACTTCATCCTTCCATCCAGCCCCGAAGAAAAAGAAAAAAAAATAATTATTTCCCTCTTTCCCTAATAAAGATCATGCACGTTGAGGTGTTTATTGCTGTCCTCTGCTTCCTCTGAATTCAATCAGCCGGTTCAATCCAAGGTAATTATTTTCAAATTTCTCAGTTTCTATTTTGAATTTCTTTTTACATAAATATTAGTTTGAATTAGTTAAATTCAAGATAACATGATAATTAACATTTAAAACCATCATAAAAAAACTGTGAAAATCATAATAAAAGTCTGCCATTTCAGAACACTTTATACATTTGTACGTGCACACCGGCAGACCCATAGAGGGTCCAGCGGCCGGAGGCACAAATTCTAGAAAAAAAAATTATTAAAATTTCAGAATTTCTGTTACATATCATTTCATTTTAGATTTTGTTTTATTGGTTCTTGATTTTGTAATTTTTTTTTTTTAAATTTTATTGTTTTCTAGCAGTTAAAATTAAATTTTCTTTTTACTATTCATCTTCTTTGGCACATTCAACACTAACAATTTCTTGATGTCATTAAAATTTTGGCAACCGTGATCTTATATTCTAAATTAGTAAACATAGCTTTATTTTATTTTAAATTAGTTCTTATTCTTTTTATTTTTTTACATTAAAAATTTTAGTTTAATATACATCCAATCAATAAATCCTAAAATTTTAAATTTTAATTTACTACATTTAATTAACAAACCCTAAAATCTCTTTTTTTTTTTTTTTTGCTTTTTTTTTTTTTTTTTCTCACTTGCTTAAGTGAATGGGGAATATACGGTTGAAAGGAAACTTGTTTACTTATGTGGAGACATATTTTCAATGACATTGAGAAGAAGATAATAATGATTCAAAATAAGAAGTCCTTTTGAGGATATTTATAACAATATATGATTTAAGTTGTTTTTATTTTCTAAATACCTTAATTAGAACTTTTTGAATGTTAGATTATTTGATTCATCTAGTTCAAGTGCATTATTTGTTTTATTTTATCTGCATTTAATTGTATTATCAAATTTTTATATTTATAAAAACTTATATTTGCAATGTTTTTAATTTTTTATTATTATTGATTATTTTGTATTAGTGCCCCTTCTCACAAAAATTTATGGATCCACCACTGTATGTACATCACAAGCTACCATTTCAGAACCTTCTTTTAAATTGGTTCATGTCCTATTACTCTGAATTTTTGAATTATGAAAGTGTAATATTACTTATTTGTCATATATTATCAAGTTTATACATTAAAAGTAAACAAAATTTATTAAATATATATTTAATTTACAAATAAATTTATTTATAGTTATAATTCTTCATTTAAGCTATTTAAATTGCCCCTTCATTCATGATTTTACTTCCTGCTTTTAGATTTTGTTAACACTCCTACCTTGTACCTTTTTTTTTTTTTTCGGTAGATTTTGTTAACACTGCTTGGGATTTGATTTTATGAAAGAGAAAAGGAAAAAAAATAGAGTTGAAAGTGCTAAACACCATGATGTATTGCTCTGTATATATAAAATTCATAGATAATTTCCACCTTCGCTTGCCCTCTGATTAGGTTCGTTTAATATGAATTTAATGTTAATTAGAACATGAAGGATTTTGTAAGATGTGGTGAAATATTGTTTCATTATTATCTATTTATTTTTAAACTATCAGTTATCACTAAATCATAGTTGTGCAAATAAGAATGTAAACAAGAGAGAGTTCTTTGTTTGATTGTTCCAACGATAGTATATGCTGATAAAGGATTAATAATTTGAAAGAAATAACATTCTAAATTTCATAATCTAGAGGATTAGATACTTCAATTCATGTCAAGTGGTTTAGGATAAACTTCTAAGAAAAATTCGAGTGAAAACATCGAATGAAAAAATATAGCAATTTTCCTCATCTCAAAATATATAATATATAACCTTGAAAATTGAATAATATTAATACATTATTCGTAAAGCTTGGACTATTAATTTCAATATTTTTATAGTAGTTTCAAAATAATGTTTGACATATTGTAAGCCAAGCTTCGTCTTCGAATGAAATTCTTCCTCTGTAAATTTCAGATACCATTGGAATCTTACAGAGCTCAAGTAAGACGTGAAGATCGAAATGGCGGATATTGCAGTGAACCTTGCTATTGTAAAGTTGGCTCCCTTGCTTTTCCAAGAAGTCCAATTGCTAAGAGGAGTACGTAAGGAAATTGTAGACATCAAAACTGAGCTGGAGAGCATAAGATGTTTCCTTAAGGAAGCAGAAGCAAAGTCAGCAGCTCAAGCATTGCAAGGAAACAGCAGCGAAGGAGTCGAACTATGGGTGTCTCAAGTCAGGGAAGTGGCTTATTGCATTGAAGATGTTATTGATGAGTTCGCATTAACGGTGGCCCAACTTCCTCATGGCAAAGGCCTATTTGGCGTTCTTCATAAAATCCATCGCTCAATCAAGAAGTTGAAGTTACGTCGTAATATTGCCAATGACATTCAAGATATCAAATCAAAACTTGTCAAGATAGACGAGAGAAGAAAACGTTATGGGTTCAATTCCATAGAGCAAGGATCAAGCTCCGAAAGGAGAAACATTTTGCCACCAGGTGGCTGTGGAGTTGGTTCATATTACATAGAGGAAGAGCAAATTGTGGGTTATGAATCTATAAGAAAAGAAATCAATGAACACTTGGTGAATAGAATACCCCAACGTAGAGTAATTGCGTTAGTAGGTGCAGGAGGACTGGGCAAGACAACTCTTGCTGCTAGTGCTTACAAGAACAAGGATGTGAGAAGCCACTTTAATTGTCATGCTTGGATCTATGTTGGGAAAACATACATCAAGGAAGATCTACTAAGGAGAATGATACAAAAATTTTATGACTCAATGGAGGAGTCTGCTCCTGGGAACATGGAAACAATGGATGAGATGGGATTGATTGGCAAGCTGCGGAAATACTTGGAGAACAAAAGTTACATGGTTGTATTCGATGATGTACAGAAAGATAAGTTTTGGGCAGATGTAGAGCATGCTTTACTTGAAAATAACAAAAGCAGTAGGCTAATCATCACAACACGTAATAGGGGTGTTTTTGATTTCATACCAGCTTCTGTTGTTCATATCTCTATGCTTGAAGGTTTGCCTTCAGATAAGGCATGGCAACTTTTTCGCAGGAAAGCTTTTAATTCTGATGGGTTTTGCCCACCGGAGTTGGAGGAATTGTCAATTAAAATCCTTGAAAAATGTGGAGGTCTACCATTAGCAATAGCAGCAATAGGTGGTCTCTTATCACAGAAGAATAAGATTGTCACAGAATGGGAAATGTTGCTAAATAATTTAGGTTCAAAGCTGGGAAGTGATCCTCTTCTAATAAGTTGTCATCGAGTTTTATCTGAAGGGTATAATGATTTGCCTCAGCACCTCAAACCTTGTTTTTTATACTTTGGCTTGTTTCCAGAAAGCTTTTCCATTAGTCGTGGGAGACTAATACGTTTGTGGATAGCTGAGGGCTTTGTTCAATTTGAATATGATAATTGCAATGGCCCTGAAGAAATTGGACATGGATATTTTGCTGAACTCTTTCAAAGAAATTTGGTTCATGTATCAGAGACACGTTGTGATGGACAAGCTAAAGCTTTCCGAGTCCACGATCTAATGCATGAAATTATCCTCAAAAAGATTGAACAAATGAGTTTTGGTCAAGTCTTAAGTGAGGAAAATGCAAATCAACGTAGAAAAGCTCGACGATTCACAATACACAGAAGCATTGATCATATTTTGGAGAGAATTAACGACTCAAAAGTACGTTCTGTTATTTTTTCTAATCCAGTTGAATTACCACAGTCACTTATAAGTATGTTATTTGTTGGCAATTTCAAGCTAATGAAAGTATTAGATTTTGAAAATGCTCCAATAGATTATCTTCCTGAAAGAGTTGGAAACCTTTTGCACTTGCACTACTTAAGCCTAAAAAATAAAAAAGTAAAAAGTCTTCCTAAGACTATAGGTAAGCTTGTCAACTTGGAGAGTTTGAATTTGAAGGAAACTCTTATGAGTGAGCTTCCAATTGAGCTCAAGTATTTGAAAAAGTTACGTTACCTAGGAGTATCCCGTTCGGACTGTCCCTTTTTCTCTTTTGGAAAAGGTACCAGAATTCAAGAAGGGTTTGGGTCTTTAATGGATTTACAAAGTCTATGTTGCGGCTTACACTTAAACTCTAAAGCTGTTGAAGAGCTAAAAGAGCTAAGGCAGTTGAGAAAGTTGGGCATTCTACTGGCTAATGGAAATGATATGAAGGATTTGTGCTCTTCTATTGCAAACATGGAAGATCTTGTATCTTTGGGCATAGAGTTGATAAACAAAGAAGACATACTTGATATGGAATCCATGGCTGCACCTCCCATACGCCTCAAGCTGTTCTATTTGGCGGCAAATCTAGCCAAGCTGCCGGACTGGATTTCTATACTTCAAAATTTGGTCAGACTGTATTTAACTCGGTCAAGCTTAACTGAGGATCCCATGAGAGTCCTTCATACCCTACCTAATTTGCTGGACCTTTGGCTCCTAGAGGCATACAATGGTGAGCAATTGCATATCAAACAAGGTTGGTTTCCGAAACTGCAGGTATTAGGTCTCATTGACTTGAAAGGGCTGAAATTTATCATGATAGAAGATGGTGCCATGCCTCTTCTTGAACGCCTATTCATTAGGACATGTCCACTGTTGAAGGAGATTCCAATTGGAATTGAGAATCTAAGAAACCTTCAAACACTTGTCTTTCCTAATATGTTAAAGGAAATTGAGTCCGGTATAATAACACATGAGATGTTAGAAAAGCTTAGGCATATATCGAAAGTCATTGCCGGCGTTGAGGATGAAGAAGGAGGATATAAATTGTTGAGTTATGTCAAAGATATGTTGGATTTGCAGCCGGTTGAGATGAAACTTGGAAAGGAAGTCAGTCCTTAGTTATATAATAGCTCCCTTCTCTCAACTCTCTTTATCCTAATTTGATGCTTATGTTGTTTTATAATTAGATGTCTGATTTTTTTTTTTTTTTTTGGAAACCACAACTAGGTTACTGTTAAAATTTTCTTTTGATGCACATATACTTTTAAATAAAAGTAATTGTTTTCCTTTGATACAATTTATATATTATTGATATGATGTGTAGTTATCACATCTTTCCATAATTATTTTTAGATTTTCGTTCAAATTTTTATTATATTATTTTTCTTTTGTAACAAACTGATTTTATGCTTTAATTAATCCTTACAAACAAATGAAGAAACGTTGATTCTGTGATGGAAGTGCAGAATTCACCTTTCCATGGCCAATATATTGAAAATGGTTGATGTCTGACTTTTTTTTATGGGGAAGCACAACTAGGTTACTGTTAAAATTTTCTTTGATGCACGTAAATACTTTTAAATAAAAGTATTTTTTTTCCTTTGATACATACATATGTATTATTGATATGATGTGTAGCGATCACATATTTCCATAATTATTTTTAGAATTTCATTCAAATTTTTATTATATTATTTTTCTTTTGTAACAAACTGATTTTATGCTTTAATTAATCCTCACAAACAAATGAAGCAACATTGATTCTGTGATCGCAGTGTAGGATTCACCTTTCCAATACATTGAAAATGGTTATTGTACTTATTTCTTTTTTATTAATTGTCAATACCTACTATGTGATGTGAATGTTATTGTTAAAGTTTTTCTTTTTTTTTTGCAACTTTAAAGTGTATAATTTATTTTCATTATCTGGGTATCTATACATATTGCGGTTGTGTGACAACCGTGTGAGTTATTATGTTATGTTTATATTGGTTTTTATTTTTTTTCTTTTGAATTCATGGAGTTGGGATTTGAATCAAGACCTTTACTTTGTGAATATCTTTGGTTTGTCAAGGCTAATATTTTGGCATATATGTTCAATAATTTTAGTGATTCAAATAACTAAAGTCATCTGGCAAAACACTAAAATTATGGAATGTGGATGTCAATATATTTTGCTTTGACATGGCTACACAGACTAAGCCCGCAATCATAGTTTAAATTTATATTAAATTTACATTTGTTTTTGAGATGTCATTTGTGATGAAAATGACTCATACATATATCATTATTAGATTAAATAAACACTCTTTACCATCAGATTATATTAGATGGTAATTTTAATCTACATATTAAACCACCATAATTTTAAGTCCCTTTAACTGTAGAGTGATATAAAAACTCAGTTCAGTTATACCAAACCTAGTTTCCGTTCCGTTCCATTAATTAGGTCAAAGATTAGACTTGAACTTGATTGCACTGTTAAATATAGGTTCAGACTCGGTTACCAACCATTCAATTGATTCCCCAGCTTAGGCCGTGTTCTCTGAGATTTAATACATTTGGGCTTTGATGTTCTTTTGGGTTTCGTGAGCCCGCACTGTCAGGTCATGGCTGTTGGGCTATTATGTGGACATCGATCCGATTATTATTTTGCTCTGTCAATATCTTGTAAGCCTTTATGTAATTTATTTCTACGTAATTCTTCCCTGGTACTGTAAATATCGCGGTAGGCAGTTTGTGTCAAACTAGACAGTGGAAAAACGAGAATGAACTGAATGTATATATGCTAATGGCAAAATTATAATAATATTTAAAAGTGAGTATAAAATTAAATTCTATGGGAAGGTACAGCAACTTTTATCAACACTTTTGTCAACCACACACATGTCAACCTTGCTTTTATCGATCTCTGTGTCCCTCTGTGTGTAAAGACAAACCCATTCTACGTCTTTTCTCATCCCACGATTTTCATATCTTCTTCTTTTCATTCTCTCTCTTTCTCTCATGCAAAGTTGTTGATAGCCAAAACCAGATCTGCCCTTCTCTCCACCTCTTGATTTCTCTCTTCATCTTCTTCCTGTCTCTGTGTGTGAGTGTATTGATTACTGAATCATCGGATTTGGAGGAGATGAATAGCAGCGAGGGTGATGGCGAAGAGCAATGCTGAACGAGCAATCGGTGAGTCTGCAGAAGGCGGCGACAGTGAATACGAAGTCAACAGGGTTAAGGTTTGAAAAAGCGTGCTCTGTTTTACTGAAATCTTCTTTTTTTTTTTTTTTTGCACTAAGTTAGGGTGGACACGGGTCGAGTCAATTAAGCAATCACAATTTGGGAAGCGAACTCAAGCCATAGTGTAATAACCTTGTATGTGAAAGCTTATGTGTGTTTTACTTTGTTTTCTTTCCTGAGGAGAAGACGAACATTTTGCACGCTCAAAACTGTGTTTTTTTATATGCATGTTTTATCACCCCCAAATTGCCAAAGCAGTTTCAACTGCTATCAAACTGTTTTGGCAGTTGATTGTTGTTAGCCAAACGTAATTTGTATATTAGGTTTGGGTTTGGATCATCTTGGATTATTAAATCTGACCATGACCTAATAGTCCAATAACTCTTATTTAAATCATTTCAGGAGGCTCAGATTAAATATTTCAACAAAAACTCTACTCAAAGACGTTGATATGTTTTTTTTTTTTTAAAAAAAAAAAGAAAAAAATTAAAGATGTTTATATGTTTGAAAAATTTATAACCAACGATGATTTTTTTTTTTTTTTTTTTTTTTTATGAAAATGATAAAATTATTTTGGCATTTTTTTTGGCATGACGATATTTGTCGATCACATCAAAATTTGATGGAATATGGGACATAATTATCATTTGATTTCCAACACTTATGAAAAGGGATTATGAAAAGTGTGAACAAGTAGATCCACCAAGCAGTGATGGAAATTTATGTATTTAAATTTCTTCAATAAGACAACACACGTCAAGTTGACTTGACGAAGCAAAAAATGTCGTGTTTGTAAACAGAAATAGTAGCCACACTTACGGTTGCTGTACTTCTGACTTTTTTGAACAAATTGATTAATTGTTTCTGCATAATAAATGTCTTTCAATTTAAATTCAAAACATAGAGACGTGACACTTGCATTTGTATGAATAAAGATTTTCTGTTATCTTTTTTATTTTTTTTAGATTAATAAGCTTTTGATAATATATTGATACAACACCATAAAAAAAAAATTGATAATTAGGATTGTTGACACTTATTTTTGGTCAACCCTGTTCTTCAAGCCCAATACCTGTGACACAACAAACCTCATACAATGCAAACAATATAGGAGCAAAACACACAGGACACAACAAGACTTTTACGTGGTTCGGCAAAAAACGATGGCCTACGTCCACGACAATTACCCTCTCTCGGTGTAATTGTATTTTTATTTCACTCTGTCTTTTACCCTAAATTATATCTCCTATTTATAATGGAGATGTTATAATCAGAATAGGCTTGAGAATCTTACAGATAAGGCAAAAAATAATATACATTAATTAAGATAATATCTTCTGAGATTATCTCTCGTATATAGCAATTTCCCAGAATGTAGAGATTCGATTTGCATACAAATAGGTAATTCGACTCCTTTCCTGTTTCGGATTGATTCTTCTTCCAGAAGGTCAACTGGTCAATTTAAGTGTTTTGCCTGTTCAACGATCAGACAGCAAATTGAGCGAGCAGATATCTCCGAGCAAACGAGCAGACTTATTTATCCTTTTGGCCGCCGAGCAGACGAACATATCTCCAGTCAGTAGGAATGTCCGAGCAGGTTATCTTTGTGCTTTTAACTTTCCTTTGACTATTTGACCAAGTGTCTTCTTGGCTCTTAATAAGTCACAATGGGCCTCCATTTTTGGGCCTTTTCTTATTGCACCAAAAAATACCCATAACACAAGCCCCCTTGTTTCTGGTACACTTTTTGTACTGGAAACAATGTTCTTGCGCCCAGAAAACTTTTAGTGAGATGTGAACCGTTGCTTCTCTTCCTTTTTGCCATGTGTTAGTCCCCCAGGCGTTAGCTACTTGTCACTCAACTGTCGCGCTCATTACTGCATGTATTAAATGCGCGTCTTTTCAATAGTTGCTCATGATGGCTCTTTCGGTTTTTTGCGCCTATTGCCAAACTTTGGCGACGATTGAAATGTCTTGACTTGCCGATTGGGATTCCGAAGCGTCAGCTATATATTACCCTTTGTCGTTCTCTTTTCGTCTTCTCTCTTCTGCCTTTGCAAACCCTGACATTTTTGTCTGCTACCATTCTCCTACATCCTCAAGGTTCTTTGTCAACGCCATCTTCAAGGTAACTTCTATTCTTTTCTTCTGCGATTACTTTCTTCCATGATTACTATTTGCGTATCTGATGGCATGATTTCTTTTTTTTTTTTTTTTTTTTTTTAAAAAAAATAGATACTCGTATTGTTGCTTTGAGTTGCTGTCTGTTTGTAATATCTCTTGCCCATCCAACTTTTCGCCCCAATAGCCCCCCTTGTGTTCATAGGAGTATCGTATCCGTATGTACTGAGTTCTGGTCTGCTTTCTGCGACCTGACACCCCTGTTGATTTTGTAGATGTCTGGTCGTAGTCGTCGCAGTCATAAGGTGGGATCCACTGATGCTGCCTCCGAGAAGGATCTTAGTGCTACCTCTCAAGGTGGTGGGGCTACTTCAGTCCCTTCTGAACACCATTCCTCCTCTGCTCGCGCACCCTTTTTTCATTATGAATCTTCCCTTGGCCTAAGCGACCTTGAAACCATCGCTGAGGGCTTCTCCTTACCTAAGGGCTGCCGAGCTATGGTGCCTAAGGCTTCTGACCATGCAGCTTTTCCTCCCAAGGGTTTCTTTGCCATTAGTCATCAACACATAGAAGCCGGTTTCAGGTTTCCGGTTCATCCTTACCTGGTCGCTCTTTTAAACGACCTTAACTTAGCCCCTTTTCAACTTACCCCCAACTCTTATGCTCATCTCACCGCTTTGGCTTCTATCTTTCTTAAAAACGACCTTCCTCCTCCTACCCCCGCGATGATCCATCACCTCTTTTTGTTTAGAAGTACTACGGGTCCGAAGGCTGATAAGAAGGATGAGTTTTATTATACTTCAGCCCGAAAATCTCCTTACAAAGTGAACCTTCCTCAAAGGATTGGAAAATCCAACGTAGGAGATTACAAGTCACGATGGTTCTACGCGTCGTGCTTATCATTGTCGGATTTAAAGAATTTTTCTTTTTGCCTTTCGCCTAGTAAGCATATTTGTCTCAGTTTTCTATCTTGTATTTCTGCTCGTTGCTAACATTTTTCTTTGTGCAGATGTCTCTAGGGGCGAGATTCCTCTATCCGATCAGGAGCTCTCTCTGTTAGATAAATTTTCGGATGTAAAGACACCATCCGACGATCAGACACCTTCCGAGCATCTGCTTCAATTTCATGGTCTCGCTCCTCCTGCTGACCAAGAATTATTGGACCCCGCTTCTGATTTAGGCTCTCGCGAGGAGAAAGAAATTCCTTCTGCTTTCGAAGCTTCCGGACAGGAAATTCCACATCCAGCGAATACTTCAGTTCCGAAAATGGTGAGGCTTCATTTCGAGCAGCCTTTACCCAGCCAGGCTCCTGCTCAGTCTTCTGCTCCCAAAGAGCCTATTCAAGCGGCCGGAGGTTCAGGCTCTCCCCTTGCTGCTGAAGTCTCTCCAGAATCGCCTCCTCAACAGGGTTCTGTCGGTTCTCCTGCTCGCTCGGTGAGGCATAAATCAGTGGCGAGGAAATCTTCGAACAAGAGTGCTCGTCGAGGGGATATATCTCAGCCTGCTCCGCCCAGTAGTTCCCCATCCGCCCCTACTCAAAATGTCGACAAGGGCAAAGGGATCGCCGATTCAGAAACTGCGGAACCGCCTCATAAACGCCAGAAAACAGCCGCGGCCGGTTCTGATGCTGAGGAGCAGTCCCAGGAGTTTGATGCCGGGGAATATTACAGCGATCTTTTAGATCGCGCGCCCCAATTCCTGGGAGCGAGGAAGCCTGCCCTGTACAAGGAAGAAATAACGGGCGAACGGCTCATCAACTATTTGGGCTTCCACAGTACGCTTGTAAGTTTTTACTTTTTTGCTGCTATAGTATCTCTTTCCATTTTTTTTTTTTTCTGTACTAACAAATGCTTTGTTTCAGGCGTCCATGGCGTACATGAAGCTTTTGCGGGAGATTGGGGACTGGCCCGAGGAGAAGGCCGCCATGGCAACCACCATCAATTCTCTGGAGGAAGAGAAGGCTAAACTGCAGAATGATCATGAACTAGAGCTGGAAAAAGCGCAGGAGGCACACCGTGAGCTGGAGCAGGAAATTGAGAAACTGAACAATCAGAAGAACGAACAGCGGGAGTCCTTGGAGAGGCAGGAAATACAGATTGCCTTTAGGGATAAAAAGATCGAGACATTGACGCATGATCTCCACTTTGCTCGGGAATCGGAGGAGAAGTTGAAAACTGAGAATAAGGAACTGAAGGGAGAACTGTCCTCGCATAAGCATAAAGCCGCAGAGGCCAAGATTGTTATGGAAGCAATGAGGCAGGAAACAGTTTCTCTCAAGGAACACATTGCTTCGGAGAAGGGACGTATCGAAGCCGCGGTTCGAGAGGCAGAAGAGAGGACAGGAAGTTTATTCCTGTATAATCTGTGGTTCAAGCGACCAGATGTGGACGTTTCGTTCTTTGGTCCAGACGCCGTGGCTGAAGTAAAGCTGTACGCTCAGCAGGATAAACTTAAAGCCGGTCCTTCAGCTTCTTCTGCTGGTGCTGTCTCTGCTGATATTCCCAGCTCAGAATCTCCCAGCTCTCCTCGTCCAATCAATATTGATGACAGCGACCAGAAAAATTTTCCTGTTCGATGATATTTTGTTTTGTACTTATTACATTTTTTAACAATTTTTAAATAAATCTTTATTCATCGTTTCTTGTTTGTATTTATGTTTGTTATTTTTATTTACTCGTGAATTGGATTTTCGACCAGTACTTATTTGAGCAGAGTAGGTGTGGGGACGGCCAACTTGCTGAAATTACCCTTTCAGGCCCCTTACCTCTGCTTGATTAAAACAAATTCCCAGCTTTCTTGAATGGCCAATTTCTCCCAGCTTTTAAATTTTGTTCGAGCAGAGTAAGTGTGGGGACAGCTAGTCATGCTGAAATTACCCATTTTTGAGGCCCCTTACCTCTGCTCGTTTGAAACAAATTCCCAGCTTTCTTGAATGGCCAATTTCTCCCAGCTTTTAAATTTTGTTCGAGCAGAGTAAGTGTGGGGACAGCTAGTCATGCTGAAATTACCCATTTTTGAGGCCCCTTACCTCTGCTCGTTTGAACCTACAGATCCAATGTTCCTTCAAGATACTATTCGTTCTTAAGTTACATAGATCTTCCAAGGTTTACTAAGTCCACAGGCCATAAGCATCCCTTCCAGAGTCCTTGTACTCACAGGTTATGCTAAGGTCTTCCAGGACATATTTTTTTTTTTTTAGCTCACAGATAATGATTACACCTTCCAGAGCCCGGCTACTCACAGGTGGTAATCACATCTTCCAGAGCATTTGCTTCAATCGAAACGCGAGTAGATCATCAAAAAACGATCAAGTATTGCCATTTAAGGAGAATCGGATTCGATTTTACTGCACTGAAACAAAATTGACAAATTATCGAAGCGAATTAAAACAAAAACTTAAACCAATTAAATAAAATATGGTCGCAGGTTTTCAGCATTCCATGCTCTGGGAACTAGCGCCCCTTCCATGCTAGTCAAGTGGTAGGCTCCGTTCTGCAAACTTTCCTTCACAATGTAAGGCCCTTCCCAATTTGGACCAAGTGTTCCCTCACCAGCTTTCCGAGCAGCAGGTAGAATAAGGCGCAGAACTAAATCTCCCGTCTTAAACCTTCGGGTACGGACTTTTCTATTGTAAAATCTGGCCACTCGCCTCTGATAGACAGCAATCCTTATTTGAGCATCATCCCTCATCTCTTCCACCAGGTCCAGGCTAGCAACAAGCAAACTGCTATTATCTTCTGGATTGAATGTTGTTCGGCACTGACTGGCAACTTCATATTCTGCTGGAATCATCGCCTCCGAGCCGTAAACCAATGAAAAGGGAGTTTCCCCAGTAGTGTTGCGAGCAGTAGTTCTGTATGCCCACAACACTTTTTGCAGCTCGTCTACCCAAGCCCCCTTTCTCGCTTCCAGCTTAGTCTTCAGGTTTTGCTTGATGATTTTATTAATGGCCTCTACTTGTCCATTGGCCTGAGGGTGGTCCACCGCTGAGAAGCTCTTTTTAATTCCCAGATCCGTGCAAAATCTTTGAAACTGTTCGCTACTGAACTGGGTTCCATTATCTGTTACGATTTGTTGGGGGACTCCAAACCTGCAGATAATATTTTCCCAAACAAATTTTTCGACCTTGGTGGTGGATATTTCAGCTAACTCCTTTGCTTCTGCCCATTTTGTGAAATAGTCAACTGCTACAATAGCGTGCCTACACCTTCCTCGGGCTGTAGGAAGAGGTCCAATCAGGTCCAGTCCCCATATGGCAAATGGCCACGGACTGATCATTTGTTGCAAAAAAGTTGGAGGGGCTCGAGGTATCTTGGCAAATCTCTGACACTTGTCACACCTCTTGACCATTTCAATTGAATCTTTTTTCATAGTTGGCCAATAGTACCCCTGTTGGAGGGCTTTCTGGGCCAACGATAGCCCCCCGGCGTGATTACCACAATGCCCAGCATGTATCTCATTTAACACGACTTGACAATCTAGACCGTCAATGCACCTAAGCAACGGAGCTGAGAATCCCCTCTTGTATAATTTATCATCATAGATGCAGTACCGAGCAGCTCGAGTCCGAAGGCGGCGAGATTCTAGCTTTCCTTCAGGTAGCTTCCCATCTTGCAAATATTCTACCAAAGGATTCATCCAGGAGTCCTGTGCTACCACAATTGCCATTATCTCATCTTGCGATTCAGTGCTAGGAATGGGCAATACCTCTATTGGCACAACTCCCATGAAATCTGCATGTTTTGCAGTGGCTAAACGAGCCAAAGCATCCGCGTGAGAATTTTGCGATCGAGGGACATGCTGCAGCTCATATTTCTCAAACTTTGTCAAGAGTTCCCTTACTTTCTGTAGATAAATGGTCATTTTTGATCCTTTGGCCTGATATTCTCCCCGGACTTGACCTACAACAAGCTGGGAATCACTGTAAATCCTTATTCGTTCTGCTCGCACTTCTAAGGCCAGTCGCAATCCTGCTAGCAACACTTCATACTCAGCTTCATTATTAGTGGCTTTGAACTCGAATCTTAAAGCAGACAAGATTTTGTGTCCTCCCGGGCTGATCAACATTATTCCAGCCCCTGCTTTCTGCTCGCTGGAAGAACCATCAACATATAATTCCCAAAATGGACCTTCAGAAGACTCGGGCTCATCATTACTTGACCCCGTGAACTCAGCAACAAAATCGGCCAATACCTGCCCCTTGATCGCCGTTCGAGGCTTAAATTCTATTTCAAACTGGGCGAGCTCAATAGCCCATTTCAGCAAACGACCAGAGGCATCAGGTTTTTGCAAAACCTGTTTCAGAGGATATTTAGTCGGGATTTCAATTGCGTGGGCTTGAAAATAAGGACGAAGCTTCCTGGAAGCTACCACCAGGCTGTATGCGAGCTTCTCCATAGGTGTGTATCTGGTTTCTGCATCAATCAACCTTTTGCTTACATAATACACAGGAAGCTGCCTTCCGTCTTCCTCGCGAACCAAGGCCCCACTGAGAGCGTGCTGGGAAACACCCAAATAAACGACCAGTTTCTCCCCTTCTACTGGTTTAGATAACAGTGGAGCTCGGCCCATGTATTCCTTTAGTTGTCGAAAGGCTACTTCACATTCTGCAGTCCATTGAAAGTTCCTAGCCTTCTTCAACGCATCAAAAAATGGAATGCATTTATCTGTCGACCTGGATATAAACCTGCTCAGGGCAGCGACTTGGCCGTTCAAGCTCTGCACTTCCTTGATCTTAGTAGGCGACTTTAAGTCAATAAGAGCCCTGACTTTTTCGGGGTTTGCCTCAATCCCTCTGCTGTTGACCATGAACCCCAAAAACTTGCCCGAAGCAATTCCAAACGCACATTTCAGAGGATTTAACTTCATTTGGAATTTACGCAAGATTCGGAACATCTCTCCTAAATCTTGCACATGCCCACACGCCTGTTTTGACTTTACCAACATGTCATCAACATACACTTCCATTATCCCCCCGATGAGATGTTCGAACATCATGTTCACCAACCGTTGGTAAGTAGCTCCTGCATTCTTTAATCCGAATGGCATCACCTTATAACAATAAAGTCCCCGATCAGTAATGAAAGACGTGTGTTCCTCATCACTCGGTTCCATTGGGATCTGATTATACCCTGAGTAGGCGTCCATGAAGCTAAGGAGCTGATGCCCAGCAGTACCGTCAACGAGTTGATCGATCCGAGGTAAAGGAAAACTGTCTTTCGGACAGGCCTTGTTCAAATCGGTGAAGTCAATACATGTCCTCCATTTTCCGTTTTTCTTTTTCACCAGAACAGGATTTGCTACCCACACAGGGTAGTGAACCTCCCTGATAAATTTATTTGCTAGCAGTTTTTCCACTTCTTCCCTGAGCGCCTCATATCGCTCTTCTGTCATAGGTCTCCTCTTTTGACGAACCGGCCTATGGAGGGGATCAATATTTAGCCTATGCGACATTACTTCGGGACTGATCCCCACCATATCCTCATGAGTCCACGCAAAGACATCCAGATTTTCTTTTAGAAACTGAACGAGCTGCTCTCTGATGTCTGAGGGTAACTCTCTCCCTATCTTCAGGCACCGTCTGGTATCCTGCTCGCTAACTTGTACTTCTTCCAATTCTTCTACAGGGCCTGCCGTTCGATCTTCATCCACTTCTCTTGGATCCAGATCTTGACTAACTCCTGTACTACTGGCAGGTTGTTTCTTCTCCTCGGTCACCATACTGATATTTTTTCCTTTAACCCCAGCCTTTACAGCGTTTTTATAGCACTTCCTTGCCACTTCTTGCTCGCCCCTAACACACCCTACTCCATTGGGAGTGGGAAATTTAATGGTGAGTGTTCGGGTGGATATTGCTATATCAAGATCATTCATAGCTGGTCTCCCGAGGATGGCATTGTATGCCGATGGACAATCAATAACTAGGAAGTCGGCCATTGCAAGAGCTTGTCTGTTCACGTCTCCTATGGCGAGGGGAAGTTTAATCTGCCCCAGCGGTACAATTGCATCCCCAGTGAAGCCAAAAAGAGGTTCTGGGGATGGAGTTAACTGCCCAATTGTTAAACCCATGTGCTCGAGACAGCCCTTGTACATCACATTTACTGAACTGCCTGTATCCATCATTATCCTTCTTACCTCAGCACCGCCAATCCTTGCTCTGATGACCAGTGCGTCATTATGGGGCCAATGCAAGCCTTGAGCGTCATCTTCATTAAACAACATCCCGCCTCCAGCAACTCTGGCCTTCTTACATGGCCCTTCTCTTCCACTTTGACCTGTCAACAAGACTCGACCAGCCTCCCGCACATAGCGCTCCTGTGATCGGTTGGATGTCCCTGCGATGTGCGGTCCTCCATGAATAGTAAAGATAGTCCTCACAGCGGGCTGGTGACCTTGATCAATCAGGCGCTGTGGTTGTTGTTGAGGAAGTTGCTGAGGTATATTAGGATGTTCTTGTACTGGCTGATTTCCCTGCAGAGGATGATGACTTTCAGGTTGCGCCACATATTCCCTCAAACGACCCCGTCTGATCAATTCTTCAATTGCATCCCTAAGTTCTCTGCATTGAGAAGTATAATGCCCGTTTTCTCTATGGTAAGCACAATACTTCCTTGGGTCTTGAAACCTTCTCGGGATGTTTGTGGGACTTGGCTTTCCGAAGTTCTCCCGTCTTTTTTCTGTTTCAAAGATCCTATCTTGTCTGTCCGTCAGGACGCTGTAATTCTGGTAACGATCTCTGGGTGGAGATGCCTTCCTCCGAGACTCATTTTTTGACCGCTTCGCTACCTGATTACTGGAGCGATGTTTATGACCGCTCTCTTCATTTTCGCGCTGGTCCCTCTTTTTTCCTGGTCGCGAACTGCTCGCTCCTTTTTCTTGTTTGCTAGGCTTTTTCTGTCCGAATGTGTCTTCCCAGCACATCTCTTTTGCTGCACGATCATAGAACTCTCCCAAACTCTTCACAGGATTACGATAAATGCTTTTGTAAAGCTTTCCATCTTTTCGCAGTCCTGCAGAAATTGCAGTTAAGACACTTTCATCAGAGGGATTTTGCACATTGTTTACCTCGCGCCTAAACCTGGCGATGTAATCTCTTAAAGTTTCCTCCCGCTTCTGAAAGATAGTCGCTAAGTGACAAGTCGGCGCGAGCTGCTTCCTCAGCGCTTTGTACTGGTCCTCGAACTTTCTCTGGCACTCATCCCAGCTGTTTATACTTCGGGCCGGAAGACTCCTTAGCCACGTCCTTGGAGTATTCCCCAGTGTTGCTGGGAATACCCTACACTTGACCAGAGGATTAGAGGTCTGCAGGTCCATTTGAACGTTGAAAATGTCCAGATGATCATACGGGTCACTATCTCCATCATAAATTAGGATGTTCGGGAGTTTAAATCTTGGAGGCAGCAGTTGCGTTTCAATCTCTCTTGAAAACGGGGTTCTGTCTTGCTCTCTGTCCTGGTTACGGTGTCCGGGTCTAGTCTCTAACTGTCGCACCCTCTGCATTAGTTCCTGTACCATGGGATCTTGCCGCTCAATCCCGTTCGCAGGGACTTGTCGATTCCCCCGGCTTTCTCCTGCTGCTGAGAGACGGGTTTGTGACCTTCCTCGGTCCAACGACATCCTTTCACGTGATCCACTCCTCCTGCGAGAACTTCCTGCATGGGGTGTCCCTTGTCTATGTGAGCGTTCCCTTTCGCGCTGTCGACCCCTTCCATGATCAGAGTTATTTTCCCCTCGGCGATTATTACCCTGACTTGTTCTAATCCTCTGATTGGAAGGATGCGGAGCCACTTCTTGATGAGCCGGATGCCTCTCCCCTTGTGGGCGCAGATTTGAGGAACGAACAGAAACTGCTGGTTGCTGTCTGTCCCTGCCAGCCTCTCCTCTCCTAACTGGAACGGCACTCACAGAACGGGGCTGGTGGTCTGCGTTCCCTGGAACTTCCTGAACTCGGGCCTGTGTCAAGGCTCTGATGGTTTCTGCCAATTGTGCTACCGTATTTTCTAAAGCCTCCTGACGTGCTTCCTGACGACGCTGCCAAGCTGGCATAACACCTCCGCCACCATCAGTTGGTTGAGGAGGCAATGGTGGCAAAGCGGCAGAAGACGTCCCTGCTGCCTGACCTTGACCTTGGTGCTCCTCCAATTGATCGGTTTCCGATGCTACAACCCTGGTTGTCTTGACCCTAGCCATGTCAGCCGTATCACAACCAAAACAAGTTTGTTAAATCACAGTCTGGGCCCTCCTTCTAGCGCCAAAAGATGTTGACACTTATTTTTGGTCAACCCTGTTCTTCAAGCCCAATACCTGTGACACAACAAACCTCATACAATGCAAACAATATAGGAGCAAAACACACAGGACACAACAAGACTTTTACGTGGTTCGGCAAAAAACGATGGCCTACGTCCACGACAATTACCCTCTCTCGGTGTAATTGTATTTTTATTTCACTCTGTCTTTTACCCTAAATTATATCTCCTATTTATAATGGAGATGTTATAATCAGAATAGGCTTGAGAATCTTACAGATAAGGCAAAAAATAATATACATTAATTAAGATAATATCTTCTGAGATTATCTCTCGTATATAGCAATTTCCCAGAATGTAGAGATTCGATTTGCATACAAATAGGTAATTCGACTTCTTTCCTGTTTCGGATTGATTCTTCTTCCAGAAGGTCAACTGGTCAATTTAAGTGTTTCGCCTGTTCAACGATCAGACAGCAAATTGAGCGAGCAGATATCTCCGAGCAAACGAGCAGACTTATTTATCCTTTTGGCCGCCGAGCAGACGAATATATCTCCAGTCAGTAGGAATGTCCGAGCAGGTTATCTTTGTGCTTTTAACTTTCCTTTGACTATTTGACCAAGTGTCTTCTTGGCTCTTAATAAGTCACAATGGGCCTCCATTTTTGGGCCTTTTCTTATTGCACCAAAAAATACCCATAACAAGGATTATTATATTTTTTTCTCTTTTTTTATTTTTTAAATTTAAACTTCTCTTCTAAAAATATCATAACCATGTTAATATTGATAGAAAATTATTATTCGGATTAGTATACCTACAAATATATATATAACAGTTTCACTATACTTAAGGTTTAGAAGATTCTAATTAAAGACATAATATGGACAATAAATAAATGGTTTATAAATAATTATTATTGCTCTCAAAGATAGCTTTGGCCGAAATTGGGGTGATCACCAATGAAACAATTAAATTGTTGCTTGTCATCTCGTTTAAAAAATTTATATTAGTTTTCAAATATAAGTCATGAGTTGCATCTAAAAGATGAAACTCTTTATTACTTTTACTATGCATAAATCAAGTACAAATATAATTTGTATATGCATTACTATTTAAAAGTTCAAGATCTAGATTTTGTAAAAATCAATACATTCATTCTGTTTAAAGTTTTATAACACATGTTGACAATTGATCAACTATATATGTATAATACATGTGATCGGTTATCCTTTGAAATCATTACACAACATTGTTAATAAAACTGAAAAACTACTACACAAAGAACTCTGTTTGAAAGATTGTCTTTTTTCATTTTTTTCTTAAAATTCTGTTTGGAAGCTCGTTGGCCTTAATCTGAAACAAAAGTACTATAAGATGCACTCTTAAACCAAAGCTAATGGCTTATTTGATATTAGCGGTGTGAATTAAAAAAAAAAAAATGATATAAGTGGAAGAAAGATAAATTGTGGAGCATTAAAGCAAACTAATTCAATTATTAACCTAAAATTGTAATTAATCACTAAAATTAGAATAAAGCCTTTTTATATTATCTTAAGCAAAAAATTAAAAATTCAAAGTTCACTATATATATATTAATCATATGATCACTTGTATTCTAGTTGAATATAGTAAATGTATGAGAAAACAGTGAAAAACGACAAATAAGAAAACTTGTTTAAAAAATTATTGTACCATAATGCAATTAATTCCCACCAGGCAGCAAACATTGGTGAAATGTATGAGAAAAGTTTCGGTGTAGCCGTTTGTTCTTGAATATTTTACTGCAGTCTTACCACATTGCAGCAAAAGATGTAGAGCCTATCCCGCTGCATTGAAGGGGTTTTGTTTTTTCTTTTTTGTTTGTGGAAAACGTAGATGTGTATCATTGCTGTCAATTTAATAGACCCACCAAGTAATTAAACAAGTTGACATTTTGGTTGCAGGGGGTCCACCATAAATGCTTTTTGCCCTTCCTGCCTCTCTTAGCTGAACAATTGCATGTGTCAAAGACAATGTGAGAGAGAAACTTGACTTTAATTTCTCAACTTCATCCTTCCATCTAGCCCGGAAAAAAAAAAAGAAAAAAAAAATTATTTCCTTTTTTTCCTAATAAAGATCTTGCACGTTGAGGTGTTTAATGCTGTCCTCTGCTTCCTCTTCCAAGGTAATTATTTTATAATTTCTCAGCTTCTGTTTTGATTTTCTTTTTGCATAAATATTAGTTTGAATAAGTTAAATTCATGATAATTAACATTTAAAACCATCATATAAAAAACTGTGAAAATCATTAAAAGTCTGCCGTTTCAGAACACTTTATATATATATGTATGTACACACTGGCAGACCCACAGAGGGTCCAAGGGAAGCACAAATTCTCGAAAAAAAATATATTAAAATTTCAGAATTTCTCTTATACATCATTTCATTTTAGATTTTCTTTTATCGGTTCTTGATTTTGTAATGTTTATTTTGTTTCAAATTTTATTGTTTTCTAGCAATCAAAATTAATCTTTTCGCCATTCATCTTTTTCGGCGCAACTAACATTAAGGGATCGTTTGTTTTTTTATCTGAAGACTGAATAGTGCTGCTAAAGACTGAAAGCTGAATAATGACTGAAATCTGAAATCTGATTGACATGTTTGTTTTTTTTTAACCTCTGAATGTATAATAATCTTATTTATTTTTTAAAGTTAAAATTATCTGATTACTAGTAATTTGACATTTATATTCTTTTACTATTAGTTGTTGTGTAATTTTATTTAATATGATACAGACAATTGTAATAAATTATTTAATAAATATTAAAACACTTATATATATAATATTTTTATTCATAATTAAAATAAAATTAATTATTATAGTAGAATCAGTTAAGTTTATATGTTCAAATAAAAATAAACAAAATAATCTTAAATTGAATTATTATTATAACAAAAGCTGAAATTGTAATTTATATATATAGTATTTTTATTCATAATTAAAATAAGATTAATTAAAATAGTAGAGTCAATTAAATTTATATATTCAAATAAAAATAAATAAAATTATTTTAAATTAAATGACTATTACAACAAAAATTGAAATTGTAAAGTAATATATATTTTCTGATATAATTAAACAAGAATAATAAAATACTTAAACAAATTGATTTACAATTTGATCTCTGAGTTGTTGCATAAATATTTTATCAATAAAAATTTTTATCAGAATTTAATTAGAGAAATATAGTAATCCAACTATAAAAAAAAAAAAAAAAAAAATTGATGTTGAGATGTTTAAGGTTTTTATTTTTCAATATTGTTTATTAAAGTATTAAAAGAAATTTTTATAATATAAAACTAAAACAAACTTGGAAACATATTATTTTAAAAAAGATAAACTTGGAATAATATATTTATAAAATTATTAAGTGATTTTATATTAAATGAAAAGTAAAAAAATATTTTACTTTTTTTTTTCAGTGGTTTTGGGGTGGTTTTAAGTAGTTTGACCACTTAAAAAAACAAACAAAAATCTCTTAGTTAGGCAAATTCAACACCATTAAGTGTTAAGTGCAAAAAAACAAATAACCCCTAACAATATATCAAATCAATAAATCATAAAATTTCAAAATTTAATTTACTACATTTAATCAATAAACCATAAAATCTTTTTTTTTTTTTTTTTTTAACTTGCTTAAGTGGATGGGGAATATATGGTTGAAAGGCAACTTGTTTACTTATCTGGAGACATATTTTCAATGACATTGGGAAGGAGATAATAATGATTCAAAATAAGAAGTCCTTATGAGAAAATTTACACCAATATATAATTTACGTTGTTTTTATTTTTTAATTACCATGATTAGAACTTTTTGAATGTTAGACTATTTGATTCATCTAGTTTAAGTGCATTATTTGTTTTATTTTATCTGAATTTAATCATATTATCAAATTTTTGTTTTAATAAAACCTCATATTTGCAATGTTTTTAATTTTTTATTATTATTGTTTATTTTGTATTAGTGCCCCTCCTCATAAAAATTTATGGATCCACCACTGTATGTACATCACAAGCTGCTATTTCAGAACCTTCTTTTAAATTGGTTCATGTCCTATTACTATGAATTTTTGAATTATGAAAGTGTAACATTACTTATTTGTCATATGTTATCAAGTTTATGCATTAAAAGTAAACAAAATTTATTAAATATATATTTAATTTACAAATAAATTCATTTATAGTCGTAATTCTCCATTTAAGCTATTTAACTTTACCCTTCATTCATTATTACTTCTTGCTTTTAGATTTTGTTAACACCACTAGCTTGTACCCTTTTTTTTTTTTATTTCGGTAGATTTTGTTGGCACTGCTTGGGATTTGATTTTATAAAAGAGAAAAAGAAAAAAAATAGAGTTGAAAGTGCTAAACACCATGATGTATTGCTCTATATATACAAAACTCATAGATAATTTCCGCCTTCGCTTGCTCTCTGATTAGGTTCGTTTAATATGAATTTAATGTTAATTATAACATGAAGGATTTTGTAAGATGTGATGAATCATTGTTTCATTATTATCTATTTATTTTTAAACTATCAGTTATCACTAAATCATAGTTGTGCAAATAAGAATGTAAACAGGAGAGAGTTCTTTGCTTGATTGTTCCAACGATAGTATATGATGATAAAGGATTAATAATTTGAAAGAAATAATATTCTAAATTTCACAATTTAGAGGATTAGGTACTTTAACTCAGTTAAGTCATTTAGGATAAACTTTTAAGAAAAATTCAAATGAAAACATCGAATGAAAACATAATAGCATCCTCATCTCAAAATACATAAGATATAACCTTGAAAATTGATTAATATTAATACATTATTCGTAAAACTTGGACTATTAATGTCAATATTTTTATAGTACTTTCAAAACTATGTTTGACATATTGTAAGCCAAGCTTCGTCTTCGGATGAAATTCTTCCTCTGCAAATTTCAGATACCATTGGAATCTTAACAGAGCTCAAGTAAGAGGTGAAGATCGAAATGGCGGATATTGCAGTGAACCTTGCTATTGTAAAGCTGGCTCCCTTGCTTTTCCAAGAAGTCCAATTGCTAAGAGGAGTACGTAAGGAAATTGAAGACATCAAAACTGAGCTGGAGAGCATAAGATGTTTCCTTAAGGAAGCAGAAGCAAAGTCAGCAGCTCAAGCATTACAAGGAAACAGCAGCGAAGGTGTCGAACTATGGGTGTCTCAAGTCAGGGAAGTGGCTTATTGCATTGAAGATGTTATTGATGAGTTCGCATTAACGGTGGCCCAACTTCCTCATGGCAAAGGCCTATTTGGCGTTCTTCATAAAATCTATCGCTCAATAAAGAAGTTGAAGTTACGCCGTAATATTGCTAATGACATTCAAGATATCAAATCAAAACTTGTCAAGATAGATGAGAGAAGAAAACGCTATGGGTTCAATTCCATAGAGCAAGGATCAAGCTCCGAAAGGAGAAACACTTTGCCACCAGGTGGCTGTGGAGTTGGTTCATATTACATAGAGGAAGAGCAAATTGTGGGTTATGAATCTATAAGAAAAGAAATCAATGAACAGTTGGTGAATAGAATACCCCAACGTAGAGTCATTGTGTTAGTAGGTGCAGGTGGACTGGGCAAGACAACTCTTGCTGCTAGTGCTTACAAGAACAAGGATGTGAGAAGCCACTTTAATTGTTATGCTTGGATCTATGTTGGGAAAACATACATCAAAGAAGATCTACTAAGGAGAATGATACAAAAATTTTATGACTCAATGGAGGAGTCTGCTCCTGGGAACATGGAAACAATGGATGAGATGGGATTGATTGGCAAGCTGCGAAAATACTTGGAGAACAAGAGTTACATGGTTGTATTTGATGATGTACGAAAAGATGAGTTTTGGGCGGATGTAGAGCATGCTTTACTTTAAAATAACAAAAGCAGTAGGCTAATCATCACAGCACGCAATAGGGGTGTTTTTGATTTCATACCAGCTTCTGTTGTTCATATCTCTATGCTTGAAGGTTTGCCTTCAGATGAGGCATGGCAACTTTTTTGTAGGAAAGCTTTTAATTCCGATGGGTTTTGCCCACCAGAGTTGGAGGAATTGTCAATTAAAATCCTTGAAAAATGTGGAGGTCTACCATTAGCAATAGCAGCAGTAGGTGGTCTCTTATCACAAAAGAATAAGATTGTCACAGAATGGGAAATGTTGCTAAATAATTTGGGTTCAAAGCTGGGAAGTGATCCTCTTCTAATAAGTTGTCATCGAGTTTTATCTGAAGGGTATAATGATTTGCCTCAGCACCTCAAACCTTGTCTTTTATACTTCGGCTTGTTTCCAGAAAGCTTTTCCATTAGTCGTGGGAGACTAATACGTTTGTGGATAGCTGAGGGCTTTGTTCAATTTGAATATGATAATTGCAATAATTGCAATGGCCTTGAAGAAATTGGACATGGATATTTTGCTGAACTCTTTCAAAGAAATTTGGTTCATGTATCAGAGACACGTTATGATGGACAAGTTAAAACTTTTCGTGTCCATGATCTACTGCATGAAATTATCCTCAAAAAGACTGAACAAATGAGTTTTGGTCGAGTCTTAAGTAAGGAAAATGCAAATCAACGTAGAAAAGCTCGGCGATTCACTATACACAGAAGCATTGATCATATTTTGGAGAGAATTAACAACTCAAAAGTGCGTTCTGTTATTTTTTCCAATCCAGTTGACTTACCACAATCACTTATGAGTATGTTATTTGTTGGCAATTTCAAGCTAATGAAAGTATTAGATTTTGAAGATGCTCCAATAGATTATCTTCCTGAAGGAGTTGGAAACCTTCTGCACTTGCACTACTTAAGTCTGAAAAATACAAAAGTAAAAAGTCTTCTTAAGACCATAGGTAAGCTTGTCAACTTGAAGAGTTTGAATTTGAAGGGAACTCTTATGAGTGAGCTTCCAATTGAGCTCAAGTATCTGAAAAAGTTACGTTATCTAGGGGTATCTCGTTCGGACGGTCCCTTTCTCTCTTTTGGAGAAGGTACCAGAATTCAGGAAGGGTTTGGGTCTTTAATGGATTTACAAAGTCTAAGTTGCGGCTTACAATTAAACTCTGAAGCTGTTGAAGAGCTAAAAGAGCTAAAGCAGTTGAGAAAGTTGGGCATTCAACTGGCTAATGGAAATGATATGAAGGATTTGTGCTCTTCTATTGCAAACATGGAAGATCTTGTATCTTTGGGCATAGAGTTGATAAACAGAGAAGACATACTTGATATGGAATCCATGGCTGCGCCTCCCATACGCCTCAAGCTGTTCTATTTGGCGGCAAATCTAACCAAGTTGCCGGACTGGATTTCTATACTTCAAAATTTGGTCAGACTGTTTTTAGCTCGGTCACGCTTAACTGAGGATCCCATGAGAGTCCTTCATACCCTACCTAATTTGATGGACCTTTGGCTCATAGAGGCATACAATGGTGAGCAATTGCATATCAAACAAGGTTGGTTTCCAAAACTGCAGGTATTAGGTCTCATTGACTTGAAAGGGCTGAAATTTATCATGATAGAAGATGGTGCCATGCCTCTTCTTGAACGCCTATTCATTAGGACATGTCCACTGTTGAAGGAGATTCCAATTGGAATTGAGAATCTAAGAAACCTTCAAACGGTTGTCTTTCCTAATATTTTAAAGGAAATTGAGTCCGGTATAATAACACATGAGATGTTAGAAAAGCTTAGGCATATACCGAAAGTCATTGCCGTCGTTGAGGATGAAGAAGCAGAATATAAATTGAGGTATGTCAAAGATATGTTGGATTTGCAGCCGGTTGAGATGAAACTTGGAACGGAAGTCAGTCCTTAGTTATATAATAGCTCCCTTCTCTCAACTCTCGTTATCCTAATTTGATGCGTATGTTGCTTTATAATTAGATGTCTGATTTTTTTTTTTTTTGGAAAGCACAACTCGGTTACTGTTAAAATTTTCTTTTGATGCACAGATACTTTTAAATAAAAGTAATTGTTTTCCTTTAATACAATTTATATATTATTGATATGATGTGTAGTTATCACATCTTTCCATATTTATTTTTAGATTTTCATTCAAATTTTTATTATATTATTTTTCTTTTGTAACAAACTGATTTTATGCTTTAATTAATCCTTACAAACAAAAGAAGAAACGTTGATTCTGTGATGGAAGTGCAGAATTCACCTTTCCATGGCCAATATATTGAAAATGGTTGATGTCTGACGTTTTTTTTATGGGAAAGCACAACTAGGTTACTGTCAAAATTTTCTTTGATGCACGTAAATACTTTCAAATAAAAGTATTTGTTTTCCCTTGATACATAGATATGTATTATTGATATGATGTGTAGTGATCACATATTTCCATAATTGTTTTTAGAATTTCATTCAAATTTTTATTATTTTATTTTTCTTTTGTAACAAACTGATTTTATGCTTTAATTAAATCCTCACAAACAAATGAAGCAACATTGATTCTGTGATCGAAGTGTAGAATTCACCTTTCCAATACATTGAAAATGGTTCTTGTACTTATTTCTTTTATATTAATTGTCAATACCTACTATGTGATGTGAATGTTATTGTTAAAGTTTTTTTTATTTTTTTTTCAACTGTAAAGTGTATCATGTATTTTCATTATCTGTGTATCTATACATATTGCGGTTGTGTAACAACCGCGTGAGTTATTATGTTATGTTTATATTGATTTTTATTTTTTCCTTTTGAATTCATGGAGTTGGGATTTGAATCAGGACCTTTACATTGTGAATATCTTTGGTTTGTCAAGGCTAATATTTTGGCATATATGTTCAATAATTTTAGTGATTCAAATAACTAAAGTCATCTGGCAAAACACTAAAATTATGGAATGTGGATGTCAATATATTTTGCTTTGACATGGCTACACAGACTAAGCCCGCAATCATAGTTTAAATTTATATTAAATTTACATTTGTTTTTGAGATGTCATTTGTGATGAAAATGACTCTTACATATATCATTATTAGATTATATAAACACTCTTTACCATCAGATTATATTAGATGGTAATTTTAATCTACATATTAAACCACCATAATTTTAACTCCCTTTTACTGTAGAGTGATATAAAAACTCAGTTCAGTTATACCAAACCTAGTTTCCGTTCAGTTCCATTAATTAGGTCAAAGATTAGACTTGAACTTGATTGCACTGTTAAATATAGGTTCAGACTCGGTTACCAACCATTCAATTGATTCCCCAGCTTAGGCCGTGTTCTCTGAGATTTAATACATTTGGGCTTTGATGTTCTTTTGGGTTTCGTGAGCCCGCACTGTCAGGTCATGGCTTTTGGGCTATTATGTGGACATCGATCCGATTATTATTTTGCTCTGTCAATATCTTGTAAGCCTTTATGTAATTTATTTCTACGTAATTCTTCCCTGGTACTGTAAATATCGCGGTAGGCAGTTTGTGTTAAACTAGACAGTGGAAAAACGAGAATGAACTGAATGTATATATGCTAATGGCAAAATTATAATAATATTTAAAAGTGAGTATAAAATTAAATTCTATGGGAAGCTACAGCAACTTTTATCAAGACACTTTGTCAACCACACACATGTCAACCTTGCTTTTATCGCTCTCTCTCTCTCTCCGTGTGTAAAGACAAACCCATTCTACGTCTTTTCTCATCCCACGATTTTCACATCTTCTTCTTTTCATTCTCTCTCTTTCTCTCATGCAAAGTTGTTGATAGCCAAAATCAGATCTGCCCTTCCCTCCTCCTCTTGATTTCTCTCTTCATCTTCTTCCTATCTCTGTGTGTGAGTGTATTGATTACTGAATCATCGGATTTGGAGGAGATGAATAGCAGCGAGGGTGATGGCGAAGAGCAATGCTGAACGAGCAATCGGTGAGTCTGCAGAAGGCGGCGACAGTGAATACGAAGTCAACAGGGTTAAGGTTTGAAAAAGCGTGCTCTGTTTTACTGAAATCTTTTTTTTTTTGCAGTAAGTTAGGGTGGAGACGGGTCGAGTCAATTAAGCAATCACAATTTGGGAAGCGAACTCAAGCCATAGTGTAATAACCTTGTATGTGAAAGCTTATGTGTGTTTTACTTTGTTTTCTTTCCTGAGAAGAAGACGAACATTTTGCACGCTCAAAACTGTGTTTTTTTATATGCATGTTTTATCACCCCCAAATTGCCAAAGCAGTTTCAACTGCTATCAAACTGTTTTGGCAGTTGATTGTTGTTAGCCAAATGTAATTTGTATATTAGGTTTGGGTTTGGATCATCTTGGATAATTAAATCTGACCATGACCTAATAGTCCAATAACTCTTATTTAAATAATTTCAGGAGGCTCAGATTAAATATTTCAACAAAAACTCTACTCAAAGACATTGATATGTTTTTTTTTTTTTTTTTTTTTAAAAATAAAATAAAATTAAAGATGTTAATATGTTTGAAAAATTTATAACCAACTATATGTTTTTTGTCTTATTTTTTTATTTTTTTGTATGAAAAAGATAAAACTATTTTGGCATTTTTTGGCATGACGTTATTTGACCGTCGTATAAAAATTTGAAGGAATACGAGATATAATTATCATTTGATTTCCACCACTTATGAAAAGGGATTATGGAAATTGTGAACAAGTAGACCCATCAAATAGTGATGGAAATTTATGTATTGAAATTTCTTCAATAAGACAACACACATCAAGTTGACGAAGCAAATAATGTCGTGTTTGTAAACATAAATAGTAGCTACACTTACGGTACCTATACTTCTGACTTTTTTTAACAAATTGATTAATTGTTTTTGCATAATGAATATCTTTAAATTTAAATTCAAACATAGAGATGTGACATTTGGATTTGTACGAGTAAAAATTCTCTGTCATTTTTTTTTTTTTGGATTATTAAGCTTTTAATAATGTATTGATACAATATCATAAAAAAAATTGATAATTAGGATTATTATATTTTTTTTCTCTCTTTTATTACTTAAATTTAAACTTCTCTCATAAAAATATCAGTATCATGTCAATATTGATAAAAAATTATTATTCGGATCAGCATACCTACAAATATATATATAACAGTTTCACTATACTTAAGGTTTAGAAGATTCTAATTAAAGGCATAATATGAATAATAAATAAATGGTTTATAAACAATTATTATTGCTCTCAAAGATAGCTTTGGCTGAAATTGGGGCGATCACCAATGAAATAATTAAATTAATTAAATTGTTGATTGTCATCTCGTTTAAAAAATTTATATTAGTTTTCAAATATAAGTCGTGAGTTGCATCTAAAAGATGAAACTCTTTATTACTTTTACTTTGCATAAATTAAGTATTATATTTGTATATGCATTACTATTTAAAAGTTCAAGATCTAGATTTTGTAAAAATCAATACATCCATTCCGTTTAAAGTTTTATAACACATGTTGACAATTGATCAACTATATATGTATAATACATATGATCAGTTATCCTTTGAAATCATTACACAACATTGTTAATAAAACTGAAAAACTACTACACAAAGAACTCTGTTTGAAAGATTGTCTTTTTTCATTTTTTTCTTAAAATTCTGTTTGGAAGCTCGTTGGCCTTAATCTGAAACAAAAGTACTATAAGATGCACTCTTAAACCAAAGCCACTGGCTTATTTGATATTGCCCAGCTGAATGTACTGCCCAGCTGGGCTTCCCACACATTTGCCTTGCCTTGGCACTGCCTTCCTTGGTCACTCTGGCCTTAGCTTGGCTTGTTCACTTGGCCCACTGTCCATGCTGCCCCGCACATGCCCATGTGCATCAAGTTTGTGCTGCTGTGCTGCCTGTGTTGTGCACGCACGCTGTCTGCCTGTGCCGTGCTTCTGTGCTGCACGCATGTGCTGCCTGCCTGTGCCTCATACCTGTGTTGCGCGCCTGCATACCTGTGCCCTGCACGCATGCTGCCTGTCCTGCGTGCCACTGCCCCCTGCACGAGGAGTTTGACATTAACCTGGACTGATCCTATATGTATATATCTATACTTTGTTTATTTGTTGCTATGGCTTGTGGATCAAGTAACTGGATTGGTATTTGCCCATTTTTTAATGAAATGATTCTCTGGGTTGTTTGGATAAAGTATTTGTTTGTGAAATGCAATAAGCCTCTAGGATAAACTGATTTTGTGACAATGTTATGAATTTTCCAGTCTGGCACATGATAATTTTCATCTTCCATACTATGATCTTCACTGTCTTAACTACTGCTATCAGAAAATAATATCAAATAAGATAGAAAATATAAATATTTGTACAACAGAAAATATAAAACTTACTGCTTAGAAGGAAACTTGGATTAAGAAAATCTGAGAAAGTGTAGATGCATGTAATCTTTAGTACAGAGTTAAAACAGAAAAGATTTGGAAGGAATATGATCAAGTTGATAAAATATCTCTGCTGTTGATAAAATATCTCTGCTTAGAAGGAAACTCTGTTATGGGCAATTGATAAAATATCTCTGCTGTTGTGCTACTGATGTTTGTGTCTCTTTTTGAATTATTATTCTTTTGAAAAGAATTTACCTTTTGCTTTAATCTTTTTCCTGGCTCCTTTACTCTTGTGTTTTGTTCTTATTCAGATGCTCTTGGAGGACTGCCTGAAATTACTTTTAAATGAGATGGGATTATGTGGCAGGATTCTTCAATAATTTTAGCATAGTTACTAGTATTGTTTGCATCATGGTCATGATATCATCATCTGATCTAAATTGTTAACAGAGATAGAACTATCTGTCATAATTTATGCGGATTTGCAACATTAATTTGGGATCAAATGTGCCTTAACATAGTAATTATCCATTTACACTTCATTAAATTATGTATGATTTGCTTTTAGTAACTATATAGTATTGGTTCTTGTTTCACTAAATCAATTGGGGTTTTGGTAAAAATTGTCACACATATTTTGTGAAGGGAACTAATTTTAGAGTCATAACATAAACAATACAGTTTTATCTTGTTGACTAGAATCAAGAGACCCTATAAATTCTCAACGAAAGCTAGTTTGATTGGTGGTTCTCAAGACCATGTTTGGTCAAGATCTTATGAGGTGTCGGCAAGCTCTTAGTGTGAGAGGACAGTCATGCTCATGGTGTTTTGAGGCTTGCCTTCTTGACAATGTCTTCCTAAATTTTGTAGACTACATCATACTATTAGATAACTTATAGTTTGTCAAAACACTAGTAGATAACTTGTCACACACTACAAGATTAACATATAATACAATCAGCAAATTGTATTTACACAATACAAAAGCTTGACTAATCTTACAAAATGTATTTACACAATACAATCAGCTAGCATCCTAAGCATGCACCTACATGCCTTTCCTTGGATTGGCACCATCCAAGCCAACCATGCTTAGCATCTCACCTATGCCAAACATTGGGGTCGTAACAGATGGCTTCTAAGTAAAGTTTACATTGATGCGAGTGTTAAAAAACTAGTTAATATTCAGTGCGGCCAAAAGAATCTTTTATATATATATGTGTGTGTGTGTGTGTGTGTGTGTATGTATGCATGACAATGGAGTTAACTGATGTATTTATTTTTTTGTTTGCAAATGGTAGAAATTAACTATGATCAGTTTTTGAAAATACCTAGAGCACAATGGGAAGATGGGAGGTCAATTAACATCCACTCCAAACTCGATATAGTCAGATTGACTGAAATGGTATTGCATCGAGAAGGGGAGTTTGAACTAGCTGAAGAAACATTTTTCAAGTATTTACTGAAAATACCAAGTAAACACATGTTTGCTGCCCGGTTGATTCATCAATTGCTTCAAAGAGAGATTAACGTGGAAGAAGCAAGTTCTCATGAGATGTGGTTTTCCATCGGGGGCATAAAGAGTCGATTTTCCCATGTTGAGTTCTGTTTAATAACTGGATTACCGTTTGGTCCATTACCCGATATCATTCAATGACCATATGTGATGGTACCTGGGGGGATACATGATCGATATTTTGATGGAAAAATACCATTGCCACTTTCTGAGATACACAACCATATTGCCACCAAGGAATTTCACCAAAAAGGAGATTGTTTGAAGATGGCGTTGGTGTTACTAGCAAACTCCGTATTATTTGGGCAACTTGCCAAGAGCAAAACGACATTATGGTTGTTAATGTTGGTTGAGAATGTAGATGAGTGGAATGCGTTTCCTTGGGGATATTATACATTCAAGTTAACACTGTATTATTTGAGAACAGCACTTAGAAAATGTAATTATTAGGGTTTCCTTATGCTTTACAGGTTGGTTTTTATATGTTTTGTTTCATGTGTGCATGTATATTTTATATTTATATTGTTTTGACCATTTAACAGTATATCATTTTCCTATTTACAGATATGGGCGATGGAGACTATCAGATCAATGAGAGAATTATTAGCTACTCCGGTATCTGGTGTTACCTACCCGAGAATGTTGAGGTGGAGTTTCTGCAAGCGTCCTAGAACTTTTCTCCAAAGTCTTAAAGAAATAGAGGAGCGTGGGGATGTAAGTTTGAACAAGTATTTATGATCTACGATGCCTTTGCTCCTTTCTAATATTTATATTTTTTTTATAGTTTTATGCAGCTCGTGAGTACCTACGACCAACAAGGGAAGAGGCAAGACAGGATTATTGGAAAAGTCTAAAATCCAATCTAGATGAAGGTGTGGAATTTGTTCCACTCACAATAGTGGATAATGATGAAGGTGATAATGGTGGTGCTGCTGGGAGTACTCCAAGACGTCGTCGTGTGAGACAGAATAAGCGATCGCGCAATGTAGATCCATCTCCCCCCACCCCCCCAGGGGTAGAGGACTCAATACCGTCGAATATAAATTCAGAAGTTAGTACACAGAAAACAGTATCACTGTTAAGTAAAACCTCAAGTTTGTTTGTCTTTTGAATATCATTGTTCATCTATGTAGGGATTGGAGAAGTTATTTGAGTTTGTGAAAAATGCGATGGAGGAAATCCCACGACGTCTTGAGGACTATGTTGACAAGAAGTTTGAGGCATTAGAGGGTCGATTAAATGACCGTATTGATAGGGCATTCGAAAATCCCCAGAAATATTCAGCTGATCAGGTATATGCACAACTTCTTATACAGACTAAAATTATTTTGAGTTTGCATCAATTGTCAGAGGTTAACCAAAGTTCTTATCGATATTAGGGGTATCATAATTATACATACTCTGATGTACCTCCTCATAGGACATCCTTTGAGCCGCAATCAGTTCCTATGGATGCGTTAGGGACTCCTACACATACTTTTGTCACACGTGCTGCAAGTCAATTACGACAATCAGACGAGGCATGTGGTTCTACTGAGGAGGCACGATCACAGGGGGTACCACAGGTCCAAACCAAAAAAGGGATGTATGTTTATAAAAAAAAAAGGAAATGCAAGGACAAAGAAGAATGGTCAAGGCTCGTTGGCTGCTCAGTTAAAGAAATCGGATGATGATGTCGATGTCATGTTTGGGGATTCTCCCTGTCCGGAGACATATGATGAGCGCACAGTTAGAATAAAGATTGCATCAAAATATTGTGCTTCTCCGTTCATCAATCCTTGGGCAACAAAGGATCCAATACTTGCCCAAAAGAAAAAGGAATATTTAGCATACAAGAGAGCCAAAAATAGTGGAGCCTTGTGAGTACATTTATGATTACTGTTAAATAAAATTCAATTTTAAGGTTTGTTTATTAATGCTTTCTATTCATTGTAGACTAAATATTGGGACTGAAGTCTTTGCGAATTGGGAGTTCTTTGCCGAGTTGGAGAAGCCTTCAGTTTGGATGACAAATGATGTGAGTAACTCATTGAATATGTCATCATTTGCTTTATATTTGAAATATGTTATCAACGTTTAGTTTTAAGTTGTTTTCTGTTACTTTGTCTGAAATTTTTTCATATGAATACAACACATTGATGGGATTCTAGCAGTTTTGGGTAAGCGTAGAAACGAGCATCCCAGTCTATTTCATGATGATATTATAGTGTTATGCGTGGATTTCTTTGTAAGTTTAGGGTCTTATTACATGTCGAGTTGAATTTGTTTTGACTTTTCTATACAATCTAATTGTTTAAAATCTGTTATGGTATAATTTGCAGTCAAAATTATCAGAGGCTTGGAAGGAAATTCATCCAGGTATGCAAGAACCATTTACTCGTCAATTTGATCCATTGTCGTTCAACGCCCCTGATGATTGGATACTATATGGTACCGGAGAAAAGCCAGCATGGGGGAAGAAATTGACATTTTTAAACACAGTAAGTATGGTTTATTGTTATATAACACTGTTGTCTGCTCATTGTTTTTTTTAATTTATTGTTTTTTGTTATGTGTTATACAGTTGCTAATACCGTGTGGTATTGGATCTCCTGTTGGTCATTGGATCTTATGTAAGGTAGATTTATCACAGTGGAGTATTGTTAAATACGATTCGTTGCGACATAACATTCCACTTGATCTGACCTATAGAGAGAACCAGGTGGCACCTTTAAGGTACTTGTTGCCTTCCGTGTTGGCAAAGTCTGGTTATTTTGAGGAGAAACACATGGAAAAAAGAGGGGACTTGTTTAGCGTACAGTGTTTGAACCACAAAAGCATACCAACTCAAACGGATAACAGTAGCTGCGGTGCCTTTGTTTGTAAATATATCGAGTGTATCAGTAAGAAAGGTTCATCATGGAATTGGGGGGTACCAGAAGCTCTGAAAATGAGAAGGGAATATGGCTTCGCCATTTTTTGTAATGCTGTTGATGCAAATGTGGAGTAATTGTCAATAATGATGTAACACATTTTATGTATAAATGTATATAAAGTTACTTTATTTGAGACTTTGTGGGTTTTTTTGTTTTACTAATCTATATTGCATTTTGTTGAGATGGTATGATGATCATTCGAGTAAGGGTATTTTCAGTTGGCCAAAACCAGTACCCAAAACACTGGTCACACCAAGGTGAATAGCGTTAATCATATTAGTTCCCTCGGTGTGATTAGTGGTGCCACGTCTAGTTAAAATAAAACCAGAAGCGAAACCACTAATCATACCCAGTGGAACGACTATTAATAATACCGGACGCACTTGGTATGATTAGTGGTGGCATGTGGAGATGGAACCAAAACAGAAGCGAAACCACTAATCATACACAGTGGAACGAGTATTAATAATACCGGGCGCACTTGGTATGATTAGTGGTGGCATGTGGAGATAGAACCAAAACAGAAGCGAAACCACTAATCATACCCAGTGGAACGAGCATTAATAATACCGGGCGCACTTGATATGATTAGTGGTGGCATGTGGAGATGGAAACAAAACAGAAGCGAAACCACTAATCATACCCAGTGGAACGAGTATTAATAATACCGGGCGCACTTGGTATGATTAGTGGTGGCATGTGGAGATGGAACCAAAACAGAAGCGAAACCACTAATCATACCCAGTGGAACGAGTATTAATAATACCGGACGCACTTGGTATGATTAGTGGTGGCATGTGGAGATGGAACCAAAACAGAAGCGAAACCACTAATCATACCCAGTGGAACGAGTATTAATAATACCGGACGCACTTGGTATGATTAGTGGTGGCATGTGGAGATGGAACCAAAACAGAAGCGAAACCACTAATCATACCCAGTGGAACGAGTATTAATAATACCGGGCGCACTTGGTATGATTAGTGGTGGCATGTGGAGATGAAACAAAAACAGAAGCGAAACCACTAATGATACCCAGTGGAACGAGCATTAATAATACCGGGCGCACTTGGTATGATTAGTGGTGGCATGTGGAGATGGAACCAAAACAGAAGCGAAATCACTAATCATACCCAGTGGAACGAGCATTAATAATACCGGACGCACTTGGTATGATTAGTGGTGGCATGTGGAGATGGAACCAAAACAGAAGCGAAACCACTAATCATACCCAGTGGAACGAGTATTAATAATACCGGGTGCACTTGGTATGATTAGTGGTGGCATGTGGAGATGGAACCAAAACAGAAGCGAAACCACTAATCATACCCAGTGGAACGAGTATTAATAATACCGGGCGCACTTGGTATGACTAGTGGTGGCATGTGGAGATGGAACCAAAACAGAAGCGAAACCACTAATCATACCCAGTGGAACGAGTATTAATAATACCGGACGCACTTGATATGATTAGTGATTTTGCTTCTGTTTTGGATCCATCTCCACATGCCACCACTAATCATACCAAGTGCGCCCGGTATTATTAATACTCGTTCCACTAGGTATGATTAGTGATTTCGCTTCTGTTTTGGATCCATCTACACATGCCACCACTAATCATACCAAGTGCGCCCGGTATTATTAATACTCGTTCCACTGGGTATGATTAGTGGTTTCGCTTCTGTTTTGGTTCCATCTCCACATGCCACCACTAATCATACCAAGTGCGTCCGGTATTATTAACACTCGTTCCACTGGGTATGATTAGTGGTTTCGCTTCTGTTTTGGTTCCATCTCCACATGCCACCACTAATCATACCAAGTGCGTTCGGTATTATTAATACTCGTTCCACTGGGTATGATTAGTGGTTTCGCTTCTGTTTTGGTTCCATCTCCACATGCCACCACTAATCATACCAAGTGCGTCCGGTATTATTAATCCTCGTTCTACTGGGTATGATTAGTGGTTTCGCTTCTGTTTTGGTTCCATCTCCACATGCCACCACTAATCATACCAAGTGCGTCCGGTATTATTAATGCTCGTTCCACTGGGTATGATTAGTGGTTTCGCTTCTGTTTTGGTTCCATCTCCACATGCCACCACTAATCATACCAAGTGCGTCCGGTATTATTAATGCTCGTTCCACTGGGTATGATTAGTGGTTTCGCTTCTGTTTTGGTTCCATCTCCACATGCCACCACTAATCATACCAAGTGCGTCCGGTATTATTAATGCTCGTTCCACTGGGTATGATTAGTGGTTTCGCTTCTGTTTTGGTTCCATCTCCACATGCCACCACTAATCATACCAAGTGCGTCCAGTATTATTAATATTCGTTCCACTGGGTATGATTAGTGGTTTCGCTTCTGTTTTGGTTCCATCTCCACATGCCACCACTAAGCATACCAAGTGCGCCCGGTATGATTAGTGTTTTCGCTTTTGTTTTTATTTTACCTAGACATGGCACCACTAGTCCCGACATTGTGGGTCACTGTTTTAAAACAAAGTCTTTATGTTGTCTCTTTTAAATAAAAATAGCACCAAGCACAAAGACACAACCAAGTATAATATTACAGTAAGTATCCTACTAGTTTTGCAATTTGTTACAAACAAAAGCAATGGTACTTAAACAAACGAAATACAAGGTTATGTTTCACATTGTTCTGTTACAGTGGGTTGGGGAGTATTTTTACAAGTCTTGCTATTGTGTCCTGGTATGTGGCAGGTTCGACACTTTCGTCGCTTTCTTACCTGGGTAACGGAGCCTTCACTATTGTTCGTGGGGGGGCGTTGACATCTTGATGGATTACGACAGTTTTGTCGATAGTTGCCTTTTTCCCCACAGTGAGAGCATTTCAAAACCCTTCTGGTATTCTCACTAGTAGAAGGAATCCTTTTCTTTCTAGGCCTACCAGCTTGCGGACGCCATGGTGGTGGTAGCACAATCATGTTTTGTATGTGTTCGGGAACTGTCCATTCATCCGGGTTAAGAACTGGGAAGATAACGCCAGCATATGCAGCCAATAAATTTGATGTTTTATAACACTCGTCAATGTAAGGAATGAATGACCTATTACAATACCTGTAGCACAGATAAACATATTAGTTAAACTTTTATTCTACAGTGAGATAAAATCACATCAACATATATGGTCTACCTTAACACTGCAAGTGCATGCGAACATGGTAAAAGATCCATCTGAAATGACACACAAGTACAAGTACGTTCAGTTAGATTCACAACCGTCTTCCTACTCCCATCCTGCACCGTATACCTGGTATCATCGATTGGTGTGACCGTGTAAGTTTGTGAGTCTGTATTATACTCTGCAATTTTCTTCTCTGCCCAATCTGTTATCTCTTGTGTCATTTTTTCTGCAGTCTTCCGTCGATCATAAAACCATCTTTGCATCATACTCCTGATATACTCGACCAACGTCGTTATTGGATATTGGCGGGCTTTAACCAAGCATGTGTTCATGCATTCAGCAATGTTGGAAGTCAAAATGCAGTAACGCCTTACTGGAGTCATTGCCACTGCCCATCTATGAGGTCCAAGTTCGATTAATTCTTTATGTGCCTTTGGGTGTATCTTTCTAAGGTCTTCCATCATTGCCCAAACTTAGATTGCCGATAACACCTTGATGCACGATGGAATAATCCAGTCACAGTCTTATTTTTGTATGAATTTTTCACATTTTGTGTCATGTGATACATGCAAAGGCCATGATGTGCATCAGGGTACACTTTTTCCATGGAAACTTTGATTCCAAGATGCCGATCAGATATGAACATGCAATTCTGTGGACACCCAATTACATTTCTTAACTTCGACAAGAACCATGACCATGATTTTTCATTTTCAACATCCCCAAACCCAAATGCTAATGGATATACTTGCTCATTACCATCTTTACATGCCGCAATGAACATAATCCCACCAAATTTCCCTTTCAAATGTGTTCCATCAATGGCAATAACTGGTCTAATCACTCTACGAAACCCAGAAATACTAACACCATAAGCAATAAACATGTACATAAACTGGTTGTTGTCCTTCGTCTCAATGCTTGTGATTGTACCTGGGTTAGCTAACTCCAATTGACAACAATACGCAGGCAATTGTTCAAATGACAACTCCGCAGACCCAAACACCTTTTCTTCAGCATGATCTTTGGCCCTCCGACATTGATTATATGGCAAGTTAACTCCATAATTAACTTGCATTTCTGCCATAATTTCTTTAGGTTTTATGCTTTGACCACTGACTTGCAATTTTGGAGTGATAAGGTCGCCAATCAATTTTGCACTTACTTTTCTGCACCGTCGATGTACAGTATCAAGCGAACAACAATGTTGTTTTTGAAATTTTCGCACCTCCCATTGGTCTCCAATCTTGGTTTTGATGGCTACAATCTGAAATTTACAGCTCTCATCCTTGCATCTAATATCATAACGGATATTATTCGATTTCTTGACTTTTCTATGAAAACCCTCCTTCAAGGCATACATTTCTACAGCTTTACCCATATCACGCTTTGAAGGAAATATTTTCCCTCTGAAGAAATGATAGTCTTCTCTTATTGACTCTTCAGTGGCGATTGTACAAAATGTGGAAAGATCTATTCCAGGAATGCGCCATTCACTAGTTACTCTTTGTTGTGTGTTATTGTCATCATTGGCTTGACGGGAACACCCAACACCATCATCCCTAACATGGCCATGTTGAACATTATCATTATCTACATTACAATCCTCATCACGAACATCATGACTAAATCCACCACCACTGTCACCATTGCCACCTAAATCTTCAGCTAAAACTGCATTTCGACTTCCTCCATCTCCTGTGAAAATATTTGTGGGTATAGGAATACTTTGAGCTGGATGGTAGTATTCAGAAAACTCGTTCGAATCAATGTCATCCAACCAATATTCAGTAGAAGGATTACACTGACTGTCATTTAAGTTATACTCACCATGTGAATCACCATTATCTGGTTTCTCTTTATCATCATTATCACTGTAATCATCATCATCATCATCATATTCATCTTCATCTATGTTCTCACATTCATTCTCAATGGTATGGTCCTCATGGACTGAAACTTGGTTGCTTGAGGAAACAGACTGGAATTGAGAAACCAATTGAACAAAACTTGGGCATTGTGGCTGGTCTATTAATTTGATGTGTGGTTGGCTTGATAATTGGATTTGTGGTTGGATTGGTAGTTGGAACTGCGGTAGGATTGGCACCTGTAACTGCATTGGTGGTTGAGTTTGTTGTTGGATTGGTAATTGAAAATTTCTGTCATCTCTCACACAGTCATTTATTTTTTTTGGAACAACAGTAATGTAAACTTCAGGATTTTTCTCCTGCAGCCAAAAATATACAGCTTTATCAGTTGTTAATTTTGGTATGGCAGGCCTACCGGAAGTCTCCACCAATATATGTAAGTTAAATGTACTCTTTGTTGTATCAACTCGAACAACATCTTCAATGGTCTTTTTTAAGTCAGCAAGCGTTGCCTTTATCGAAACAAAAGCTATCTCTGATTCACCACCCTCATACTTATAACCATTCCAGTGTCCACCATGGGTGACTATAATTCTAGTTTCGTCCATATCACTGTAAACAAATAAATGATCGACTTTAGTAATTAAGCTCCAAATCAAGACTAGCAATATATCGTTACTCATATTTTGATAAAATAAAGTAATTAAACTACCCAATAAATGCTCATAATATGACACTAATAGTCACGCCGAGGTGAAATGCATTAGTGGTGCAATGTCTAGGTAAAATAAAAACAGAAGCGCATACACTAATCACACCAAGTGGAACGAGTATTAATCATACCGAGCACCCTTGGTATGATTAGTGGTGGCATGTGGAGATGGATCCAAAATAGAAGCGAAAACACTAATCACAACAAGTGGAACGAGTATTAATCATACCGAGCGCACTTGGTATGATTAGTGGTGGCATGTGAAGATGGATCCAAAACAGAAGCGAAATCACTAATCATACCAAGTGGAACGAGTATTAATAATATCGGGCACACTTAGTATGATTAGTGATGGCATGTGGAGATGGAACCAAAACAGAAGCAAAACCGCTAATCATACCCAGTGGAATGAGTATTAATAATACCAGGCGTACTTGGTATGATTAGTGGTAGCATGTGGAGATGGAACGAAAACAGAAGCGAAACCACTAATCATACCCAGTGGAACTTGTATTAATAATACCGGGTGCACTTGGTATGATTAGTGGTGGCATGTGGAGATGGAACGAAAACAGAAGCGAAACCACTAATCATACCCAGTGGAACGAGTATTAATAATACCGGACGCACTTGGTATGATTAGTGGTGGCATGTGGAGATGGAACCAAAACAGAAGCGAAATCACTAATCATACCCAGTGGAACGAGTATTAATCATACTGGGCGCACTTGGTATGATTAGTGGTGCCATGTGGAGATGGAACGAAAACACATGCCACCACTAATCATACCAAGTGCGCTCGGTATTATTAATACTCGTTCCACTGGGTATGATTAGAGGTTTCGCTTCTGTTTTCGTTCCATCTCCACATGTCACCACTAATCATACCAAGTGCGTCCGGTATTATTAATACTCGTTCCACTGGGTATGATTAGTGATTTCGCTTCTGTTTTGGTTCCATCTCCACATGCCACCACTAATCATACAAAGTGCACCCGGTATGATTAATACTCGTTCCGCTGGGTATGATTAGTGATTTCGCTTCTGTTTTGGTTCCGTCTCCACATGCCACCACTAATTATACCAAGTGCGTCCGGTATTATTAATACTCGTTCCACTGGGTATGATTAGTGGTTTCGCTTCTGTTTTCGTTCCATCTCCACATGCCACCACTAATCATACCAAGTGTGCCTGATATTATTAATACTCGTTCCACTGGGTATGATTAGTGATTTCGCTTCTGTTTTGGTTCGATCTCCACATGCCACCACTAATCATACCAAGTGCGTCCGGTATTATTAATACTCGTTCCACTGGGTATGATTAGTGGTTTCGCTTTTGTTTTCGTTCCATCTCCACATGCCACCACTAATCATACCAAGTGCGTCCGGTATTATTAATACTCGTTCCACTGGGTATGATTTGTGATTTCGCTTCTGTTTTGGTTCCATCTCCACATGCCACCACTAATCATACCAAGTGCGCCGGGTATTATTAATACTCGTTCCACTGGGTGTGATTAGTGGTTTCACTTCTGTTTTCGTTCCATTTCCACATGCCACCACTAATCATACCAAGTGCGCCCGGTATTATTAATACTCGTTCCACTGGGTGTGATTAGTGGTTTCACTTCTGTTTTCGTTCCATTTCCACATGCCACCACTAATCATACCAAGTGCGCCCGGTATTATTAATACTCGTTCCACGTTTGGTGTGACTAATAACATTATTAACATTATAAACCCTAAAGCCACTTCCTACAACTCAATATCACCATAGCTAACCACAATAATAAATAATGACTGAAAATTACAAGTGTACACAAGTTAAGATACATTACCCGTAGTATAGAAGATGAAGATGGATGGTGGCTAGTGTAGAAGCGAATAAAGATGGATGGTGGGTGCCGGATGGTGTCCGTGTAGTCTCAAATGCGAAGAGAGAACAAAACAGAAAAGTAGATCACCAGAGAAATGAAGGAGGAGGAGAAAGTAAAGAAGAAGCAGGGCTGCCAGAAGAAAGTGAAGAAGAAGCAGTGGCTATCAGAGAAATGAAGGAGGAGGAGAAAGTGAAGAAGAAGCAGGGCTGCCAGAAATGAATGCATACGGGGGCGGCAAAATGAAAAACACTCAGGAGCTGTCGGCGGCAAAATGAAGACAGAAAACTTTGAAAACCCTTAAATGAGTTTTTAAGGGTATTTGTGTCCAAAAAATATGAGGTTGAGACACAAATGTTAAGTTTATTTAAATGGGATAAAAATGTTTATTCATTAAGTGAAAGAGACCTGGGCTGACATTTCCTCAAAAATTAATGCAATTAATTCCCACCAGGCACCAAACATAGGTGATATGTATGAGAAAAGTTTCGATGTAGTGGTTTGTTCATGAATATATTGTTGCAGTCTTACCACATTGCAGCAAAAGATGTAGAGCCTATCCCGCTGCATTGAAGGGGTTTTGCTTTTTTGTTTTTTTTTTTTTAATGTAGATATGTATCATTACTGTAAATTTAATAGACCCACCGAGTCATTAAACAAGTTGAGATTTTGGTTGCAGGGGGTCCACCATAAATGTTTTTTTTCCGTTTCCTCCCTCTCTTAGCTGAACAATTGCATGTGTCAAAGACAATGTGAGAGAGAAACTTGATTTTAATTTCTCAACTTCATCCTTCCATCTAGCCCGGAAAAAAAAAGAAAAAAAAATTATTTCCTTTTTTTCCTAATAAAGATCTTGCACGTTGAGGTGTTTATTGCTGTCCTCTGCTTCCTCTGAATTCAATCGGCCGGTTCAATCCAAGGTAATTATTTTCTAATTTCTCAGTTTCTGTTTTGAATTTCTTTTTGCATAAATATTAGTTTGAATAAATTAAATTCATGATAATAAACATTTAAAACCATCATATAAAAAACTGTGAAAATCATTAAAAGTCTACCGTTTCAGAACACTTTATATATATATATATATATGTATGTACACACTGGCAGACCCATAGAGGGTCCAAGGGAAGCACAAATTCTCGAAAAAAAATATATTAAAATTTCAGAATTTCTCTTATACATCATTTCATTTTAGATTTTCTTTTATCGGTTCTTGATTTTGTAATGTTTATTTTGTTTCAAATTTTATTGTTTTCTAGCAATCAAAATTAATCTTTTTGCCATTCATCTTTTTCGGCGCAACTAACACTAACAATATATCAAATCAATAAATCATAAAATTTCAAATTTTAATTTACTACATTTAATCAATAAACCATAAAATCTCTTTTTTTTTTTTAACTTTTTTTTTTTACTTGCTTAAGTGGATGGGGAATATATGGTTGAAAGGTAACTTGTTTACTTATGTGGAGACATATTTTCAATGACATTGGGAAGGAGATAATAATGATTCAAAATAAGAAGTCCTTTTGAGGAAATTTACACCAATATATAATTTACGTTGTTTTTATTTTTTAAATTCCTTGATTAGAACTTTTTAAATGTTAGACTATTTGATTAATCTAGCTTAAGTGCATTATTTGTTTTATTTTATCTGAATTTAATCATATTATCAAACTTTTGTTTTAATAAAAACACGTATTTGCAATGTTTTTAATTTTTTATTATTATTGTTTATTTTATACTAGTGCCCCTCCTCATAAAAATTTATGGATCCACCACTGTATGTACATCACAAGCTGCTATTTCAGAAACTTCTTTTAAATTGGTTCATGTCCTATTACTATGAATTTTTGAATTATGAAAGTGTAACATTACTTATTTGTCATATGTTTTCAAGTTTATACATTAAAAGTAAACAAAATTTATTAAATATATATTTAATTTACAAATAAATTCATTTATAGTTGTAATTCTCCATTTAAGCTATTTAACTTTACCCTTCATTCATTATTACTTCCTGCTTTTAGATTTTGTTAACACCCCTAGCTTGTACCCTTTTTTTTTTTTTTTTTTTTTTTATTTCGGTAGATTTTGTTGGCACTGCTTGGGATTTGATTTTATAAAAGAGAAAAAGAAAAAAATAGAGTTGAAAGTGCTAAACACCATGATGTATTGCTCTGTATATACAAATCTCATAGATAATTTCCGCCTTCGCTTGCCCTTTGATTAGGTTCGTTTAATATGAATTTAATGTTAATTATAACATGAAGGATTTTGTAAGATGTGATGAATCATTGTTTCATTATTATCTATTTATTTTTAAACTATCAGTTATCACTAAATCATAGTTGTGCAAATAAGAATGTAAACAAGAGAGAGTTCTTTGCTTGATTGTTCCAACGATAGTACATGATGATAAAGGATTAATAATTTGAAAGAAATAACATTCTAAATTTCATAATTTAGAGGATTAGATACTTTAACTCAGTTAAGTCATTTAGGATAAACTTTTAAGAAAAATTCAAATGAAAACATCGAATGAAAACATAATAGCATCCTCATCTCAAAATATATAAGATATAACCTTGAAAATTGATTAATATTAATACATTATTGGTAAAACTTGGACTATTAATTTCAATATTTTTATAGTACTTTCAAAACTATGTTTGACATATTGTAAGCCAAGCTTCGTCTTCGGATGAAATTCTTCCCCTGCAAATTTCAGATACCATTGGAATCTTAACAGAGCTCAAGTAAGAGGTGAAGATCGAAATGGCGGATATTGCAGTGAACCTTGCTATTGTAAAGCTGGCTCCGTTGCTTTTCCAAGAAGTCTAATTGCTAAGAGGAGTACGTAAGGAAATTGAAGACATCAAAACTGAGCTGGAGAGCATAAGATGTTTCCTTAAGGAAGCAAAAGCAAAGTCAGCAGCTCAAGTATTACAAGGAAACAACAGCGAAGGTGTCGAACTATGGGTGTCTCAAGTCAGGGAAGTGGCTTATTTCATTGAAGATGTTATTGATGAGTTCGCATTCATGGTGGCCCAACTTCCTCATGGCAAAGGCCTATTTGGCGTTCTTCATAAAATCTATCGCTCAATAAAGAAGTTGAAGTTACGCCGTAATATTGCCAATGACATTCAAGATATCAAATCAAAACTAAGATAGATGAGAGAAGAAAACGCTATGGGTTCAATTCCATAGAGCAAGGATCAAGCTCCGAAAGGAGAAACACTTTACCACCAGGTGGCTATGGAGTTGGTTCATATTACATAGAGGAAGAGCAAATTGTGGGTTATGAATCTATAAGAAAAGAAATCAATGAACAGTTGGTGAATAGAATACCCCGACGTAGAGTCATTGCTTTCGTAGGTGCAGTAGGACTGGGTAAGACAACTCTTGCTGCTAGTGCTTACAAGAACAAGGATGTGAGAAGCCACTTTAATTGTCATGCTTGGATCTATGTTGGGAAAACATACATCAAGGAAGATCTAGTAAGGAGAATGATACGAAAATTTTATGACCCAATGGGGGAGTCTGCTCTTGGGAACATGGAAACAATGGATGAGATGGGATTGATTGGCAAGCTGCGAAAATACTTGGAGAACAAGAGTTACATGGTTGTATTCGATGATGTACGAAAAGATGAGTTTTGGGCGGATGTAGAGCATGCTTTACTTGAAAATAACAAAAGCAGTAGGCTAATCATCACAGCACGCAATAGGGGTGTTTTTGATTTCATACTAGCTTCTGTTGTTCATATCTCTATGCTTGAAGGTTTGCCTTCAGATAAGCCATGGCAACTATTTTGCAGGAAAGCTTTTAATTCCGATGGGTTTTGCCCACCGGAGTTGGAGGAATTGTCAATTAAAATCCTTGAAAAATGTGGAGGTCTACCATTAGCAATAGCAGCAGTAGGTGGTCTCTTATCACAGAAGAATAAGATTGTCACAGAATGGGAAATGTTGCTAAATAATTTGGGTTCAAAGCTGGGAAGTGATCCTCTTCTAATAAGTTGTCATCGAGTTTTATCTGAAGGGTATAATGATTTGCCTCAGCACCTCAAACCTTGTCTTTTATACTTCGGCTTGTTTCCAGAAAGCTTTTCCATTAGTCGTGGGAGACTAATACGTTTGTGGATAGCTGAGGGCTTTGTTCAATTTGAATATGATAATTGCAATGGCCTTGAAGAAATTGGACATGGATATTTTGCTGAACTTTTTCAAAGAAATTTGGTTCATGTATCAGAGACACGTTATGATGGACAAGTTAAAAACTTTCCGTGTCCATGATCTAATGCATGAAATTATCCTCAAAAAGACTGAACAAATGGGTTTTGGTCAAGTCTTAAGTGAGGAAAATGCAAATCAACGTAGAAACAAGCCCGGCGATTCACTATACATAGAAGCATTGATCATATTTTGGAGAGAATTAACGACTCAAAAGTACGTTTTGTTAATTTTTCCAATCCAGTTGAATTAGCACAATCACTTATGAGTATGTTATTTGTTGGCAATTTCAAGCTAATGAAAGTATTAGATTTTGAAGATGCTCCAATAGATTATCTTCCTGAAGGAGTTGGAAACCTTCTGCACTTGCACTACTTAAGTCTGAAAAATACAAAAGTAAAAAGTCTTCCTAAGACTATAGGTAAGCTTGTCAACTTAGAGAGTTTGAATTTGAAGGAAACTCTTATGAGTGAGCTTCCAATTGAGCTCAAGTATCTGAAAAAGTTACGTTACCTAGTGGTATCCCGTTTGGACAGTCGCTTTTTCTCTTTTGGAAAAGGTACCAGAATTCAGGAAGGGTTTGGGTCTTTAATGGATTTACAAAGTCTAAGTTGTGGCTTACAATTAAACTCTAAAGCTGTTGAAGAGCTAAAAGAGCTAAGGCAGTTAAGAAAGTTGGGCATTCTACTGGCTAATGGAAATGATATGAAGGATTTGTGCTCTTCTATTGCAAACATGGAAGATCTTGTATCTTTGGGCATAGAGTTGAAAGACATACTTGATATGGAATCCATGGCTGCGCCTCCCATACGCCTCAAGCTGTTCTATTTGGCGGCAAATCTAACCAAGCTGCCGGACTGGATTTCTATACTTCAAAATTTGGTCAGACTGTTTTTAGCTCGGTCAGGCTTAACTGAGGATCCCATGGGAGTCCTTCATACCCTACCTAATTTGCTGGACCTTTGGCTCCTGGAGGCATACAATGGTGAGCAATTGCATATGAAACAAGGTTGGTTTCCGAAACTGCAGGTATTAGGTCTCATTGACTTGAAAGGGCTGAAATTTATCATGATAGAAGATGGTGCCATGCCTCTTCTTGAACGCCTATTCATTAAGACATGTCCACTGTTGAAGGAGATTTCAATTGGAATTGAGAATCTAAGAAACCTTCAAACACTTGTCTTTCCTAATATGTTAAAGGAAATTGAGTCCGGTATAATAACACATGAGATGTTAGAAAAGCTTAGGCATATACCGAAAGTCATTGCCGGCGTTGAGGATGAAGAAGGAGGATATAAATTGAGGTATGTCAAAGACATGTTGGATTTGCAGTCGGTCGAGATGAACTTGGAAAGGAAGTCACTCCGTAGTCATTTGTGATGAAAATGACTCATACATATATCATTATTTGATTAAATAAACACTCTTTACCATCAGATTACATTAGATGGTAATTTTAATCTACATATTAAACCACCATAATTTTAAGTCCCTTTTACTGTAGAGTGATATAAAAACTCAGTTCAGTTATACCAAACCTAGTTTCCGTTCAGTTCCATTAATTAGGTCAAAGATTAGACTTGAACTTGATTGCACTGTTAAATATAGGTTCAGACTCGGTTTCGTGAGCCCGCACTGTCAGGTCATGGCTTTTGGGCTGTTATGTGGACATCTATCCGATTATTATTTAGCTCTTTCAATATCTTGTAAGCCATTATGTAATTTATTTCTGCATAATTCTTCCCCGGTACTGTAAATGTCGCGGTAGGCGGTTTGTGTTAAACTAGACAGTGGAAAAACGAGAATGAACTGAATGTATATATGCTAATGGCAAAATCATAATAATATTTAAAAGTGAGTATAAAATTAAATTCTATGGGAAGGTACAACAACTTTTATCAAGACATTTTGTCAACCACACACATGTCAACCTTGCTTTTATCGACCTCTCTCTCCCTCCGTGTGTAAAGACAAAACCATTCTACTTCTTTTCTCATCCCACCATTTTCACATCTTCTTCTTTTCATTCTCTCTTTCTCTCATGCAAAGTTGTTGATAGCTAAAACTAGATCTGCCCTTCCGTCCACCTCTTGATTTCTCTCTTCATCTTCTTCCTATCTCTGTGTATGAGTGTATTGATTACTGAATCATCAGATTTGGAGGAGATCAATAGCAGCGAGGGTGATGGTGAAGAGCAATGTTGAACAAGCAATGGGTGAGTCTGCAGAAGGCGGCGACAGTGAATACGAAGTCAACAGGGTTAAGGTTTGAAAAAGCGTGCTCTGTTTTACTAAAATCTTTTTTTTTTTTTTTCAGTAAGTTAGGGTGGACATGGGTCGAGTCAATTAAGTTTTGGACAAAACCTAACCAAAACTTATAATTTTTTATTTTTGCAAACACAAACAGGACCGACTCGATTTCATGTAGAAACTCGATCTCAATTGATCATGGTTGGCTTAGTTAGGATCGAGTTAATTTTTTTCAATTTTCATCAACTGACCAATAACGACATCAACTCCATAAACCCTAACCCAACTTTTTAGATCCATCATAAACCTCTATACAAATTAAACCTATCGACGTTTGGATCTAGTTGACCAGGTTCTTGAAGCGCTAATTGCCAAAGAAAACAATGAAATATGCAAAGGAAATAAAAGATGGCTAGAAGAAAAGAGCAATGCACACAATATTTTTACGTGGTTTGGCCAAAATATGCCTACGTTCACGATTGTCTCTTTAAAATTTTAACAAAGTAACAGTATACTATATCTGTTATCCTTTACAAGCAATATTAACCCCCTATTTATAGTGAGGGATAAAACAATTTGAGTTACATTTAAAAACAGGAAATAGAGTATTTCATTAACTGCACTTCCTAAACAGCCTCTACCAAATCAGGAATGGATCCGAGATTCTCGAAATTTGATTAGTTTCAAAATAGGCAAGTTGACTTCTTTTCAAATAAGACTGCTTTAGGCTTCTAGAAGATGCTTTGGATGAGTTCGGTGAGCTAAGTTTGCTCCAGGTTGCTGACTTAAATGATGGGCGAGCTAAGAGTCATATTGCGAGCTCGCTGGACTGTGGTTCTGGAGCTCTGGTATAACAGCATGAACTCCTATGATGTCGCCTTAAATCCTGGGCCTACTGGACTTTTACTCGCCTTGGTTGAAGCATTAGGCTTTACCAGCCCATTTTCTCAGGTCACTAAAATATGCACAACACTAGGCCTCTAACTCTCAGTGTATTTTACGGATTGGGAGCTTGAGCTCACGGAAAGAAAAGCTGATGTATTAGAATTTACCGTGCTGCCTTTTCAAATTCCTATCTTTTCTCTTGACATGCAGCAACTCTTTAGACATTTGACAGCTATACAGTACATGTCTCGCACTGTGCGTATTTAATACGCATGTCTCTCAACTAACTGCGTATAATGACAAAATCTCATTACTTACGTTGCACCATTAGATCAAAGGCGATTAAGAAGCTTTTAAATCGAACGACTGGGGTGTGACACCTATATAAAGTTAAAGCCTTTTCACATTTTCCTCTTACTCGTCATTTTCAGACTTCAAACGCCCTTTGGTTTCCTCTTTTCTCATCTTCGTTCATCGCCGCCGCTCTTTATATTACCAGAAATCAATGTCTCTGCCTTCGACCAGTCAAGCTTCATTGCATCAACAGTAAGTTATTACAGCTTTTTCTGATTTATAAGCTTATGTTTTAACATGCATTGTACATTTTTTCTAAATCTGGTTTCGATCTGAGTTCATGTTCTTAGTATTGCGTGTTTGCCTGTGACTGTGACTTTTCGTTTTCTGCTGACTTGATCTGATAGGCTTGCCTTTTTTGAACTATTTATTATTTGTGATGTCATGTATCCGAGCTGTAGGAATTTGTAGGCCATTAGTTCATAGGTCATCAACTCATAGTTTATGCTTACCAAGCTCTAGCGACTTGTACGACATTTATGATCTGTAGACTAAGTAAAATTCCTTGAGAATAGAAAACTTAGTCTTATAAGGATAGTCTGCATCCTTTCGTGTGTAGATGTCTTCGGGTGGCAGATGCCAATAATATAGATTAGAATATGGTGATGCTCCCAGCTCGGAGGAGCATGACTCGGGCTTTAATGAGCATGTGGAGAAGGTGTGGGTCACACAAGTAATGACATCGCAGAGCAGGGAGGTAGCTGAGGGATTCGTTGCTGGCACGGATCCTGCTTCTACCCAACAGCCTACCGACGCTGAACGAGTTACGACTACTAAAGAGATGAGAACTTGCCAGATGTTCAAACATCACCTCACAAAAATAGCATATATGGAGTTTAGGGGATGGGTGCTGGAATACGGTCTTCTAAGAGGTTATCGTGTTATGGTAGCTTCTTCTACTAACTATACAGCTTACTCCCCTGTGGGCTATATTACTGTTAGCCCTCACCACCTAGATACTGGGTTTAGGTTTCTAGTTCCCCCATACCTTGTAAATCTCTTTAACGATTTAGACCTTGCCCCATTCCAGCTCTCACCAAAAATGCTTATACACAAATTACTTTCTTAGTCATTCTTTTTAGGAGGAATAACCTCCATTTTTCTTCTCCCAAAATTTTTAAGTACCTATTTTCCTTTGAAGGTACTAGTATGGAGGAGCCATAGGATGGGCTGCATTATACATCAGCTCATCCTTTGTTTTTCAAAAACATCCAGCCTCAAGTGAGGCCAAAGAGAAGTGATGTGAGCAGCACACATTGTGGGGTCCCTCACCGTCGTATCAACCTCGGGTCTCGGTCCCACTCAACGGTACTGTTCCAGTCAAGATGGTTTTTCTTTCGCCTCCCCCACCTCTCGAACCTGGCCCTTGACCCTTAAATCCAAATTCTTAGAGAGGTGAGTACCAATTGAGCTAGTACTAGCTCAATTGGTACTCACCTCTCTAAGAATTTGGATTTAAGGGTCAAGGGCCAGGTTCGAGAGGTGGGGGAGGCGAAAGAAAAACCATCTTGACTGGAACAGTACCGTTGAGTGGGACCGAGACCCGAGGTTGATACGACGGTGAGGGACCCCACAATAAAAGGCGCCTTTTATTATGGGGTCCTCACCGTCGTGTCAAGCTCGGGTCTTGGTCCCACTCATAGGTACTGTTATGGGAGGTCGCAACTCCCCTTTTCTTTCGCCTCCGCGAGAACTCGAACCCACAACCTCAAAGCGACTCTTATAGGTTTGGGAAGCATTCTCACTACCAATTGAGCTAGTAGCTCAATTGGTAGTGAGAATGCTTCCCAAACCTATAAGAGTCGCTTTGAGGTTGTGGGTTCGAGTTCTCGCGGAGGCGAAAGAAAAGGGGAGTTGCGACCTCCCATAACAGTACCTATGAGTGGGACCAAGACCCGAGCTTAACACGACGGTGAGGACCCCATACACATGACATTGGAGTTGATGGTGCATGCGACAAGGATGGTCGTTCCAAGGATGAATTGAGTACACCTGATGGACCAATAACAAGAGCAAGATCAAAGAGGTTAAAAACGACATTTCAAGGCTTTGTGTAACATTTTATTGACTTAGAGCTGAGGGCGCGTGATAAGGCTTATGGTGGACCTTCAATGGTGGCCTATGGTGGACCGTCGAGTGGAGTCAAAGGGCCAGCCTAATATGTCAATCTAATTGGCACATATGGGCCTAATTTTAAAGTCTAGAATTTAATATATTTTAGCCCATTATATAAATAAGCATGTCATGTGCTATGCATATGATTTTATTAATAAGGTGTCATGTTTACATTATTTTGGGCTTGTTCATTTAAATTTGAAAAGTAGGCTTTATAATTAAGCCCATTAGGGCACATTTAGGGTTTATTTGTGAACTAAAGTAACTATAAATACATGTTTGTGCCTCCTTTATGGGGGATGACGAGATTTACAAAAAAATGAGAGGTTATTTCTCCTAAGTTCTTCATTGAACTTTTAACCGAACTTATCAGGGGTTAATCTAACCTTTGTGAGGTTCATTCTTCTCTTGAGTCTTGGTTTTTGTTTGCAATACAACAACAAGTCAAGATTTCATATATTTGAATCTTGTATCGGGATTTGGGGTTCTTGATTCAAATCTGGTTTTGGGGGTTTCAAGACTTGATTCTTAGGGTTTCTGCATCATTTGGTATCGGAGCTTTGGCTCAAATAGGTTCTATTCTATCCTATTTATGTTAATTTATCTTGTTTAAATTCTGGCTCCTTTGTCAAATTTTTTTGTTGAATCTGTGACATATATATAAAGAAAAAAATGATAAAAAAAAATAGAACCTTTAAATTGTTTGCAGCTATTACAATCAAGTAGCTGAATTTGTATTATTTTGCTTCAAATGTTCGTTCGGTATTAATTTCAACCTAAGTACTCATTGAATTGCACTTTACAAATTGCGTTTGGAATTAGGGCTGTTAGGGTTTGTTTGTTATCTAATTCAACTTAGATTTGGAATTTACTATTGTTCTTGATTCCCATTGATTTGAAACCATTAGAACATCAATTGAACCATCCATTATATGAATTTCGTGCATATCTTTTCTTGTTTCTTCTTTTTGTTAGTTTGCTCGCGTATTGCTTCATATTTTGTCTAAATTCCTCCTAAATCCTTTAAATTTCGTTGTTGTTTATTTTATTTGGTTCTTTCTCCGTTTGCCGTTGTCTTGAGTTAATTGAATCGCTGCAAGTTAGTGACTCTTGATTTGTATTGGTGATTAGTTCCTTAAAGGACTAAAGGAAAAATAGAGAGTGGTGAGTGCAATAAGAGTGACAGAAAAAGTCATTGAAAAATAGTGAAACACGAGTGGATTGGAGTGATATTCAATTGAGAGTAAACATGTGAGAGAGTGCTTGGTGAGGTCATTTTTTTTTTATTACTAATATTTTCTTGCAGGTTTAAAAAATATGTCTAATCATGAAAGTGAAGTCGTCAATCCGGATATGAATTTTACGATTCAAGCAATGCGACAACAATTTGAGCGAATGAATCTTGTTTTTGGAGAAATAAGGGACCAAATGGATAGGCAAGACGTTGCCATAGCTGACTTGCATAGGGAGCCACCTATGCGAGCTCAAAATGCTAGAAGGCATATGAGGCGAGTTGTTTCCCCACCTGGACATGAATTTGATGATGAGATATCTGAGGATGTTGAAAATGAAGAAGAGTAGGTTGCATATGATGGTAGATTTATCCCTCGAGGTGGAAGGCAAGATAGAAGAGCATGAAGAGATTATAGAGGTCAGAATCAACAAGCTGGCAATAAAAATTATAGAGGTTAGAATCGACAAGATGACAACATCAGTAGTATAAAGATGAAGATACCACCATTTCAAGGCAAAATGGACCTTGATGTGTACCTTAAATGGGAGCGTAAGGTGGAACTAGTCTTCGAATGCCATAATTATTTCGAAGAAAAGAAGGTAAAGCTTGCTACAGTTGAATTCACTGATTATGCACTTGTGTGGTGGGATCAATTGTTGTTGAAGGAGATGAATGCTGTCATGAGGAGACAATTTGTTCCTAGTCATTATTAACGAGAGTTTTATCAGCGTTTGCAAGGTCTTACACAAAGCTTTAAAAATGTGGAAGATTATCATAAAGAGATACAGATGGCTATGATTCGAGCAAACATTGAAGAGGGTAGAGAGGCCACTATAGCTAGATTTTTAAGTGGACTAAATCGAGATATTGCCAATATAGTTGAATTGCAACCTTATGTAGAGTTGGAAGATATGGTGCATATGGCAATGAGAGTGGAGAAGCAATTGAAATGCAGAGGGGCAACAAGAGGTGGGTTTAATGCAAGTTCAGGTTCAAGCTCTAATTGGAGGTCCAATTTGGTAAAGAAAGATGATAAGGCCATTTCGAAGCCTAAGGAAGATGAAAACAAGCATAAAAGCCATGGGGACAACAAAGAGAAAGGTAAAACCACTTCCTATCCTCAAAAAAATAGAGGTATTAAATGCTTTAAGTGTTTGGGGACTGGACATATTGCTTCTCAATGCCCCAACAAAAGGGCAATGATTTTGCGTAACAATAGGGATATAGAGACTGAGGATGATGAGAGTGATTCTATGCCACCTTTGGATGATGCTAGTGATGTAGAGTATGTAGTGGAGGGTAATGCTTTGGTTATAAGGCGTGCATTGAATACTCAAGTGAAAAGGAATGATGGTGATGAGGTTCAGAGAGATAATATTTTTCATACTAGGTGTCTTATTCATGATAAAACATGTAGTATGATAATTGATGGTGGTACTTGTGTGAATGTAGCTAGTACTACTTTGGTGGAGAAATTGAATTTGCCTATTTTGAAGCATCCTAGGCCATACAAATTGCAATGGTTAAATGAGTGCAGAGAAGTTAAGGTGAATAGGAAGGTACTTGTTTCATTTTCCATTGGAAGGTATAAAGATGAGGTGTTGTGCAATGTGGTACCTATGCATGCTAGTCATTTGTTGCTTGGTAGGCCTTGGCAATTTGATAGACATGTCCTTCATGATGGGTACAAAAATAGATACATGTTGAGAAATATAGGCGAAAGATTACACTTGCTCCTTTAACTCCAACGCAAGTGTATGAGGATTAATTAGGGATTAAGAGAGCTTTTGATGAGAAGAATAAGAGTGGACTAGAAAAGAGTGAAAAGAGAGATTTTGAGATTTAGATAATAAAAGAGGGTGAAAATAATGAGTACCCCATTGAAAAGAAAGAGAGCACATCTCAAAAGAAAAAAAGAATGAATAAGAGTAAAGTAAGTTTGAGTGAAAATAAAGAGTGTTCAATTGAAAAGAAAAAGAGTACAGTCTAAAATGAGGGAAAAGAGAAAAAGAGTAAAGTGAGTTTATTTGCGAAAAAAAGAGATGTTAAGAGTGCCTTTTTTGCAAACAAGCCAATATTTGTACTCTTGTACAAAGAGGCTTATTTAAATGATTTTAACCTTAACACTTCTTTGCCTAGTGTTGTTGTTGCTCTTTTACGGGAATTTGAGGATGTCTTTCCCGAAGAGATACCAAAAGGGTTACCACCAATCAGAGGGATAGAACATCAAATTGATTTGTTGCCCGAAGCTACTATTTCAAATCGGCCAGCCTATAGAAGTAATCCTGAGGAGACGAAGGAACTTCAAAGGCAAGTTGAAGAGCTTTTAACAAAGGGACATGTTCGTGAAAGCATGAGTCCGTGCTCCATTCCTGTTTTGTTGGTGTCAAAGAATGACGGAACATGGCGGATGTGTGTGGATTGTTGACCTATCAACAAAATAACGGTAAAGTATCAACATCCCATTCCTCGTTTAGATGACATGCTTGATGAACTACATGGATCCACCATCTTTTCTAAAATTGATCTTAAAAGTAGTTATCACCAAATTAGGATGAAAGAAGGAGATGAGTGGAAAACTACTTTTAAAACAAAATATGATTTATATGAGTGGTTGGTTATGCCTTTTGGTTTAACTAATGCACTTAGCACGTTTATGTGTCTTATGAACCATGTATTGCGTGCATTTATAGGCAAATTTGTGGTTGTCTATTTTGATAGTATATAGCAAGAGCTTACATGATCATATTAGTCATTTGAGATGTGTGTTTGAAGCTTTGAGGCTTGAAAAACTATATGCTAACCTGACAAAGTGCACTTTTTGCATAGATAGAGTTGTGTTTCTTGGGTTTGTTGTTAGTGCCAGGGGCGTGAAAGTTGATGAAGAAAAAGTGAAGGCCATCAAAGATTGGCCCGCCCCAACAACAACAACGGAAGTGAGGAGCTTTCATAGCATAGCTGGATTTTATCGAAGGTTTGTGAAAAATTTCAACACCATTGCCGCACCTTTAACTGAGATCATTAAGAAAGATGTAGGTTTGAAGTGGGGTGAAGCATAAGAAATCGCATTCAACACTTTGAAAGAAAAGCTAAGTTCTACTTCTTTACTTCTTTTACTAAATTTTTCTAAAACATTTGAAATCGAATGTGATACTTCTGGTATTAGTATAGGTGTTGTTCTCATACAATACAAACGACCCATTACTTACTTCAATGAAAAAACTCAATGAGGCTGCCTTGAATTATTCCACAAATGACAAAGAACTCTATGCTTTGGTAAGGGCATTGGCAACATGGCAGCATTATTTATGGCCAAAGGAATTTGTGATCCACACTGATCATAAATCCTTAAAGCACTTGAAGGGGCAAACTAAGCTGAATCGATGTCATGCAAAATGGGTGGAATTCATTGGAACCTTTCCTTTTATGATTCAGTACAAGTAAGGTAAAGAGAATGTGGTAGTTGATGCACTTTCTAGGAGGTATGCCTTAATCACAACTTTAAGTTCTAAGCTTTTAGGATTTGAACAAATTAAAGAAATGTATGCTACTGATTCTGATTTTGCCAATGTGTATAATGCGTGTGAGCATATAGCTTTTCAAAAGTTCTATAGGCATGATGGATTCTTGTTTAGAGAAGGTAAATTGTGCATGCCTATATGTTCTTTAAGAGAATTGCTTATGCTTGAGGCACATAGTGGAGGTTTAATGGGTTATTTTGGTGTGGCTAAGACATTAGACATATTGCATGAACATTTCTTTTGGCCTAATATGCGTAGAGATGTAACAAGAATATGTTCTAAATGCATTTCATGTAGACAAGCTAAATCTACGATCTTACCGTATGGATTGTATACGCCTTTACCTATTCCTACGGACCCTTGAGTTGATATTTCAATGGATTTTGTTTTGGTTTTACCTAGGACAAAAAAAGGTAGAGATAGCATATTTATTGTTGTGGATAGATTTATCAAAATGGCGCATTTTATTGCATGTCATAAGACTGATGATGCAACAAATATTGCTGACTTGTTCTTTAGGGAGATTGTGCGTTTGCATGGTGTTCCTAAGACAATTGTTTCTGATAGGGATGTTAAGTTCTTAAGCCATTTTTGGAAAGTTTTGTGGGGTAAGTTAGGAACTAAGTTGCTTTATTCTACAACTTGTCATCCACAAATTGATGGATAAACAGAGGTAGTGAATAGAACTTTAGGAAACTTATTACGTGTCGTTATTGGTAAAAACTTGAAAACTTGGGAAGATTGTTTGCCATTTGTTGAGTTTGCATATAATAGGAGTGTACATTCATCTATTGGTTGTTCACCATTTGAAATTGTGTATGGTTTCAATCCTTTAACTGTGTTAGATTTTATGCCTTTACCTTTGAATGAAGTTACAAGCTTAAATGGTCAGAAGAAGGCTGAATTCGTTAAAACCATTCATGAGAAAGTGCGGTAGCACATAGAAAAGAAAAACGAAACCTATGCCTAACAAGCCAATAAGGGGCGCAAACTTGTAACTTTTGAACCTAGAGATTGGGTTTGGGCGCACTTGAGGAAGGATAGATTTCCTACACGAAGGAAGTCTAAGCTTGACCCTCGAGGCGATGGTCCTTTCCAGGTTTTAAAGAAGATCAATGATAATGCCTACAAGATTGATTTACCTGGTGAGTACAGTGTTTTTGCTACATTTAATGTTGTTGACCTATCTCCTTTTGACATGGATGTAGATTCGAGGACGAATCTTTTTGAAGAGGGAGGGAATGATGTGAGCAGCACACATGACATTAGAGTTGATAGTGTATGCAACAAGGATGGTCATTCCAAGGATGAATTGAGTATACCCAATGGACCAATCACAAGAGCAAGGTCAAAGAGGTTAAAAATGGCATTTCAAGGCTTTGTGCAACATTTTATTGACTTGGAGCTGAGGACGCGTGATAAGGCTTATGGTGGACCTTCGATGGTGGCCTACGATGGACCGTCGAGTGGAGTCAAAGGGCCAGCCCAATATGTTAACCTAATTGGCACATATGGGCCTAAATTTGAAGTCTAGAATTTAATATATTTTAGCCCATTATATAAATAAGCATGCCATATGCCATGCATCTGATTTTATTAATGAGGTGTCATGTTTACATTGTTTTGGGCTTGTTTATATAAATTTGAAGAGTAGGCTTTATAATTAAGCCCATTAGGACACATTTAGGTTTTTTTTTTTTTTTTTTGGTGAACTAAAGTAACTATAAATACATGTTTATGTCTCCTTTATGGGGGTATGACGAGATTTGCAAAAAAATGAGAGGTTATTTCTCCTAAGTTCTTCATTGAACTTTTAACGAATTTATTAGGGGTTAATCTAACCTTTGTGGGGTTCGTTATTCTCTTGAATCTTGGTTTTTGTTTGCAATACAACAACAGGTCAAGATTTCATATATTTGAATCTTGTATCGGGATTTGGGGTTCTTGATTCAAATATGGTTTTAGGGGTTTCAAGACTTAATTCTTGGGGTTTCCGCATCAAGAAGTCTAATGTGGGTGATTACAAAACACATTGGTTCTACATCTTCTGCCCTTCCCTAGTTCGCCTTAAGAACTTCAGTTTTGTAGCCTTGCCAAGTAAGGATCTTCAAGTCGCCCCAAGAATCTCTATAGTTGTAATAACATTTCGTTTACTAACATTTTTTTTTTGTAGACGTAAAGGCTAGGAGGATCGAGCTTACTTAGGACGAAATCAGAGAGCTCGAGATCCTCGTTACTTGAAAATCGGAGATGGACGACATCAAGCTTACAGACGAGCTCCTTTGTAATTACCAGCTCATACCTTCTCTTAAAGATAAGCTCCTAAGGAGTAAGAAACACATTAGGTTCCGCGGTGGCAAGGACATCGAATCTGCCTTCACAACATTTGATGTGAGTGATAACTTGAGCGAGTTAGGATTTTCTTTTGGTGACACCGACTCCAAAACCACTCTAATTGAGGCTGCAGAGATGACGAATTTAAGCCTGAAGGCCCCCTCATCAAGGAGACCTTGCCAGCTTGTTGTCAGTACTTCTACTACCCAGGCTCAACATCAGTTACAGCTCCAAAGGGATCTCAAGATACAGGTCCTAAGTCTCTTGCTCTCGCTCCTTCCAAAGGTTCACTTATAACTGTACCTTTGGGGACCTCGCTAGTACTGGTTCCCATCTCTTAGCCACCAGCTCCCGTTGATCCAAATAAAGAGGCAGTTGCTGCTGCTAAAGGCAAAAAGGTTACTAAAGGAGTTAAGAGAAAAAGCTCCGAGACCTCGAGCAAGCTTTCCCTTGCAAAGCGATCTCAACAAGAAAAGGGGAAGCAGATTGTAGCTATCTTTTAAAAGGTAGCATCTCAGGTTGCTGTGAGGTCATGACCTAAGGGTATTCTTAGAGGAGCTTACTTCGACCTCATCCTCGACCAACTACCTACCCTTTTAGGCTCTACCACCAAGAACCTTAACAACGATAACCTTAGGGGTGCAAGCCTGATCACTTGGACTGCTTGCCAAGCCATCAAGGTAAGACTTATTTTCTCCTCTTCATTTATGTGTAATATCTTTTCAATTCTAACTTTAACTTCAGATCTTGCGGTCCTCAATGGAAGCCATGAAGGTTCTGGATTAGATGCTCGCTCTTGAGGAATGAGGGAAGAAGCTAAAGAGCGAGAAGAAGAGACTAGAAAAAACGGTGAAAAGGCATGAAAATGAGCTACTCTTCATCACAAGTAAAGCTACTAAAGCTAAGAATGTAGCTAAGCTTCTCTAAGGTAGGCTCAATGTTGTTGAGGCGGCCAAGCTGGAAGCTGAGGACACGTTAATGAAGGTGGAAAGTTTCCGCGAAGCAGTCACCTCCAAACTTAACTCCTAGATTAATAACGCTGAAACAGCTCTAAAGACACTAAAAGAGGATTTAGAAGCAGCTTTGAAAGAGAAGGAGCTAATGTCTGAGTGAACTGAGGCTGTAGAAAGGGAGGTCACACAATTAAGGAGGAGGCAACCCAAACAAGGCACGAGGTAGAAGCTTGGGTTGTAGTGGAGCACAAGGATGTAAAGTTAGAAACTTAAGCTAGGTTTCTCTATACTTTGTGGATGGCGTACCCGAACTTGGACTTTTCCATCTTTGGGGAAGAGGGAGTTAAGGAGGTGAGGTATTTGGCTGAGGATGCTGAGAGAACACAAGGTGAGATGCTTAACCAAGTCTGGGAAGCCCTGCTTGAGGAAGGTGCTAAAGACCAAACGTCCGTGGAATCAGCTCCTTAAGGTCCTGCCTCTGAAGCTCTAGCTTCTATTCAAGATGATGCTATTAAGATAGATTAGGCTCATTTTGCTTCCTTATGCTTTTTTCACCATTAGACAATTTTTCCTTTATATTGTAGCAACTTGAATGTTTTCACCTCACTAGACGAGGTCATTAGTTCACATAATAAATACGAGGTTATCAATTCATAAACTATTTCCTTCTTGTTATACACATTTATACTTGCGAACTGAATATAAATTCACGTAATAAATATGATCCTAAGACCTTATTAATCCACACAAAGAATTAAATAATTAGCACATGTCTGCTAGCTCATATATCAATTCGCATAACATAATTAAAATAGGAACAATTTAAGTCAAGAACTCAATAAATTAATCATGTGTGAATAAATATTTAGTAGGTCGTATAGAGTTGCACAATAGTCTTATTAGATCTTTTAACTAGATTATATGCCTAGATAGGTCACAAAGAATCGCTCGTGAGCTAACATGAATGGACCCCATCTAGCACCTTATCTGGTGTGGAGGTATTTATTAGCCAAAATATGTCCAGGTAGGTCGCACAGATGGCTCGTAAGCCACATGGATATGCCTCAGCTAATGTAAACTTCGTGAGCTCATTTACCAAGCTTATACGTCCAGGTAGGTCACATAGATGGCTTATAAGCCAACATGGATGGACCTCAACTAACGTATCTGTAACTTGGCGAAGAAAAAGTTGATGTCTAGGTGGATCTTAGACCATGACCACATAATCAAGCTGAAATGATCTAGGTTCGAGTCTCGATGGGTACTTAGATAAGCCGCAAACCATGACTCTTAGGTCAAGTTGAGAGGGCCCCAGCTCGTAACCCATGGCCTCTTAATTTGAATTTCAACTTGTTTCCTGTTTTACATAATCTTCACGTAAAAATGAATAATTAATTATACCAATAGAATTCATGGGAAATCTAAAGCTTTTATTAATTGTAAGAAATTAAAATTACAAAAATAAGATAAACGAGCTAACAGTTATTGGAGGTAAAGCCGCAAGTGTTCTGCATTCCAAGCTCGTGGCACTATTGCTCCACCCATGCTTGTCAAATGATATGCTCCATTTCCCAAGTCTTCTTTGATAATGTAAGGTCCTTCCCAATTCCAACCCAATGTCCCATCATTGGCCTTACGAGCTCCAGTCAGAATGAGGCACAACAGGAGATCGCTGGGTTTGTAACTCCAAACTCGGACCTTTCTATTGTAGTATCTAGCCACCCTTTGCTGATAGATAACTATCCTTATACGAGCTTTTCCTTTTGCTTCATCGAGTAAATCCAAGTTCGTGGCAAGAAACTGATCGTTCTCTACTGGGTTGAAGCTCACTCTTTGCTTGCTGATCACTTTGAACTCTGCTGGGATTATGGCCTCGGATCCATAGACCATTAAGAAATGAGTTTCTCCTATGGTACTACGAGCTGTTGTTCTATAAGCCCATAATAGTTTTTGTAACCCGTCTACCTATGCTCCTTTTTTATCTTTTAACTTTGTTTTTGGCTTTATAACTATATTGACCGCCTCAACTTTATCATTAGCCTGGGGATGATCTACTACAGATAAGCTTTTCACAATGCCAAGGTAATCACTGAACTTGACGAACTGCGCGCTATTGAATTGAGTTTTGTTATCGGTTACGAGCTACTGTAGGACTCCAAACCTACAAATAATGTTATCCCACACAAATTTTTCTACCTTTACAGTGAAGATCTCAACAAGTTCCTTCGTCTCTACCCACTTAGTGAAATAATCCATTGCAACAATGAGATGTTTACATCTTCCACGGCCTATTGAGAGAGGCCTTATCAGGTCCATGCCCTAAATCGCAAAGGGCGATAGACTGACCATCTATTGTAGGTAGGCAGGTGGAGCTCCTAGGATCTTTGTAAACCTTTGGCACTTGTCGCACTTTTTGACCATGTTAATGGCATCCTGTTTCATTGTATGCCAGTAGAATCCTTGCCTTAATGCCTTTTGAGCCAACAAGAGCCCCTCAACATGGTTTCCACAGTGACCTGTATGGATTTCCTTCAGGACCTACGTACAGTCTGACCCATCTATGCATCTTAGGAGTAGAGTTGAGAAGCCTTTATTGTAAAGTATGTCGTCATAAATATAGTATCTCGCAGCTCGAGTTCGCAGATAACGTGCTTCAAACTTATCTTTTGGCAGCTTCCCATTCTGTAAATAATCAATTAAGGGACTCATCCATGAGTGTTTTGCAGCAACTATAGTCATTATCTCGTCCTTTAGCTTTGTACTTGGCGTTGGTAGGAACTCTATTGGTATAGCCCTTCGAAAATCCACGTCTCGAGTTGTTGTCAGGTGAGCTAAAGCCTCTACGTAAGAATTCTGAGTTCATGGAATCTGGTTTACTTTATATTTCTCAAAAGTCCCCACCAACTTCTGAACCTTCTACAGGTAGACTGCCATCTTTAACCCCTTAGTCTGGTACTTACCCCGTACATGACAAAGCACAAGCTGGGAGTCACTTAAAATTCTCAATCATTCAGCTTGCATCTCCCTAGCTAAATGAAGCCTTGCTAATAAGGTCTCGTACTCAGCTTCATTTTTTATGGCCTGGAATCCGAATCTGAGCATGCATAGAATTTTATACCCTTCTGGGTTGATCAATAATACTCTAGCCCTTGTCTTCTGCTCCCTGGAAGACTCATCAACATATAATTCCTAGAACGGACCTTCTGAAGATTCAGTCACTTCTTCCACAGGTCATGTAAATTTAGCTATAAAGTTAGCTAGTGTCTGCCTTTTAATTGTTAACATTGGCTTGAACTCTATGTCAAATTAGGTCAACTCAATAGCCTACTTAAAAAGGCAACCTAAGGTATCAGGCTTCTAGAGGATCTTCTTGAGTGGATACTTAGTTAATACCTCAATTTTATGCGTTTGGAAGTAAGGATGCAATTTCCTCGATGCCACCACCAAACAATAGGCGAGCTTATCTATTGGGGTGTACCATGTCTCAACATCAATCAACCTCTTACTTATGTAGTAGACAAAGAACTATGTCCTGTCCTCTTCCTATACTAAGGCCGTATTTAATGCGTGCCGAGACATCTCCAGATAGATCGTCAGTGTCTCTCATTCTTTTGGTTTCGTTAGAAATGGACCTCGCTCTATATATTCCTTTAGCTGTTGGAACGCCATATCGTATTTCTCTGTCCATTCAAAATTTTTTACCTTCTTCAATATTTCAAAGAAAGGAATACACTTGTCTGTGACTTTGGAGATAAATTTGCTGAGAGCCGCGACCTAGTCATTCAAACTCTGCACGTCTTTTACTTTTGCTGGCGACCTCATGTCAAGCAAAGCCTTTATTTTTTTCAAAGTTAGCCTCAATCCCTCTATTGTTCACCATAGAACCTAGAAATTTGTCTGAAGCTACTCTAAAGGCACACTTGAGGGAGTTGAGCTTCATCTGGTATCTCCTCAAAATCTAAAACATCCCCTCAAGGTCACGTACATGATTTGCTGCTCGCTCAGACTTTACTAATGTATTATCAACGTAAACCTCCATGGTCTTTCCAATCAAATCCTCGAACATCATATTCACTAATCTTTGGTAAGTCGCCCCTGCATTCTTTAGTTCAAATGGCATTATTTTATAACAATACAACCCTGCAATCAGTGATGAACGATGTGTGCTCCTCATCCTCAGGGTTCATTGGAATCTAGTTGTAGCCTGAGTACGCATTTATAAAATTGAGGAACTAATAACCAACAGTTGGATCCATAAGCTGGTCGAACCTAGTCAGTAAGAAGCTATCCTTTGGGCAAGCTTTGTTGAAGTTAGTAAAGTCTATACATGTCCTCCACTTCTCATTCTTTTTCTTTACAAGAACGAGGTTTGCTACCTAGGTTGGGTAGTAGGCTCGTGAATGAACTTGTTCATCAAAAGCTTGTCTACTTCCTCTTTTAGGGCGAGGTAGCGTTCAGTTGTCATGGGCCTTCTCTTCTAACAAACTGGCTTATGGTGGGGATCTATGTTTGACTTATATGACATCACCTATGAATCAATCCCTACCATATCTTCATGGTTCTACGCGAACACATTCAAATTCATCTTAAGGAAATCAGCTAACAGGGTCTTTTTACTTCTAGGGCTAAGTTCTTTCCCAACTTGAAACACCTTTCAGCATCTGTTTTGTTGACCTATACATCCTCCAACTCTTTTTTTGGACCTATAGCTTTGTCTACATCAACTTCCCTAGGGTCTATGTCATGACTCACCCCTGAAGTACTAACAACCCGTAGCTCGCCTTTTGAGACCACGTTCACTTTCTTCCTTTTAGCTCCCATTTTGACCACATCTTCATAGCAGCGACGAACTAGATGTTGCTCTCCTCGCACACACTCAACCTTATTGAGAGTTGGAAACTTCACTGTAAGGGTTCTTGTTGAAGTAACCATATCCAGGTCATTCATAGCAGGCTTTTCTATCACTACATTGTAAGTAGAAGGACAATATATAATCAGGAAGTCTGCAAGCATGGTAAACTAGCAATCTGCGTCTCCCAAAGTCATTGGGAGCTTGATTTGCCCAATGAGGGAGACTACATCTCTAGTGAAGCCATATAAAGGATTAGGGGAAGGCCCCAATTGCTCAGCTTTGAGTCCTATATGATTATAACACCCTCTGTACATCACGTTGATCGATCTCCTAGTATCAATCATAATTCTTCTAACTTCAACATTCTCTATGTAAGCTCGAATCACCAAGGCATCATTATAGGGTCAGTGGACACCCCTGGCATCTTCTTTTGTAAAGACAATCTCTTTAGATACTGTCCTTGCTTTCTTCACAGGTCTTTCTAATTCACTTCGACCTACAAGTTGGATATGATTAGCCTCATGCATGTAACGCTCATGTGACCTATTTGATGTCCCCGCTATGTGAGGACTTCCATAAATGGCTAAAATTTTCCTCACTACGAGTGTATGTTCCTGACCTGGAGCTCGTTGGGCTGTCTGCTATTGTTGAGAACACTGCTACTGTTGTTGCTACCCTGCAGGTCGCACTAAATACTTCTTCAAGCGGCTTCTTCTGATCAATTCTTCGATGGCATCCTTTAACGCTCAACAGTCCAAGGTATTATATCCTAACTCATTGTAATAAGCATAAAACATTTTTTTTTCCTAAACTGGATAGAGGTTTTAATTGGAATATGTCATCCGAAGTTTTTCCTATTCCTCTTTGTGGCACAGATTCGTTCATGCGTGTCTGATAAGACGTTGTAGCTCTCATAGTGACCTTGACATGGAGGTCGCTCATACCTCTAGTCATTCTTTGGCCCAGGTCTATTCCTAGTTTTCTTTGCGACCTAATTGTTATTTCTTGGACCTCCGTCGTCACTTCCTACATTACTCCTATTCTTGTTCTGGTCGGCGCTACCAGCTTCATTTTTCTGGTTACTTGACTTTTTTGAGCCATAGGTCTCCTTCCACCTTATTTCCTTGGTAGCTCGCTCATAGAACTCACTCAGATCCTTCAGTGGAAACTTATAAATGCTCTCATACAACTTCTCATCTCTCCTCAATCCTGTCGAGATAGCTATTCGAATACCTTTGATAGACCTTGATCCTAATATCCTCGAAAAATCCATTCCCTGATTAGGACAGCGGATAAGTGGTCTAGAAAGAGTACTAAGGGCTAGGCCTTGAGCATCATTTCGAGAAGAAATGAGAATTTTTAGTGAATAGTATTCGGATCCAAAAAGATCCGAAATTAGTGTTTAAGATCTAATTTGGACCTAGTTATATTGTTCAGGGTCATGAATTGAGATTCGGTGGGAAACGAAAGTTTTCGATGAATAGTATTTTTTCGAACGAAAATTTTTGGATAAATAGTAAAATTTTTGAAAATAGACCTTAAGGGTCGAAAAGGTCCAAAAATAATAGAAGAGTGTAGCGAAACTAAAACGGATTGAAAAGGAGCCCACTTAAGTAAGTTTCAAAGCATCCGAAAGTTATCGAATAAAATACCCTTTCTGGTGATTATTAGATATTAATGCTCTTTAATCCAATCGAAAATTTTTTGAATGATGCAATTGAAAGTTAAGATACCTAATTAGAGGATTCTATGGTTAATATGAAGATAGAGTGACCATAGAATAGTTTTGGAATATAATTACATAAGAAAGTGGGTTATTTTATATAAAGTGAAACTAAAGCAGAGCAAAGATAAGTTTATTCGAAGAGATTTTAAGTGATTCGAAGTATATTGGACAGAAGTACTCTATTTGATTATTGTCCCGTATGCAGTATTTAGAGAGAAATGGAATCATTTTCAGTACCCGGATATGAAAATTGAATTTTAGTAGAATTCCGGATAGGACCGGAAATGATTTCGTCTCGGAAGTGATATAATAATTAGTTTAGAGCCCGTAGGTTTTAATCGAATTTTAATAAATTTTCGAAAATGTTAATTTAGTTTTCATATAATTTTCAGATGGATCGGAAATGGTTTTGAGTATGGAAACGTAGAAGAATGAAACGAATATATGGAATGGAGAAAGAGGACACTTGACAATTTAAGAAATGAAGAATGGATAGATTGGTGACAAGTGGCAAGGAAAAGTTATGGATGCTCGACACATGTCTTGATCATATGGATTATATATAAAGTTGAATTAAGAATCAAAAATCAAGTGGAAGAGATAAATATGAAGCAAAAAGACAACCAGTCAAACAAGATGATAAAAATTACAAATAAAGTGAAATCAATCGAGAGAGAGAGAGTAGAGTCGATCAAACAAAACAAAGCAAACAAAAAGCATGAGAGAAAAAGTGAGAGACTTGGTCAAGGAGCAAAAACCGAGAGTGAAAATCAAACAAATGGAAGGAGATAAACACCACACCCATTCAATCATTCCACTCTAAAAAGCCAAGAGAGAGCATTTGTGAGAGAGGGAGGGTTGACCGAGGATTAACAAGAGGCAAAACAAGAGCAGTTAACACACCATTCGGTCACCATTTTAAAGTCAAGAAAGAGAGAAAATAAAAAAGGTGTACTCGGTCCAAGAACAGCTCAAAAATGAGAGGCACTATAGAGAGAAAGGGAGAGAGTGATCTTCCAACCAAATTTCAAGCTCCAAAACCATATTTAAGGGTGATTTAAGCTAGTCTATCAAACCCTAAGCCCAAATAACGTGAGACATCATACTTTTGCTATTAAATTGATGTGAATAAATTGTTAAAGTGTGGGATGATTGGTATGGATTGTATGTGATTGTGATGGAAGTTTTCATTCTAAAGTAAGTATGAAACACTAAATATGAGCAAAGGAAGCTTAGATTTGCAAGTAGTGATGCAAAAATTGGTAGGTTAGGGTTTATAGGAGAACTCTAACTTGTGATTTAATTATTTCTTAAAGTGAAATTAATTGTAGATGAAGTGTTTGATGATTTGTTCAAAAGAATTGTCAAATAAAAATCTTGGAAATTAAAAGAAGCAATATGTTGGACATGTATGTGTGTGTCATAGCCAAAGGAAGGTTTTGTGTGATATTGATTTGTTTTGATCCTTTTGAGCCTTAAATCATGCATCATTAATGTCAAAAAAACATATAGAGGTGTTAGAATTACAAAAGGAAACTAAGTGGGAGTGTTTGCCAATTTTGGCTAAGGTGAATGACAGTAGTTATGCATGTGTTTTGTTGGTGTTTGTGGCATATTTAGGGTCCTAAAAGCATGCATAAATAAGTAGGAATCAAGGTAATTAATATGGAAACATGTGGGTACAAATGGCCTATAATCTAGTAAATAGTGAAATAGTAGTATAATGAAAAAATAGGCCATTGTAAGAGTTATAGAGAGCTGACCTATTTGAGATTAATTGGGGTTGTTCTAGACCTCAAACCATGCATAAATGTCATAGCAAACAATAGAAACTTGAAGGGAAAAGTTTGGATAAAAATTGAGGAAGTTGTGACTTAAATAGTATACGTATGCAATAATAAAGTGAGTTGTGGATGTAAATGTATTTTTTTATGCATGAAATGAATGTATTCAATCATAATTGAGTTAAAGAACCTTAGATACGAAGGAAATGACATCGTCGCATGTGTGATGAAAAAATGTGCATAAAAAGTAACGAAAAATAGGTGTTTTTCATATATTTCACCTCTCATACTTAAAATTTTTTAAAACCGTTTTACGGGCGACCTAAATGAGAGATAGAGAGATGATTAGAACGAAAACGGAACAAAGAAAATTGCTAGGAGGGGCCCTAATGTAGTCTCAAATTTAGGGGGTCCAAAAACGACGATTTTGTGTTTTGGGCGTCTGGTGACCATTTTAAGCATTCTAGAGTGTCCTTAGGTGATAATAAATAAGGTTCGTGCAAAGAAATCGAAACTAAAGAGTCTCGGTTGGATTAAAATCGAGTTGAAAAAGTTATAGTGTAAAGAATTTTCAATAGAGTAACTTGTATTGGAAACTCTATTTTTAAGTTTGAATAAAGTATTTGAGCATGTTATAATAAGAAATTAATATATAAGTGACAAGCAAGCAAGGCACGTGAAGCTCGTTGAGGCTTTTGGGCATATTCGGATTGAGGTAAGTGTTCTATCACATGCGTTGTTTTTATTCTTCATTTAAACATATATATATTGTTGTAGCTAAAAGATTTCAAAAACGACTTTCAAAACTATGAATTAAAGTATTGTAAAATGATCCTTAGGTTGGATCTAGAAAAGATATTTTGAAAATAAAATATTTTCAAAGAGAGAGAAGCAAAGAGATTTGTAAACTATGTATATACTCTCAGTCTATATAAGATTTGGCGCTACACGACGATATAGAAAATGCTGTCCGTAGTCACTCCGTTTTCAGAGTATCTAGCGTGATATGTACGATGTAGAAAATTTAATACATGATCGCTGAGATGCAGAGAGATTTCTAGCGCTATGTTGCGATGTAGAAATTTCGCACATAATCGTTTAGATTTACAGTTTTGGCACTACGCTGCGATGTATTAAATTTCGCTCGTAGTCGCCCAGAGTTATAGTTCATATATAACACTACAATTGCGATGTAGAAAATTCTGCATTGTAGTTGCTCAGAGTTAAGATCGTTTCACACTACACTTATGATGTAGAAAATTCCGCATCGTAGTGGTTGAGATATCTCAATAGCTTTACGTTTGGCATCAGTAGAAAACTACCACGTGATGGTTTAAGTATATTAAGGGTATACATGGAGTTTTCAGAAAGGAAGATTTTAAAAATAAAAAAGAATTTGATATCCGAGCGAAGTTATCAATTTTGATGTAGTTATTTCTTGATGTTATTATCATATATTGAACTAACATATTTATCCTTGTGCAGTTTATATATTGTATTAGGTGCTTATCCAGGTGATTTTGTATTCAGAAAGCCTTGTTAGACATTTTAGATGGGCGCCGAATAAATGTGTTGTATAAACATCCACACATTTTGATGTTGTAAATAATATAATTATAATGATTGCATGAATCAAATTATGGATATGTGAATATTTGAAAACTGATATGATGATATTTATATATATATTTCATAACACTTTCACATAATACCCATTCCGCATGTGAAGGCTGATTAGTTGAAATTGCATTGTCTATGTGATCTAAATGTATGTCGTGGAAATATGTATTTTTGAAATGGGATGAGAAAATGCATGTTTGTGGCTAAAAAGTAGATGGGTGATGATTAATATAGTTCGAAGTGTGTTTCTTTTACAGATAAAATTTTGGAATGTTGAAAATATAGTCGTTATGCTATCAAAATTTTTATGAAATTTGTTTTAAAGAAATGTGAAAAATTTACACCCACTCAATCATTTACAAAAGAAAAGAATATATTTTAAATTGATCTAAGGATTCGAGCAAGATTAAGGGGTTCGCTCTGCGCATCTCTTTTATCCGACAAGTCGGATTAATGAAGGTCAGTTAGAGTACCTGACAAGACCCTCCAGACAAGAGTTAAAAGAGAATCTAGTTCAGGTCTTGTCAAGTTTCATCTGAAGGGTTCTTCACATTGTTTACCTCGTGTTTGAACCTAGCAATGTAGTCCTTCAATGATTCATTCGGACATTGGAAGATGAGGTGGCAGGGTGGTGCAAGTTGCCTCTTAAACACTTGTACTGGTTAATGAACTTTTGTTGACATTCGAGACCAACTATCAATACTGCGAGGTGTGAGGTTTTTTAGCCAAGTTCATGGGATGTCTCCAAGTGTTACTAGGAAGACGTGGCATTTGACTAGCGGGTTGGTGGTCTGAAATGCCATCTGAACATTAAATTAGTCCAAATGGTCATAAAGATCTGTATCCCTATTGTACTGTGGGATGTTTGAGACCTTGAATTTGAGGAGAAATAGCTCCAACTTGATCTCCAAAATAAATGGAGTCCTTTCACCGTACTGACCCTTCTGTTCCTAAGCTCCAGGTCACGCTTCCAACTGTTGGACTCTCTGAAAGAGCTCCTCGACCATTGAGTCTTGCGCTTCAGGTTGTCTAATAGAAGATCGTCTACTTTGCCTACTTTCCCTACCTTGTGAATACTGACCTCGCACCCTATGCCTCTCTCAAGCTTAAGCTCGGGGGAATAACAACCTAGCTCATGCTCTTGATTAACTCTATTTGATCCCTCTTCTCGACGTGAGCCCCCACGTTGATCTCGTTGTTTATACTAATATCTTTAAGCTGAAGCTCGCTCATCTCTATGATTTAACTCAACTCACCTATCTCCATCCTGGCTCATCTTCACCTTTACCTTCAATCTTGAAGGATGAGCTACATCTTCATCATTATAAGCTCGTTGATTTCGAGCTCTGGATCACACATTGGAAGAATGAATTGATCCTTATTGAGCTAGCACTTCTCTTACGGCTCTCACCTCTAGGGTTGGAGTTTTATTGTACTACTACTGCGGAACATCCGTTGTTGTAGCAATCTCTACTGGTCTCTGGAAGACCTAAATTTGGGTTTGTGCTAGCTCCCTAACGGCATCTGCTAGCTAGATGACACTATTTTCCAATGCTTCCTGACATTGTTGCCAAACTTGTATGACATCTCCTCTAGCGGCATTAGGTGCAGGTTGACGAGAATGAAGTAGGGGCATGCCTTAAGCAACCCCAATCAAAGGCACGTTGGAAGTACCCATCCTCATACTGGTTTTTCCCTCAATAAGCAAAACATCACGTTGTTGATCCACGTTCTCAGGCTGGTAAGCCCCCGTATCATAACTCCTAGTAGTTTTCCCTCTGGCCATGGTGTTTGATATGAAAACTATAGAAATCACGAATAAAGATGATAAAACTGCAGTTTAGGCCTTTCCTCTAGCACCAAAGTATCAACGTCTGGATCTAGTCTACCAGATTTTGAAGCCCAAACTACCAAAGAAAACAATGAAATATGCAAAGGAAATAAAAGATGACTAGAAGAAGAAAGTAATGCATACAATATTTTTATGTGGTTTGGACAGAATGTGCCTATGTCCACAACTGTCATTCTAAACTTTTAGCAGAGTAATGGTATACCATATATGTTGTCCTTTACAAGCGATTTTGACCCTTTATTTATAGTGAAAGGTGATACAATTTGAGTTATATTCAAAAATAGGAAATAGAATATTACATTAACTGTACTTTCTAAACAGCCTACACCAAATTAGGAACGGATCTGAGATTTTCGAGATTTGATTTGCTTCAAAATAAGTAAGTTGACTTCTTTTTAAATTAAGTTGCTTCAAGCTTCTAGAAGATACTTTGGACGAGCTCAGTGATCTAAGCTTGCTCTAGGTTGCTGATTGAAATGATGGGTGAGCTAGGAGCCATATTGCGAGCTCGTTGGATTGTGGTTCGCAAGCTTGGGTACAACAACATGAGCTTTTATGATGTCGCCTTAAATCCTGGGTCTGGTAGGCTTTTTCTCGCCTTGGTTAAAGCATTGGGCATTACCAACCCATTTTCTCAAGTTGCTAAATATGCATAACAAAACCCACAAAACCACCCCTCCCCTATCTTACAAACCACTTCCACCAACTATCATCAATCCATCAAACCACATCCCCTATCTCAAGACAATAAAAATGAAGTAAAAAAAGAGGGAAAAGTACAATAATACCCCACTAAACGACCATAGAGGCAACAGCATGAGTCAAAGAAGCGATGGAAAAGGTGAATCGATAAAGGAAGAGAGGAAGAGAGGCTTTGGGAGGAGATAGTAGAGGAGGAGAAAGAGGAGAGACGAGAGGTGGTTGCTGACAATAAGGATGACGTTAATAAACAGAGAGAGAGCAAAAAAGAAATGAGGTGTAGTTTGATCAACGGTAGGAGGTAGGTTAAGAGAAAAACTGGTCCGAAAGTGGTCACTGGACTTATGTGTGGTTAAGAAAACAGCCGGTATAAGAGTGACGGTGAGGTTTTTGTATGTTTGGTGTATACATATATATATTTATTAATTTTTATAATTTGTTCAAGCCAGGTTGGTTTGAACATTTTGTCTAGCAAAATTAAAAAAAAAAAAAGGCTTTGCGGCTAGACACTGGCCAATTGTCGAAAAATTGGTGCCTAGGCGTGGATTATTTTTTTTTTTTTTTTTTTTTTTTTTTAAATAATTTCTCAAATATTGTTCTCCTCACATAAATATGAGTTCGAAATGGTGGTGAAATGGTACCATAGAAAAATTATGATTCTAACCACAAATGTCAAAGGGTAGGAATGCGCCTCTCTAAGAGTGGATGTACTCTAGTATAATTTTGACATTCCTTTTATTGAAAAACTTTTGCGAAGCATAATTGTATCCGTGTAAAATAATGGTTTGCTGCTTATATATTTAAGAAAACTTACAAGAAAAAGAATATATGAATAAATAAATATTAATAAAAATAAAATTAGAAAATTAATATCTCAGATATCATAATGACAGTAATAATAATAAATTGATAATTTTAAATGTGTTTAGTTTGGGAATTCCAACTTTTGCACTCAATGATGGAACTACTTAAAGCTTAAATCAACCAAAAACTGTAACTTCCATTATTTCTCATGAGATTATATTCAAACTGTATAGAAAAATTAAAAATCTAATGTGATTGTCGAGGAAGGTTTATATACATATTGGAAGCATATAAAAAAATTGAGATATATATATTATGTTGTTTTTTAATTCAGGTAGAGTGGTATCATCCCTTTGACAACCAGAAGAATTAATGCTCATTCAGGAAAATATTGATATCCACCAACTAATAATCTTTCTGGGAAAATTTTAATACCCACATAGAATAAAATCTGAAAGGATTTGATCTTCTTGGAAATGTCAAGAATCTTTGATCAATATATAGCCTCCATATATAGAATAAAATCATCAAATTATCAATAATCGATTTTTTATTAAATTATCATCAAAATCAGAATATTTATGATGTGACAGCGTTTGGTAAAATAATTTATAATGCATATATCAATTAATTAACGAAGACAAATCCTATAATTCATAATTAAATCAATCTAAACCCTGCACTTTAATTTGATACATCTTTCATCTTCATAGCTACCACGATAACGTTTCACCAAGTTTTAGAAGAAAAAACTCAAAGGGCATAAAATTAGACATGACCACGGTTCGGTTCGGTTCCGGTTTCGGTTCCGAACCGACGGTTCCGGTTCTAAAAAAGCTAGAACCGGAACCTTAACCGAAATAACACGGTTCCGGTTCGGTTCTGGAACCGACGGTTCTATAACGGTTCAGGTTCCGGTTCCGGTTTCGGTTCTATAACGGTTTCGGTTCCGGTTCTGGAACCTTTTTTTAAAATGACAATTTGAAATTTAAAAAGTAATATTAAAATATATTTTAAAATTAAAAAATAAGTCGATACCGGATAGGTGGATACACTAATACACAAATGAAATAAAAAATTTAATTATTTGAAGACCAATACTCACAATCACAAATCACAATTAGCTTTAATTTATAAAATTCATTACGGATTATCCATTTACTGATTTACCCTCAGTCCCTCACTGACTCACGTCAGTACGTCACTCACTCAGTCACTCTTTAGCCATTGAAATAATTTAATAATAATAAATTGAAAATTTAATATTTAAAAATAATAACTAATAAATTAAAAATTTAGATTTAAAAATATAAATTGAAATCAAAATTTAAGTTAAAAAATATTATAAATTAAAATTTTGAAATTTATAAATATTATAGGTTGATAATTTGAAATTTAAAAATAATAAAATAAGAATTTAAAACTGCTAAGTGCTAATAATAAACTAAAAATTATAATTTATAGATCCCAACGGTTTTTTTTTTATTATTATTTATTTATTTATTTAAGAACCGGAACCGAACCGGAACCGCCGGTTCAAGTCGGTTCCGGTTCCGCCGGTTCTTGAACCGGCGGTTCCGGTTCTAATTTTCATAGAACCGGAACCGGAACCGCTACAGTGACGGTTTCGGTTCGGTTCCGAACCGGAACCAGAACCTTATGTTCTGGTTCCGGTTCTACAGTTACGGTTCGGTTCGAACCGCACGGTTCGAACCGAACCGTGGTCATGTCTACATAAAATGGATGATAAGACGGGTAGACACGGTTCAGTTTTGAATAAAAAAAAAAATCGACTTTTAGTTCAATAAATCAAACTGAACCGAATGTAATAAATAAACTAAACTGAACCAAACCAATTTAATTTGGTTGGTTCGATTTGGGCCTTTGACTTTAAATTTTGATTGTTATTCAATCCTTCAAAATAGTCTTTAATGTTCTAAAGTCCAATCAGTCCATGACAACTTATAAGAAATAAATCAAACTCATTAACAATAATGCTATTTACCTACTCACGACTGCTAAGAGCAGCTATCATGGCTTTAGCAGCAACAAGATCCTCAAGAAGTTTTTGGTTCTGCTTCTCCAATTTAGCCTTCAAGGTCTGCGCTTTATCCAATTCTTCCTTCAAAGACAAAACCTCACACTACAAATTCTTAACCAAATTCTCACTCAAAACTAGCTTTTCCTTAAACTTTTTTTGACAAAATCCTCCTAGATTCCTATCTTGAATCCAAGAAGACCCTATGATATGCTGAAAAACTGTATATAATTCTCACTTATTTTGGGAATATCATTTGGAAACCTGACACTACATAAGGTAGTTTAATAAAATTTTTTGGCAGCATTTATGCTCTTTATCCTATAATTTCACCTTGTAGTAAACAATAAACACTTCTAAATATTTCAAAATCTTCAACACTTAGGACCTCCGGTCCTTCTTCCAAATCATATTTCAAACACAAGCAATGTATTGTAAACATGTAAAAAAAAAAAGGTTTTTTATAGATAGAACATGACTACGAAAATGTTTTTATGTTATTTTCAAACTTGAGAGCAAAATACAAGCAATTGACAAGTAACTAAATATTTTACAACATGAAAGTAATAAGTAAACACATGTAAGCCCTAGATGCCATGGGATATATAAAATACATATACAATAACAAAATATAATTCCTTGTGTTTTATGATCGAGTGGCCTACCTCTTCTTATTTAGGATTTCCATTGAGGCCCAACGGTTTTCTAGTAAAATGGTTTTAAAAAATATAAAAGGGTGAACACTAATGCCAAGTGAGTGAATATAACTTTTGAAGACTAAATAAAGTATTTCCTTTCGATAATCACTAGCATAACATAAAACTAGTAATAAAAATAAAATCTTAATAATCCATATTCAATTATAATTATGGTTCCTAAAATTGCTACTCACTAATCGACCGATAATTTATCGGTTACTTGACAAGTAATTGGAGATTAATTGGCAAGTATTGTTTTGGAGGAAAATCATTATTTTTTAAAATATGGGGGCATAGACTAATATTTATTTAAACATTAGGGTCAAAACTCAGATATTTGTGCAATATCATCAAATTCTATAGGAGGTTTTTGTAATTTTCCCATATATACATATATATACAGTGCTTTTGAGATGAGGACTTCTTAACTTTAAAAGGTAAGAAAAAACTAATCAAATTCATCCATTGCATTTGAATTAAATAGGAAAGAGAATTTATTTTGGGATAGACAATGCAATAAATGAATTTAATTGATCTTCCCTTACTTTAAAAAGTTAGGAGGTCCTCATTTTAAAAGCAGTATTTATATATATGTATATGTGTATGTGTATGTGTATGTGTGTGTGTGTGTGTGTGTGTGTGTTTTAAACACATAAATCATCACTCAATGCCGACCCTTGACCCTCTCTCTTTTTCTCTAAAATCGTCGAACCTTCCTTCTTTTTTCTTTTTCTTCTTTTCTTTCAACTTCTTCACTAGACCACTGCACTTTCTCTGCTACTATTTGAGCCCTTCCTCTACACTGTTGGACTAGTTACATTCTTCTTATTCTTCTTTTTCTTATTCTCATTTTCCTTCTTTCAGGTATGTTGCTATGTCAAATTTGCCGCCATCGATATCACATCATTCTTATCCACATCAAACAAGTCATACTCGTACTTCAACTCCTTCTTAATTCCACCATCCTTCACCGTCATGGAAGGTGATAAACTCGTCTAAATTAAAGCCATTGATGTCCTTGTTGATCTCCTACATTATATAGATGAGCTCCTTCTGATCTTGTCCTAATCAGACCGACAGGATGCCAATCAACAATTAGTATTTGAAAAATCGCTGTTAATTGACAATTTTCAAAACAATGATAATAACTAAAAGTAATACTAAAATCACATTTGTAATTATTTCGTATGATATTAATTTGTAACATCTACATGGATCATTTCTACATACTCGTAGTCTCAATCTATATCAATTTAGTACCCAAGGAAACCATCATACGTGATGGAGATACTCTAAACACACGTTGAGCGAGGTATAACATTTGTCATACATATGCTGGGCAACTCTCTAGGACTTACACTCGTACGGCCTGATGACCATTAAAGGTAAAGGTACAATCATGATGTTCTAAAAATCTTGTTTCATACCTCAAACAATTTTCATATGCAAATATCTGTAATTTTATTTTTGAATAAATAAATAATTCTTAATAAATATTTTTATCAAACATACTTTATGAAACTTTTCCTATAAGAAACTTAAGTTGAAAAACAATAAATTGATGAGCCCTTTGGTTAATTACTTGTAAGGGGGGAAGTTGCCAGATGACAAGTTAGAAGCACGCCGTCTACGAATGAGAGCAGGAAGATACTGCATCTATGAGGGCATGCTTTACAAAAAAGGTTTCTCGGCTCCACTATTACGATGTGTTGACGAGCCAAACTGCACTGCAATCTTAAAAGATGTATATGAAAGTCATTGTGACAACCATATTGGGAGGCTGTCCCTAGCTCAGAAAGCACTCAGACAAGGATTTTACTAGCCAACCATGAAACAAGATGCCATCAATCTGGTGAAGAAATGTGACAAATGTTAGAGATTCACCAAGATTTCGCGAGCTCCATCAACCTACCTATAATATATGATCAGTCCATGGCCTTATACCATTTGAGGCATGGACCTGATAGGACCTCTTCCAATAGATCGGGGTAGGTATAAATATGTCGTCATTGCAATAGACTATTTCACCAAATGAGCAGAGGTAAAGGAACTTACTGAAATCTCTATGACGAAGATAGAAAAGTTTGTGTGAAATAACATGATATGCAGGTTTGAAGTTCCTCAGCAGCTCGTGACAGACAACGAAACCCAATTCATAAGCGAGCAGTTCCTCAAATTTCATAACAGCCTCGGCATCATAAAAAGCTTCTCGACAGTAGATCATCCCCAAGTCAATGGTCAAGTGGAAGCAGTCAATAAGATCATCAAGTAGATCTTGAAGACCAAGCTTGAAACCAAGAAAGGAGCATGGGTTGACAAGTTACAGAAGGTATTATGGGCTTACAGAACAACAGCTCGCAATACTATTAGGGAAACTCCTTTCTCAATGGCCTACGAATCTGAGGCCATAATTCATGCGGAGTTTGAGGTGACCAACCACCGAAGAGCAAGCTTCAATGCTGCCCAGAACGATCAACTCCTAACCGTGAACCTGGATTTCCTCGAAGAAACCAGAGAAGCAACTTGCCTGAGGGTAGCCGTTTACCAGTAAAGAATGGCCAAACATTACAACAAAAGGGTCTGAGTACGAAAATTCAAGCGAGGTGATCTTGTACTATGAGTCATTCTTCTCAAAGCACGTAAGACCAGAGAAGGGATGCTAGGACCAAACTGGGAAGGACCCTATATCATCCATGAGGACCTCTGGAATAGAGCTTACCATCTAGCAGACATGAGTGGAGTAGTACTCTCGCGGGCTTGGAATGCAATCTACCTGCAGCCTTATTATAAATAATTGTTGTATTATCATTTTTTATTGCCTTTATAACAATTATTATGAAAAATGATAGAAGATCCATGCTTCCCATGTGTTATTTGCTGACACAAATTGCTTATGTGCTTTTGTGTGAAGTCTGTAGCTATGAAAAGCAGAGAACAAATTGAAAACTCAAACACATACTTACCTTATAGGGATAAGAGGCTGAATATCGATGCATACCAACCCCATACCTGCCCTATAGGCATAAGGGGATGAATATCGATGCATACCAACCCCACACCTACCTTATAAGGTTAAGGGGTTAAAACGGCCATGAGACTGCGCACCTAATCGTCGCTCATTGATATGCCTCCCTTTTTTTTATTAAAAAAAATAAAAAAATCATTCCTGACACTTCATAACTTGAATCACCACACGAGGAAGCATGATATGACAGAGGCTCGACTGCCAATTGCTTCACTTCACGATTATGTTGTAAATGCTTGAGTTATGACCCTATGAATGCAACCGAGGTTCCACTACCTCCATAACTCTCGCTATAGATGCTCAAGTTCTGACCCTGTGAGCGTAGCTCGAGAGGATATTAGTCTGTACAGCTCGAGTATCAACCCTGTGAGCGCAGTCCGTTGTAGACGCTCAAGTATCGACCCTGTGAGTGTAGCTTGCTATAGATGCTCAAGTTTTGACCTTGTGAGTGCAGCCTACTGTAAATGCTCGAGTCCTTGCCTTGTGAGTGCATCGCGCTATAAAGGCCCGAGTCCCTACCCTTTTAGCACAACACTTAACAAAGTGGAGAATGGCTAAGGTAGTGTACAAGCAACACCCCATCCATATTAATAAGTTTTCTTGACTCATATTACTTTGCAAATATTCATTTATTTTACAGATATTACTATCACACAGTTATACGAGTTGATTTACTCGTTATTGATTAATGTCATTCATTACGCGAACTAACTCACTGCATATCATGAGTTATTGTCTATCAGGCAAGGGACTGAGTAATTGATTCATATGCTGAAGATCTTCTTCTTCTTTATATATTACATGTTCTATCATAGCCGATCTACTTAAATTCTTAATGGCACACTCGTGACCCGTAAACTTGTTCTTATGTACTGGAAGACATCTACGTAACTAGTTGATACTTGTCATCATAGTAGAGCTAGTTCAGTTAACTCTCTTGGTCAAATTTATTATTTAATCGTTTTATTATCTATTCCACTGTCTAGATGTGGTCATGACTTGTTCAATTTATGTGAAGAAGATTATTACTCCATGATCCTTATGAAACTTAAGGAAAAAATAAATAAATAATTCAGTTGAAATCTCATCTCGTGGAGAATGAAAATATATTGCAAAATCAAAAATCGACATTAATATCAAGGTTCAAGGATAAGCCTCTACAAAAGGAAAAAATACAAAGAGCTATTTCTTAAGGGGTTTTGGAGGAGCTTGCAGAGGCCTTCTTGGAACCTTGATCACTGGGGCTTCATTTGAAGATGAACCCTAATCCCCATGAGGCACCAACTGCGAAAAACTTGAAGAATAACCGCCTTGAGCCGAAGGAGCTGTGCTTGGCAGAGGAGCAGATTGAGTTGCACCTTGAGCAAGAGCAGGGGTTACGCCCTTAGAAGGAGCTAGAGGAGCACCAGCTTGAGCAGTTGGAGGTACTGAACTTTTCTTAGGGATGAGAGGAATAGTCCCTTTCTGAGCAGTCTTTACGACTCCCACTTGAGTAGCTTTAGCAGTGCGAGCCGCGTACTTCTTCACCTCCTCCACGATCTCTTCTCCGAAAAACTTGTACTCCATTTTCGAATGAATTTTCCATAGTGTGTACAAAAATGAACTACTGGTCTTCAAAGTAGCTCCATCACGAGCCCGCTCTATATTAGCCTTTGCCTGGCTAAGTAACTCCTGGGCACGAGCAAGATTATCACTTATAGTGTTTAAGTCCTGCAGAACCAGATTGGCCTTCTTCTCGGCATCTTCAGCTCGCTTCTTCTAAAAGATGGTCTCTTCCTTTATCTTCTTGTTCTCCTTAGTAGCCTGATTGAGTGAGGAGGCGATAATCTCTCTAAGCTTAGCCTCATGAGCCAAGGCCTCTTCTACCCCATTTGCCCACTCATTGGCCTTTTTGAGCTTCTGCTCGAGGTAGAACACAGTTTTCTTCACCTTTTCTAACTCATCCTTGATCTTTTTGTTGTCACTCTCGAGTTTCTTCATCACAGCCTCAAGCGAGGCCTTTTCTTCCATCAGATTGGGGAAGTCCTTGAACATCTTCATCAGGTGCCATGAAGGTCTGAAATAAAGATACATCAATAACGGATATGAATATAGCATAAATTAAGGGATCAAGGTTAAAACTTATCGGTACAGTATGGCGAGCAACATAGTTGATTAACTAACCGTCACGAATATGGCTCTGGTAAACGTCTGGTTTCTCAGATCCCAGTAACTTTGGCAATTGATCTAAGAGGTCGCTGAAGTATTTCCCAGCATCAACTTCCGAAGTCTGCTTCCCATTGATCCCTTCTACTGTGGGCTCCTTGCCCTTAGTCTTTTGATGTTTTGAAGGGGGCTCCATAACCCCTTTTCCTTTGGCCTCTGATGGCCCTATTGTCGAACCGCCAAGAGCAGGGACTACCTGGTCGGTGGGCTTCTTTGGTGGGGTTGTTTGTTTTGCAGGTTTCTTCCTCACATATTTGTATTTCACGCCCTATTTTTGAGGGGGCGCTATAGCCTCTGATTGAGGCAATCTTGTTAATTGAGGAGGAGGTTCTATAGAGCTCGTTATTTGAACTTCGAGCTCATCGGTCTTGACCCAAAGAAGATGAAGGTGAATCCAAACGTAGCTGCATCATGACAGTAAACTTTTTGGTAGTTGGAGTGGATGTACCCTCTTTAAATTCTATGAAAACTGAGCGGACCTCTTGCTTTTTGTGCAATCCGATGTCCTTGGCAAGACTCAAAAGCTTGGTCCCCGCCCCAGGTGTGAGCCCATAATTCCTCAGGAGGTAGTCAGCTATGAACTAATCGTCCAAAGGGTTCTTGACCTTTAAAATCTTTAAAGTGCCTCTCGTTCCTCATTTGTGAGCTTAATCGAGCTTTTGTTGACGTCTGCACATGAAAAAAGGAAGATTAGTAAGTGCAGTAATAATAATAATGCATGCATGCAAGAGTAGCAAGCAGAAAATATGCTCATCCAGATTAAGTATGAAAGAAAAATTTTCGAGTTTTAATAGAGACAGGCAAGAACGGGTAGAACAAGGGGGTCTTATAGTCACCCACATTCGACTTGCTAACCCCCTTGGGCAAAACACCTTGTAAGGCGAGTTGCGAGTGGCGGTGTAATAAATGACATCTCGCTTCTCTACCTTGGTGCTAGTGGTAGATTTGAAATTAAAAAGGTGTTAGATCATGTTTGGGGTTGGAGGTGGAAACCCGCTCTTGATGAAAACGTAAGCTATGGAAGTCAGATGCGCATATGACTTTGGTGTAAGTCGGAAAGAGATTAGGGTCAGGTCATTTAGGAGGTCTATAAGATATTTAGGGACTGGAAACCTAAACCCTAACTCTACATGTTGGCGGTTGATTGCTATGAACCCCTTACCATGGTCATGCAGAGCCGTTGCCATGATGCGACATCCGGAAAGGAAGCCAAACTTTTCAGCTATTATAGTGAGCTCGTCACAGGTAACAGATGAGTCATATTGATAGAAGGGCTCGCGAGCAGGGGAATTTTCTCGCCCCGATGACTCTAGTGTACCTTCACCAATTTAGGAAGTTGTACCTAGATAATCCCTGACTTGTTGAGCAGATTCCCCCTCAGAATCCTCATCGCTAACCCTTACTCGATGATAGTGGCGTTCACGACTTGATATTTACAAAAGAGGCAATAGATTAGGTCGCTAGTAGCTAAACAAGCCTAGAAGATAGAATAATCCTAAATCTACTTTCCCTATACGTCAAGTCGTGCGTCTAGGAGAGCAATGAAGGATAAAAGAGTCCTTATGTGTGAACTCCTCAAAGCTCAGTGCAAAAAAAAAAAAAAATTGTTTTACAGGTGTTTGAAGTCCAAGTAATCAAGAAGCAATACAAAAATGTACTCACAGCAAGGTCAGAAAATCGTTTGCTCAAATTCTTTAGAGAAACACAAGCAAAAATGAAGAATAGAAACCAGACTCAGAGCAGGAATGCCATGCATGCAAAAATGGAAATAAAAAGGTTGTCATAAAAATAAAAGCTCACCTTGAATATGGTGGAAGCTGGTGACTTTAAGAGAAGAACGGTGAATAACGGTTGAAAGCTTAGAGAAAACTGGGAGAACGAGAGACGTCAAAGTTTGAAAATGGCAGAAATACAGGAAAATGAAAAGCCTCGATCCTTTTTTAGCCATTAGAGCCTTAGTCGTTGGATCAAGACAGCTGTATAACCGCCTCAAATCTGATGATGCTGCACGATTCTTAGGATTTTGTCATCATGCGTAGTCAATTGAAAGATGTACATTAAATGCACACGACGCGTGGTGTGTCTTGTAACCGCTGTAACCATTGAAAGATGTACATTAAATGAAAGGTAACGCCACGTGTCCTAGAGCTAAATTAGGATTTTAAAATGTGGGATAATTGTTCCCATTAAAGCAGCTCGTTTTTAAGCTCGTAGCTCTTGGTCTATAAAATGCACCAAGAGCTAAGAGGCTTGCGTTATAGGTGTTTTTACAATCAGACTAGTTGGGCTGTCAAAAGTCCAAAGTATGGGTCCAATGACCCGAAGGCCTAAAAAGCTCAGCAATTTGTTCATCTCTCTGCTCGTCTGTTTACTCGTTTACCTGTTCGATAATATGCCCGTCCATGTACTTGTTTATCAACTTTTCTCATGTGCTCATTTATCAGCTAGTGAATTAGCTCGTTTATGTGATTGATAATCTGCTCATTTAACTGCTTGGCTATTTCTGCATGTACTCACTTATCAGCTCATCCATCAGCTCGTCTATGAGGCCAATTGTCTGCTAATTCATCATATCGCTATATAACTCTGTTATTACTTTTATTAACAACCTTTAATAAGATCAATTCGGCAGAGCCTTCTTTGCTCGTCAACTTGATAGAATATTCTTCTCACCAAAGAGCTCGCTTCTGCCATATCTCTCAGACTATAAGTCAGCTACAGTCAGAATGGTCAGAATCGATTACAGTTCAAAGCGTACCATACATGTCAATCCCGTTGAGATTACAGTATGGATTAAGAAAATTTCACTTAACCAGTATGGGGTTGCCGTATAAACCCATGCTTTGACAGAATTAACCTAACAATGTCAACTTCATTAAATGTAACTCATCATGTCAGTTTGACTTACTGTATTTTGTCTTATTATAGTTTACTGTAGCACCCCCCTTTTGCTATAAATAGATGAAGAAATTCATTGTAAATGAATTTTTTTTGGATCTTTTAAGTGCCGTTATTCTACAAAAATAGAGAAAGAGATAACAGTGGACGTGGACATCAATTGGGCCGAACCACTTAAAAAATTCCTGGTGCACCTTATTCTTTCCTGACATCTTTTTCCTTTGCTTTCTATTTGTTTCCCATACTGCTTTAATCGAAACTGTAGCTTGGACCTAAGAAGAACCTAATCGACTAAATCCAAATGTCGACACAATTAAATTCTAATTTCAAACAAATAGCATAATTAATAATTCGAGAAATTAATTAACTAAAAAATAATTCATTTCAAATAATCCATAAATAATAAAATCTAAAATATATAACTGCAAAAATTAATTCAATTTAAATAAAATAATCCATTCACGAATTAAGAGTTATATTTGTTTTTAGCATTTATCATATAATAGGTGTGAATTGAATCCATTAAATTATTTTATTTGTTTTTTTAAGTGGTCAAACTACTTGAAACTATCCAATAATTATTTAAAAAAAAAAATCAGGGGTCATTTTGTTTTTTGTTTTTGTTTTTAAAGATTAAATAGTGGTAAAAGTCTCTAAAGACTAAATAGTGACTTAAATCCAAAATTTGAATGACATATATATATATTTTTTTAACTTATCTCTAATATATAATAATTATATTTGTTTTCAAAAGTTAAAATTTTCTGAAAACTAGTAATTTAATATTTATACATTTTTACTATTAATTGTGATGTATTTCATTTAATATGATACAAACAACTACAAATAAATTATTTAACAAAAACTAAAACACTTTTATGATTCATGATTAAAATATAATTAATTATTATAGTAAAATAAATTAAATTTATATTTTAAATAAAAATAAATAAAATGGTCTTAAATTGAATTATTATTGCAATGAAAATTTAAATTGGAAAGAAAATATGAGGATGAGGTGTTTAAAATTTTTATTTGTCAATAATGTTTGTTATAACATTAAAAGAAATTTATATAATGTAAAATTATAACAAATTTAGAAATATATTATTTTGAGAATGATAAACTTTGATTAATATATTTAAAAAATCATTAAGTGATTTAATATTCAGATAAAAGTTAGAAATTGTAATTTTTTTTTCAATGATTTTTGAATAGTTGTAACAGGTTTAACCACTTAAAAAAATTAAATAAAATAACTTGATAGATCCAATTCAGACCCATTATTTTTATACCATATTAGACTAAACAAAATCATACAAAACATGAGATTATTTATCTACTAAAATTTTAGTATGTATTTTTAAATTAGAATAGGCATATATATATCTATATATCTATATATATATATATATATATAATGTTATTCAAATTTTAGACATATTGGACTAAGAGAAAATTAAGGAAAAAAAATTGAGATTATTTATCTACTAAGACTTAATGCCATACCACTCCCTTTGCTAGACCTTTGAATTTCTAATTTCTAATTTTGTATTATTTTTCGTGAGTTCGCTCTTGTTTTTGTTGGGCTTTTTATTTAAGTTCTAAACTATCTATTATTATTTAAATTCTAGACTATCTATTTTTATAATTTATAAGCACATAAATATTAATAAAGTTTTATAATAAACTCGTTTATATCCAATTCCATTGCTTTGGGAATTTTTATTTTTCTCAAGCATTTAACATCATATATACTAATACTAGAGATCAATGTTGTAAATATCGTTAGGTGCCAGATGACCGGACATATATATATATATATATATATATAAAGGGTTTTGCTAACTTGTTGATTATCTTAAGCAGCAAGCAGCTCAGTAAGTAGCCAAGAAACATATATGAATGATAAGCTTATAATTAAATATAAAAGTGAGTATAAAATATTAAAATAATATTCGATTCTTGATACAGTCAAGATTCGTAGGCCATTCAAAGATGAGCCTGCTAAGTCATTCACCTAGCGTTCTTCGATGTCAACTTCCATTTGCCCTTTCAATCGTCCATCTTAAAGATTCTCAAGAGGATCGACATTTCTCCCATTCAAATGAATGTAAATGGATTGCAAGTTTTAATTAGTCTCTATAGTCTCTCGAATACTCTTAATTTCGAAGATGGACAAGCTCCAACGGAGGAAAATAGAGCCAACCATCAAGAAGTTGACGTTTTTTAAAACCTTCAATCATAGACATGTGGAAACGGGTGGTTCTCCCTCGTTTCCTAGGGAAAAAAAGAAGGATCACCTTTGATTATTGGCCTCCCAACATCGATTAAGGAGTGAAAGAAAACGTGGTTCTTAGTGCTCCATTACGGTGGCAGGTTTCGAATCAATGGATTCAGCAATCGATTGGGTCAGTGTTCAAGGATCCAGGTTCGACCACCTCGAAATTATTTCATTTCCCCCTTATTCTTTTTCTTTCCTTTTTTTTTTTTTTTATTGTTTTGTCTTATTATTTTCATTTTGGAATCTACACCTTGATCTTCGCCTGTCTTACAGGCTCTTGGTCTCAGACAAAACTCGAGGATTTTTTTGTGGATTCAAGGAGACTTGTAAAGAAAGCTTGGCCAGCAAGAAGGAACGCCACATTGATCATCTTCTCCATGACGCTATGCTTTTCTTTATTGAGTACATCCCTCTCCCGAGCGAAGAATCGGAAATCCTCTTTAATCGTGAGTGGGCAAAGAAAGTTTTATCATAAACTTTATCTCTCCTCCTTTTATTTTATTTTTAACTAAATTACTTATCTTCCTGATATAAAAATCATCGGTGCCTAAAAAAAGGAAAATGGCTGAGCAAACTGCCCAATCATTAAGGAAAAGGTCTACAGTTCCTTCGAGCGGTGCCCCAGGGCAAGCAAAGAATCATTCCCCTGTAGTTCTAGTAATGCCCTTACCTTTGAGTGGCAATTTTCTTAACGGAAGTAGAGATCCAGCAAAAACTGAAAGGGAGGACCTTGTCTAGTCTGAGATTGATAAGGAGGAAATGCCCGTAAAGAAGCATCAATGTCCCAATCGGAGGGAGGTTTAGGAGCTTAACCGTTCCCGCTGGTCTCATTGTGGACCTTTCAAAGTCAATCCCCTTGAATATCCGGGAAAGTGTCGCTCCATCACCTAAAGCATAGGCTCTTTCGGGGTTGGATCTCTATTATGCTAATAGAAAAATGCCCTTGGTGCAACTATCATCGGCATTGTTTCAAGCAAAAAGAAAATAACTCCTACAAAGGATGATGGATGTCAACATGTTATAATCCACACCGAAGAGGATTTTGTTGCCCGTGTCAATAAGAGAACATCTGGCAATAGGATTGATGTTGTCTATGATTCTATAGGAAAAAACACATTTTCGGTAATCAAAGGTAGACCCATTTCATGACCAGGAGGGGCACGTTCGTGCCTCTCCCGGATTTTTCTAATTATTATTATTATTTTTTTTTACTATCTTTTAAAGATTATTTATCTTACTTGTAATGAGTAATTTAAACTTATCTTGTATTAAACATAATTTTTATTTCTTTTAAAAATTTTTAAATTAATTTTATTTCCCTTGTCTCTATATATATGTTTTTCTTTCCAAATCTAAATCCCAAATTTGTTGCATCAAATCTATTAACTATGAACTATCATTTATTATTTTGTCTTTTTCATTTGCTTTCTTAATTTTAGTAAATTTGAATTACTTAAAGTGATAGCTTGATAGTTTTTGAAATAATTCTTTATTTTTATCCAATCCAACTATGAAATACAATCTTTGGATTAAGTGAAATTGTAGTAACAAATTTAAAACAAAAGTTTAAATTAATATAACTTAAATTTATATATATTTTGATAAGGTTTATTATTTATTTTGGGATAGTGTTAAGGGCACATATTAGTAACCACAACTAACCAATCAATGAAGACAAGAAAAATAAATGGAAATGGAAAAAATGAATAAATCAATTCACTGATTGTTTATATGTCCATTCACAACTTTTTGAGTATTAATATTTTGTAATTTGCGTGTTAATATATATTACCTAATTAAATTGAACATGAATTTTGAGGGAACAAAATTATACAAACTAGTATTACTATTACTTTTATTTTTATTATCTTCTTTCTAGTAGTCTAAGTTGACACAAAAAAATAAATAAATAAATAAAAATCATTAAGTGCCCCCTCTAATATGACTTTCTAAGTCCGCTGAAAATAACGTAATGAAATATGAGCTGAACTGTTTTTACACATATACCTAGCTCATATGTATTGTATATACAGATAAATTATACAAAAGCCATACAAAATAGATGGCTGAAAAATAGAGACATACAAACATAAAATATAGTAACATGGTGATAAAGAATTTACAAAATCAATCTCTATCATTATCTAATATCAGTTACAGTTAATCCTCATCTAATATTAGTTGCATCTTTGTCCTTATCATCCCCTCTCAAAGACAGCGAGTGTTGGCATACGGTGAGTTTGTCTCGAAGCTTGGAGAACCAAAATAAGGGCAAGGCCTTGGTCAGGATATCAGCGGTTTGTTCTTCTGTAGGAACTTACTACATAAGACGCTCTTTATTGAGAACTTTCTCTCGAACAAACTATTAATCAATCCAAATATGCTTAGTCCAAGCATGTAGAACTGGATTTGCATAAGGGATGAAGCATTGAGATCATCATACCAAAGTATGGGTTTATGATGTAGGACAACTCGAAGTTCATAGAGAAGCATCTTTATCCAAGTGATTTCTGAAGTAGCAAGTGCAAGAGCACGATATTCTGACTTAGTGCTTGATGGAGATACAATTACTTGTTTTTTGAGCTCCAAGAAATAAGATTACTGTTAAGATAAATGCAGTATTCGGACTATGAATGACGATCATCTGGACTAGTTCCCCAATTCGTATCACTAAAGGCAACAAGTTCAAAGTTGGAAAGTGGTGTTATCTTAAAACCATGTGTCAAGGTACCTTTTAAATAACACAATAGGGGTTTAACTACCTGCTAATATGGATCACGCGACTGCTGCATATATTGGCAAACCTTATTCACTGAGAATGTAATCTTTGGCCTTGCTAAAGTGAGGTACTGTAAACCACCAACAATGCTCCGATATAATAATGGGTTGTCAAATGGATCACCATCTTGAAAAGATAATTGTTTACCTTGAATCATTAGGTTGCTAACAGGTTTAGTACCGTCCATGTGAGTCTTTTTTAAAAGGTTAACAATGTATTTTGTTTGTGAAAGATGAAGACCACAAGAGTGTCGAAATGCTTCCACCCCAAGGAAGTAGTGAATGCTACTAAGATCTTTAAAGGCAAATGACTTATAAAGATGAGTGATAAGATCTTAAACTTGTTGTGTGTCACTCACAACCTATAACAAGAATATCATCAACTAGGCCAGTAAAATAATGAGTGCACTGCCAATCCTTTTAATAAATAAAATGCTATCACATTTGGAATTTTGAAAACTCCATGCTAAGAGAGTATCACACAAATGAGAAAACCAAGCCTTCAAAGTTTGTTTAAGATCATAAAGAGCTTTCTTTAGGCTACATACATGATTTGGAAATTTGGAATTTTTGAACCTAGGAGGTTGTTTTAAAAAATAACTTCATTAAGTGTGCCATTGAGAAAACCATTACCCTTATCCAACTGCTTAATGTCCTATCCTTATGCAATAGCAAGAGTTAAGAAAATTTGTATGGCAACAAGTTCTACCATAAGACTAAATGTTTCAGTATAGTCAAAACCTACCCTTTGTAATAACTTTTGGGGGCCTTAAAACGGGCTATCGAACCCTCCAGATTTTGCTTAACTTTGAAAACTAACCTGCCTCCAACTATGTTACAACTTTGAATAGGAGGAACTCATTCGCAAGTATCATTACGAATAAGGGTAACATATTCTTCTTGCATGGCTTGTACCTATTTAGGATCATTGAAAGCCTGAGACAAATTTGTTGGTTCATCAAGTTGGTAAAGACTAAGTAAAGGATGACAGATAATTAGATAAGTTTTTGGCTTGAAAATTTCATTCTTTGAGTGAGTGATCATAGAATGTGTAGCAACAGTTGAGGGTTGAGTTGGTGGTAGTGGTGGTTGGTGTTCTAAAAGAACATTTTCCTCATGACTAGTAGATTGAGTGACATAACAAGGGGAGACTGGCGTGGCTGTGAAGAATTTATTGGTGTTTCAAGGTGTTGTGAAAGAGAAGTAGACAAAAGTGAATAGGAAACAACAACTAGAGGAGGACAAAATGTGGATGGTGTGGTGACAGTGGGTGTAGAACAGTAGACTTCTCTTCATCTACAAACTAAATCTTAGTTTCATTAAAAATAACATTTCGGGAAACAAACACTTTTCCATTTTGGGATCATAACATTTGTAACCTTTGTTAAAAGACCCATACCTTAAAAATACACAGTTAATAGAACGGAATTGCAACTTATGTGTGTCATAAGGTCGTGTAAACGGAAAACATGAACTTCCAAAAACACGGAACATTTTATAGTCGATTGAACACCAAATAGCTTAAAAAATCGTGACTTGAAATGAAGAATAGAAGTGGGTAGCCGATTAATAATATATAGTGCCATTTCAAAAGCATAATTCTAGAATTTAAGAGGCATATGAGTGGTAGCTAAAAGGCTAAGACCCATTTCTATAATGTACCGATGTTTATGTTTGACACGACCATTTTGTTCGGGAGTGTGGGGAGAAGAGACTTGAAAATGAATGCCTAAAGAAAGAAGCAATTTATGAATTGGTCTGTACTCTCCACCCTAATCAGATTGAAAAATTTTAATCTTAGCATTGAATTGTCGTTCGATAAATGCTTGCAAAGCTTGAAAAACATGCAAAACATCTTATTTATGTGAAAGAGAAAAATACCATATAAATATGGTAAAGTCATCAACAAATACAACGTAATAATGAAAACCTTCGATTGATTGGATAGGGGAGGGTTCCCACACATCAGAGTGAATCAATTCAAATGGTTAATGGGCATTGAGATTGAGACAATGTAAAAGGTAATATATGAGATTTTTCAAATTGACATGCAGAACAAAATGGTAAAATATCATTTTTATTAATAAAAACTTGACAATTATTGAGAATTTGATCTAACATTTTTATCCTTGGGTGACCAAGACAGCAATGCCAAGTACCCATAACATGACTTTTTGTAAGATCTTAATCTAACTGGATCCAGGAAATTAATTGAAATCCAATTTATTGTTATTAATTTAGTCCAATTCAAGTTTTAGAAGTAAAAAAGTTTATGGATAAATATCCTATTAGATGATAATTTTAAAAGAAATTAATAAAATTGGGTTTAAAAGAAAAAGGTCATAGGGGAAAAAGTAAAAATTTACATATGTTGGCCAAACAGAAAGTCATACTGTGGGTATTTTTTATAATAATAATAATATAAGGCGGTGGGTTATGCCCATTGAAAAAATATATATATATATATATAAGTTGACAGTGGGTGCCAATTGAGAAAGAAATAATAAAATAAAATAAGAGAGAAGATATGCATGAATAAAGAGAATATTGAGGCTGTGGATTTATGTTATATATATATATATATATATGTATATATACATACATGTTGACATTCGGCAAAATCAAACACAAAGTAAAGTAACATATATATATATATATATGTCTATGTACATACATGTTGACATTCGGCAAAAACAAACACAAAGCGAAGGACAAAAAGCAAACTAGGCTAGGAGAAGTCGAGAAGAAAAAAAAAAATATATGGGAAATTTCATTTGGGTGATCCGGATATTTGAGTGTCCAATTTATTCAAATAAGTGATTTTTTTTTTTTATTTCAATGGGATTTAGATTCTAGAAAATTAGTTTATTTTTTTATAAGTCTAAATTGAGTTTTATATGATTTTAGAGTGGATCTAGGATTATGAAAAATCAGAGAGAAACTCATTTTAGATCCAAAAATAAGCAAATGAGTTATGTGAGTGGATAATTTTATTTTAATTAAATTGATTGAGTTATGCTTATTTATATTTCAAATTTTATTATTTATTTCAAGTAAATAATTTGTTAAATTATTTGATTTTATAGATTATAAATTATGTTTTAAATAAGAGTTTGTTACGAATTCGTATATATGTATTCTTATCAGAATTTCAGTAAGAATTTTATGTTTTCAGTTTGAGTTATTATTAAAAAAATTTTAGAATGTTTTAAATAATATGATTTGGTGTTTTGAGAAAAAATATTGACTATGTTTTGATAAAAGTATTATTTAATAATATGTATATTCAGAAAAGATTTAAGGAAAAAAATGTTTGTAGAACACCAAAATTATACTCTCCCTTCTAGCGGTCAAATAGATTATACATGTGTGAGTCCCAGATTCACCCAGCACGTATATGGTAAATGTCTATAGTCATTGAGTCATCCAGTACATGTATGACAGATGTTATCCCTCGCTCTGTATGTGTGTTGAGTATTTCTATTATGTATGATAGATTTTTCTGGATACTAGTTGGTGTTAATTTTTAGATTACAGATATTATATACTAAGTTTAATCACTGTAGAATGTGATTTACAGAATATCAAATTTACAAAAAGAGAATTCTAGAAAAATTTTACAGACTATAGATTTTCATATTTTATATTATTAAAGTTATGAAGATCATTTATATAAAAATTTACAGTTTTACTACGAAATCATATTTAAATTTAGTTTTATTATTTCAAATATGAAATTATATTAATCATTGAGTAGTATTTATTGTTACTAGAAATATGCTATGTTTTATTTAGAAATGTTTTTGAAAAGATATATTTATTCATTGAGCGTTAGCATTCACTTTTTTATAAATTTTATTTTTCAAGTACCCGCCATAGGTTTGTATAGATTAATGCATATCGTAAGAGAGGCCACATAATGATGAACAATTGCATTTACATATATTATTTCTCTTATTTACCAAATTTCTTTAATATGTTTCAAAAATATTTTTATAAATGAAATATCTTTTCCAAATATTTTGTAAATATTTTATATATTCAGTCTATGGGTTCAGCACAACAAATGTAAAGATTTTTTATTTGTTCAACTTATATTTTAATCAAAGTAATTATTGGAATTTAGAATTATGATGATTATTTTACACAATTTTCAGTAAATTCATATTTTAATCAGAAAAATCTCAATTTTCATGAAATCCTCCCTGACTCGAGATAAGAGTCGGGATGGATCCTATCACTTTTAATTGAAGAACTTTGAGACATATTGATCATTGATAAAGTCTTAGTGCTATCTAACCCCGACATAACAGCTTAAATTTTGATGAAAATCATTTTGCAAATGGAGATGGTCTTGGAGACTCCAGCTTGTACAACCCATGATAAAAGCACCCTCAAAGTAGTATCTTGCCCGTTTGTCAATCCTTAATCAAACAAAAAGATGGGTGAAATTCAAAAATAACATTATTGTCGAAGGAAAATTGTGCTACACTTATGAGATTTTTCTTGATAGAAGCAACATGTAAAATATTATAAAGATATAATGAATGAGAATGTGAATTTAAATGGGTAGAACCAAAATGAGAAATTGACAAATTTGTCCTAATGCCTACAATGTTGTAATTTGCCCCATTATCCTCACTACGCATTTGCAAGTTATTTAGATCAAAAGTCAGATGATTTGTAGCACCTGAGTCTAGGTACCAAGCAGGATCATCTTCTGTTTCTAGTGACGTAACAAATGTCTTCATCAGATTGTTAGAGTTAATAGCAGGTTGATATGAATAATCTAGTTAATAATAATAAGCAGGGGCAACATATCCTGGTTTTCCACAAATCTAACAATGCACACAGCTATTGGCTTGTCATCTTCCACGACCACATCCTCTGGCATGGTTATAGCTCCACCATCGCGATTCACATTTTGGTTGTGGTTTGGAGAACTAGAACAGCCATGAGAATAATATTAGGAGTGTTGACTGCTGCCACGGTTGTTTTGCTGTGTAACGACATTTGCGGAGGGCATCAATGAGGTATTATTAGCCAGATCATTGTACCTTTCTATTCTTCCTTCATGGCTTAAAAGAAAACTACGTAGTTCCTCATAAGCTAGTGCTCTTGAGGTGGCATTAGTTACAACTGCATCATGATACCAAGCTTCCAAGAACAAATGGATTAAGTTGTTTCTTTGTAATGGGTTCACCAATTGCTGCCAAGTTGTCAAAAATAGACTTCATTTTTCGCAAATATTCACTCATTGACAATGCTCCCTTTTTCGTTGTCTGTAATTCTGAGCAAAGATTTACAGCTCTTGCTTCAACAGTAGACATAAATATTTGCTCTGTCTCAATCCACAAGTCATGTGAAGTAGTGAGGCCTACCATTTGGGTTTGAACTCCCTCCGATAGTGTTGTCAAAAGCCAGCTAAAAAGTAAATTATCTCGCTTCATCCATACTTGATATTCTGGATTAATAAGATCATTGTTGGATGCAAAATATTTTGGTGGACAAGGGTGTGTTCCGAGAACAAACTTCTCAAGATCATAAGCTTCCAAAATTGGAAATACTTGATTTTTCCATAAAAGAAAATTGTGCTGTCAAGTTTAATTGATAAAGGATGGCTGAATTATTTGGTAAAAGGATGAGTTACTTGTGGAGAAACCTTATTTTTTATGGTATTCTTATTTGAGGGATTTGAAGAGGAGCTGTCTGTGGTTGAAGATTTGTTTGGAGTTTTATCAGCCTTAACGTTGGTCTATGGCTCTGACACCATGAAAATAAAGTAATGAAATATGAGCTGAATTGTTTTCACACACATACCTAGCTTACATGTACTGTATATATAGATAACTGATACAAAAGCCATGCAAAACAGATGGCTGAAAAACAGAGACATGCAAACATAAAATACAGTAACATGGTGATAAGGAATTTACAAAATCAATTTCTATTCTCATCTAATATCGGCTGCAGCTAATCCTCATTTAATATCAGTTGCATCTTTATCCTTATCATCTGCCACGGCAGGTAATGTGACTCTCTTCTTCCTTACTATGTGGAATTAATGGGAAGGACAATGATACAGAGCATGCCACATAAATATAAGTTCACTTTCAAATGGTAGCAACCAGCAAGTCTAAATATTATTAATGTTAGTTGACAATAGTAGACAAATGGCGCAGACGTAGTCGAGTAGGTGGTTTGATCAGTTACGTTGGATAAGTGTTATTTTTATTTTCTGTTTTTTGGATTCTGCATTATAATATAAATTCTTCAAACAAAATATATATGAGAATAGTTTATCGACTCGTGATCGTTGCATAATGTTATGAAACATATGAGTTACTTCTCTAAAAGCAATTTTCATTTACTAATGGTCAAAAACTTTTGATGCACTAGCTAAAATCAATTAAATGTCTAGACTAAAATGAATAACCAAGTTGTTCTTAGTCCAATAATGCTATAATTTAACCCAAATTGGTCCATAATGAGTTAGATTGAACCACTCTATCTCAGTGTAAAGTCTAGTTGTTCTTTTACATTATGAAATCTTGTTAAACCGATTGCAATTAACATGGAAGTTTTGTCATATTCAAGGACACTGGCATGCAAAAAGATGCGGGGTTACATGGTACGTTTTGGACAGGTATCGAGTGTGATAGATCCGGTTCCAATATCAGCACTATAAGCGAAGTTTCTGTTCTTAACATGTGCTTCTCTAGCATATTACGTTTTAACTCAGGACGAGCTCCTTGAAACTGTCGGAGAGGTATTCGTGTCTTGAAGGTGCGGGTAAGTCAGACGTACTCTTTGTTAGAAGCAGGCAAGGCTCATGCTGCCCTCCAAAGCCGGAAAACAACTGGCTCACTTGTGCTGCTACCATGATCAAGCTGCCGACAAAAGCCTCAATCCCTTGAAACCGTTTGTTTCCTCTTCATAGAAACCACATGGACACCTGGGTTTGTTCGATAGACCTCAATGTTTGTCTTGGTTCTTTCTATTATCATTGATGCTATGATGATTTTGTAATGTTACTATAGCTGTGTCACACGTTTTGTTTTGTCACATAAATTCATGAGCATGCATATGTTTTGTTGATGGTAACTCATGAGCATACATAGGTTTTGTTGAGGATGATAATAATAGCTTATATGCAGCGTTTTAGACCAAAGTAAATGCTTGAGCTTCTTGGTGGGAAACCCATCACTATAGCCAAATTCTGATAGATTTATCAACATTCAATCCTTTTCAATGATGACTTTATTAAACAAATTTAGTATTTGATTAGGGGTAAAAGTTGTAATCCATTTATAAGTCCATTCAATTCAAATGGAATGAAATTTAGCGCAGTATAAATTCAAATTTCTATGGATTAATGGACCAACTGCAAGCTATATAATTATAAAAATAAAATATTATAGAAATATATACCAGAAGTAATTTTACCACCTATTCAAAATCATAATAATATCATATAGTTCAACAAAAATAAATAATTGTACAAATGAAAAAAGAAAATTATTAGTGTATTGCACTAGAATAATTGCACTAGAATAAAGAGTCCATCAATTTTCTTCTTTGGCTAATTATTAGTGTATTGTACTAACCTTGTTATTCAATATTTTGTGTGAAGGTGCCATTTTTAACTTTCAATATTAGCAGATTATTATAAATGTGCGATTGCATCATATTATATTTAAACCGCCTGACGTGATCTGTATGGTCAGTTTGAATATCATATGATGCAACCTCGCTTTATGAACAATCAGCTAATATTGAAAGTTCAATGACACATTCACCACAAAATATTAAGTGACAAGGTCGGTACAATACACCAAAAATTAGCCTACAAAACATCATATACAAGCTAAGAGACTCAAAACTCACAAATCTTATATATATATATATATATATATATATATATAACCATAAAACTCAGACAAAAGAAGATAAACACTAAAGACTATAATGCCGTCGCCACCCAACAAAATTTTGTCATTCATAAGATTTTAAAATGAAATAAATGAGCCAATCAACTAAACACAAAAGCCAAGAAAGCAAACAATAATGTGATGTGTGAAATTATCAAAAGCGGAATTCAAGAATAAGGAGTTTAACTTCAGGATACCAAGCAAATAACTTTAGGATAGAATTTGCAAATATATAGTCACATCAAGTTCCAGATACATCGCACACGTACATGTATATTTATGGTACACATCTCAGCATATGGTATCTATCTCTATCTCTATCTCTATATATGGTTATATAATTATAAATGAATAAATTTATTTATTTATTTATAATTATATAACCATATATATATAGATAGAGATAGAAATAGAGATACATACATATCTATCTCTATCTCAATCAACGTATATATATCTCTCCCTCTCTATATATATATGTATTTATATATATTTATATAACTATTTATAGAGAAAGAGATAAAGATATACATCTCTATGTCTACATATAATATCTATCTATACCTCTATATCTATCTCAATATATATATAACCATTTATACATATCTGGCTACGGTCTCTCTCTCTCTATGTATATATATCTATCTCTATCTATATATATGGTTATATATGTATAAACAGGTTATATATGGTTATTTATGTATAAATGGTCATATATAGAGATATATGACCATTTATACATAAATAACCATATATAACCTGTTTATACATATATAACCATATACAAAGATAGAGATAGATATATACACATCTCTTTCTGTACATATGGTTTATATATATATATACAGCCATGTATACACATGTAACTATATATATAAATAGGAACATACACTATATGTAGAGATAAAGATGTATACCATATATACATCAACGTGTGTATTATGTAATTTGAGCTAAATGTGACTATAAAGGTGTGATGTTTTATGTACTTTTATCATGAAATAAAGTATTATAATTGAATTATCGGTGTTTTAGATTATATCTGTAAAGCTTAAATCCATGTAAACCCAAGAGATTAATTAAGCCTAAATGATATCGATAAAATGAGCCCAATTTAGGTAGCCCAATCAAATTTGAAGAGCCCAAAATTTTAAGTGGGCTGATTTCTTTAGCTTGTGTTGGTTTAAACACGGCCCATTCTTTTGTTAAACGTCTCCCATTTGTTTATATGGATATTATGAAAAGTAAACTAACCGTGATTAATCCCTTATCATTTTAATTAAGAAAATCGCCCCCTACCATCTAAAAAACCCAACTAGGATTAAAATTTGAGAGTAAAATGATAATCTAATAAAATAATTAAAAATTTAAAATGAAGAAAACTGATAAAAAATTATAAAATTTTTAAAAAATTAAAATTAAAATCATTTGAAAATCAAAAAATTGTAAAAAATTTTAAATGATTTCCACAATTCATCATGTTGATGGACCGTGGACATTATCTAAAAAAAAAACTTAAATTAAAAAAAAATATTTTTTTAGGTGTGAAGATCTAATCTCCAGATTAGATCTTCACTGTCAATTATTTTTAATGGATGGTGGAGATCCAATCTCACCTCCAAGTAATTACATCAACAGAAACTCCATTAGCCAAAAAAAAAAAAAAAAGGCCAATAGAAAATAAAAAGGCATGATTAACAAAACATTAGAAATATTCATCACCCATCAAAAACATTAACCCGCTCATTTTTATCACCAAAAAAAAAAAAAAAACATTTATCAGCTCGCCAAAAACATTAACAAAAAACCATCCTCAATCCACCATCATCAACATCAACCCACCATTATCATCATCAAACCATCATCATTAACTCATCTTAGGAAATATTCAAATAAATCTTAAGAAATATATACATTTATTCAAACATCTAAGTTCGTCAAATCCAGATATTTGATTTTTTTTTTTTTTAATTTCTTAAGATTTGTTTGAACTGGGTTCGATGAACCAAAATTTGATTGGGTTCATCGTGAACCCAGTCAAATCTGGGTCGACGAACACAGATTCAATTGGGTGAACCCAAAAAACATTAAATTAAAAAAAAAATAGCAAAACGGCGAGAAGAGAAAACAAAAAAGATAAAATAGGAGAAAATTCAATATACTTGTACAGAATATTAGGTGTCTGATCGATCCAAATTACTAAGTTTATTTTAATGAGATTTGAATTCTAAAAAATTAGTTCAATTTTTTAGAAGTTCTAAATTGAGTTTATGTTATTTTAGAGCGGATCTAATATTATGATAAATCAAATAGAAACCCATTTTAGATCCAATTTAAGTTAAGGAGTCTTATGAGTTGATCGTTTTATTTTAATCGAAATGATTTAATTATGAATATTTATATTTATGCTTTTATTATTTATTGGACATGAATGATTTATTCTTTTATATAACATGATGGGATTATCAATTCTGTTTTACGATTTGAATTGATAATTTATTACAAATTTGTATATATGCATCCATATAAGAAATTCTAAATGAAATTTATGGTTTGAGCTTGATTTATTATAAGAAATGTTTAGAATACTTTTAATAATATTATGTTATATTGCCAGAAAGAATATCTATTTATGTTTTGAGAAAAGTATTATTCAGAATTATGTATATTTGGACATGGAAATCATTTAAGATTTGAGAATGAAAATAAATATATTTTCATAACACCAAGGTTGAGTCTTCTTCTCTAATTGTCAAACAGATTACACATGTACCAAGTTCTAGATTCATTTAGCACGTGTATGACAAATGTCAGGAGACTCATTAAGTTACAAGAGAGTCATTGAGTCACCAACATAGGTACAACAAATATTATTTCTTGCTCTATATGTATGTCAAGTATCTCTATCACGTATGATAGCTTAACTTGGGTACTAGTTAGTGTATATTAAGATTTTATAAGTATGCATAAATGATCTATACAGATATTTGCAAACTATTATGATACGAAATTATATGAGACGTGATTTTAGTTTTATTTTCAGAAATAATTGAGTATGAATCATTAAAAAAATGTTCATTATTTACTTAGAAATATTTTTAAAGAGTTATATCTACTTACTAGACATTAATACTTACTCTTTTATGAAATTCATTTTTCTAGATATTCACCACAGGTTAGTGCAGATTATTACATATCATAAGAAAAGTCACATGGTAATACAAAATGCATTATTATTGGTTTTAAGTAGAAACAATTTTGCTTTTGTATATATTATTTTTAGTTAACTAAATTTCTTAAATGTGTTTTAAGAATAGTTTTGGAAATGAAATGCCGGGAACCCATCCCAACTCCTCTCTTGAGTATAAAAGAATCCTATAAAAATAGTGATATTCCTAACTGAAATATGAAGTTTTTGAAAACCTTTTAGAAGAATAATTATAAATATGATGGTTGCCTTATAAATTTAATTTGAACAAACCCTAAGGCCTTTAGAAAAAATAAATTTAGTCTAAATAAATTGAAATTTTGTACATTTCTCATGTTGAACCTATGTACCGAATATATAAATATATTCATATAATATCTGGAACTAATATTCATTTATAAAAGCATTCTTTGACAGAACCCGACCCGGATTCTCTTTAACGAATCCAGTGATCCTGCTGGACACCCTACGAGACCCTTTTGAAGTCTAACTAACAAGACCCAAAATGATGTCGTGGAGCGAACCCTTAACTATTTATCAAATTATAGATAAATAAATCATTCATATTAAAATCTCTTTTCAAAGTTTAACCAATAAATAAACATATAATTTAAAAAAATTAGCATAAACAGGTGAGTATCTAAAATATGCATGCAAACTATTATCATAAAAAATTTCACAACATTTGTTCACAATCCAAAAATATGCAAATTACATGGTTAAATTTTAAATCATAATTTTCACACAAAAAGGCTATACGGTGTCGTCGATCATAGGGTCCACCTAGTGTAAATGAGACGTACTGGTACTTGGATCTCTTGCTCTTGTACGTGGGAGGTTTTTTGAAAAACAAACAAAAACGTTATGAGCTAGAGCTCAGTGAGTGTGGATGTATTTATATTTAAAATTACCTCCCGAAAACATTTTGAAAACATTTTTCTTTAAAATAATTTTTATTTCTAAAAGCTTGGGTTCTTATAAAATCTCTATAAAGTTTCAAAAACTTAAAAAATATTTTCTTTCTAAAATCTGCTTTAAATGGAATGTTTTTCTTTCAAAAAATGCTCTAATAGCAACCCAAGGGAAACTACAACCACATGAGCTGCCAAATCAGCTCCATTCAGTGTGGAGTGTCACGTGGTGCAAAGGCTAACATCGCTCATAGTGACAAAACTACAAAGACATCCTATTACCACGTAGTGGAACTATCATCACATACCGGGTAACAAAATAATACCCCACAAGTGTAGAGGGCGACTCAATAGGCATAATAGACTCGATCCCCCCAATGTTAGTAAGACTTGTCTACCCAACACTTGTCATACACTGCGGGATATACTGACCGGGTCTAATGCTATAAGGTCTATCTATAAATGCTCAGGCCGTCCACTAGTTTTGAAAATTTTTTTCTTTTTCAAAAAATATTTATAAAATCTCTATAAAGTTTTGAAACTTTATAAAATCTCTATAAAGTTTCAAAAACCTCGTTTAAAAGACTAAAATGTTTAGTATTTCAAAAAATATTTTCTTTCTAAACTCTACTTTAAATGGAATGCTTTTCTTTAAAAAAAAATGCTTTATTGGCAACCCAAAGGAAGCTACAACCATATGAGCGGCTAAACCAACTTCGTTCAGTATGGAGGGTCACGTGGTGCAAAGACTAGCATCGTTCACAATGACAAAGCTGCAAAGACATCCTATTACCACGTAGAGGAACTATTATAGCATACCGGATAACGAGATAATATCTCACAAGTGTAGAAGGCGACTCGATAGGCATTGTAAAACCCAAAACCGCGTTCGTCGGAGAGTGAAATATTTTTCCGATGGACCGTGTCCGATCGGAAAAATATAATTATCGAGTCCGAAAATAATTGGAATAATTATTTTCGATTTAGAGAAATAAATTCGAGTTCCTGAAGACGGGTTCGGAATTTATTAATTATTCCAAAGGCGAAAGCGATTAAAAAAAAAAAAAACGGATTCCAGGATGGACGGACGGAAACGGGATCCGAGCTTGGTATTTTAAAAAGCAAGAATGCATGTTGGTGACATGTGTCACACATGCATTGGAGAAGCAATTATATATTATTATATGAAATTGGAATTGAAAAAGAAGGGAGCAAAATTATCAAAAAAAAAACGGTCATCAATTATAGCATTCTCGGCCAAAGAAGCTATCATTCGGTCAACAAATTCTTTTTCTATTTCAAAATCCGAATCCAAGCAAAACAGTCTGTCAACTTCTTCTTCTTCAAGCTCAAAACAGAAACCAAAATACAGAGAGGTGCTGCTCGTGTGTTAGAGAGAACCTAGTGTGAAAAATGAAAAGAGAGATAGAGAGATAGTGAGAGATAGAGAAGGAGTGTGCTGCCCGTGCATGCAAGCTGGAGGAGGTTGAGCTGAGCTTGCTTCCATGGCTGTTGTCTGAGCGTAAACTGCTGCCAGCAAAGGGAAGATGCTGGTGATGCTGCCATCTCTGTCTTGTACAAGCTGAAGCTGTCAACGTGGATGTAGTTGCTGCTTTGCCCTGCCGTGAGCTGAATATAGCTGCTGCCCATGAAGCTCCAGCTGTTGTCGCCATTTGTGAGCTGATGGGGAGCCGATCTTGAGCTTGTGGAAGTGTTGACAGATGTGAAAACCATGGAATGGAAGGATAGGCAGTTTAAGGATGCAGATCTGAACTAGAAAGTATGCATGTAAGCATGAAGGAGCAGTGAGTTGCTGTCACGGCTGTGTGTAGAACTGCTGCTGTCGTGGTGAAGACGCTGTTGCTGCCAAGCTGGAGCTGTGCTGTTGTTGGCGTGGAGTTGAGGTTGCTGCTGCCAGACGCGACCTGCTGCCGCTGCCGTGGACGGGAGCTGCTGCCGAGCTGGAGCTGTTCTGCTGCTGGCCGTTACCGTTGTTGCTGCTGCCTGACTGTGAAAGCTGCTACCAGGCGCTGTCCTTGCTGTTGCTAGGCTGTCATGAGATCTGAAGCTGCCGTGCAGAGCTGCTGTCAAGTCTGTCCGTGAATTATACATTCAGACCTGAAGTGGAATAGCAGCAAGTGAAGACAGGTTGCTGGAGGAAGCTATCAGCTGCTGTTTTGGAGTTGAGCTGCTGTCGTGGCTGGAAGAAGTCTCGCCTTGAACTGAGCTGCTGGTGTCGCGAAGCTGCTGGTGACTGTTGCGCTGTTTTGCTATGTGCTATTGTGCTGTGTGCTGCCGTGCTGTTGTCATCGCTGTCTCGCTGCTGGCGTGAGTTGCTGGTGACTGTAATCATTGACGCTGCTGCGAGCTGTCAAGCTGAAGCTGTGCCGCTGTTGCGTCGTGTGCTGTCATCGAAGAAAAAATAAAAAAATAAATAAAATAAGTTGCTGTCATTGTGAGCTGCTGCCGAGCTGCTGCCAAGCAGTTGCTGTCAAGCTGAAATCAACATTCAGACTTGAAGTGGAACAGCAAGAAAAGACGCTAGTTGCTGGTAGAAGAAGAAGCTTGCTGCCGCGAATAATTCGTCGCCGTTCGGAAGTTGTTTCGAACGAAACTAGTAAGGTAAGCGCTGCCCATTTTTATTGTTGAGTCGTTTTGGTAATTAGTAAGCAATCATGTGAATAAAGTGGAGATAAATGATGATATTATGCTTGGGATTAGGATCGAGAACCTCGCTAGTGCGAAGGTTCGTTCGTTTTGTTGTTTCGGTTGGTTTGAATAATTTGGTAAACAATCGTATTCGTTGAGTTTTATATATGGGCTGATATGAGAAGAATAAGGGCTGTTAGAATATGTTTTTGGTTTCGCGTTTGTGGTCGTGGAAAATGGATTTTTTTTAAAGTGTTTTAAAGTATCGGATATTCGTTCGGTTATTTAGAAATTGTTTCCGAGAGATTCGGTTGAATATTCCGCGAATGCGAACGTTGTTAGTTGTGATTTCGTTGTCATATATAAAAGGATTGTGATGTTAGCTCGCTGCCCCGAGATTTTTATTAAGCCGTTAAAGTGCTTAAGTTGAAGTTTGGATAGTTCGAGTTTTAAACAAGTTAATTGGATAGTTTTTAAATCGCGCGAAACGCGTAAAAATTGATAAAACGCGATAATTAGTGAAATCGCGTAAGCTTTAAATTCGTCGTTTAATTTCGAATCTTTTGTTTAGTGAATTCATTAAAATCTGATTTTGATGATGTTACATTAGATTCGAATGGCATAGTTGTCGGTTCTATAATCGCAAAGTTTCGAATATTTTTAAGTCACGATATCGAATCGGTTTGAAATAGTTTTCGCGTGCGAATATGAATTTTCCGTTTTGTTATCGTGCGAGGATAGTCACTTGAATTATTGTGTTTATAAATCCTCGTATGGCTTAAATTTTAGTTGCGCACGAGTTATGTTTTAACGACATCTCGATCGAAATCAAATGTAGGTGAATCGGGAATCGAACGAGAGCCGTAACGGGAAGCGGTGATAAGTATTTTGGAAGCAAGTTGTGAGTGTGGATTTTTAAAAGTTTTCATACATTCTGTTATTGAATGCAATCACTTTTAGCAAGTAAAAGGTTTTGAGATTCTAGTAAAAGTTTATAGTTTTCAGTGTATCATCTATAAATGCATGTATAGCTTTAAAGTTTATGCTATGAATATGTTTATATTCTTCAGTAAGTACTTGAGCAAGTTGAAATTATATACATGCATAGAGATAGTATTTGTGAAAGTTAATTTGCAATATTACAGTATATTGCCGAGATTTCATTTTATATATGCCTATGGTTTACCCTAGCCCCTAAGATTGCACCCGGCCGAAAGTATTCCATACGTGTACGGTAGTTGGGGGGAGTTACTAACTATGGGGGGATCGAGTCTGTCAGTCACCCTCTGCACGTATGGGATAGTGTAGATCTGCCTGATGTTGGAGGGATTCGCGATCCCAGAGTTGTATCCACATCTGCGACTACACATGGTGAGAGTTCCCCTATCCTAGTGGCGTGTCTTCGCACCGTCATGAAGGACAAGATTTCCCTGGGTTGCCAGATAAGGCTAGTAAGAAAATAAGAAAAGTTTTAAGAAAAGTTTGATAAATAACTTTCACAGTTTTTTTAACGAGTTTACAATTTTTCAGGAAAAGTAAGTAAGTAAGTAATAGTTTTCCAATCTATTTTTGGGAGGAATAGTATTTTTAAGCAAAAGTACAGTTTATGTAAACTTACCCACTCACTGAGTTATTCTCACCACTGTTTTCCTGTTTTCTTTAAAACTCTCCCTCAGGTGCAGGTGCGAGTAGCGCGGTTGACGTATCTCCTTCGGACGGACAGGCCACGGACAGGCTAGCTAGACACGCGTGACCAGACTGCACTATTATCTAGCATAGCATCATGTATTGTATTTAATATCATTTTCCAGATTCTCTAGTTTGGTAAATATTATTTTGAGTTAATGATTTTATGTAAATATCATGCATGTCGTTTTTAAGATTTATTCAAGTTACTTCCGCTTAATTGCATGATTATGAGTTTGAAAATGGCCGGAGGCCTATTGATTTTAGAAATTGTTTGTGAATACAATTATACTGGTTTTATGAGATATTTTACAGGGTAGAATTTTAGAACAACAGCCGTTGTGCTGCCGGTTTTCTATGAAAATACTATTTTCATAAAGTTATTTCCAACGAACAAAATTCCCACCCTTTTTCAAAAACAAAAGGATTTCAAGTATTTTAGAAAAGAAAAGAGGCTTAGCTTCACGGAAACTTTCCAGTCAGAGCAGATCTCGACTGGGAAGCCACCGTGGGGTTGCCGGGCAGGTCGCCTAACTAGTAGTTAGAAAGGGGCCTGTCAGGCATAATAGACTCGATCCCCCCGATGTTAGCAAGACTTGTCTACCAAACACTTGTCATACACTACGGGGTATACTGACTGGGTCTAATGCTAGAAAATTTATCTATAAATGTTCAGGCCGTCCACTAGCTTTGAAACCCTTTTTCTTTATCTATAATTCAAATTCATTTCTCTTTTGTGCTATATAAAATATATATATATAGTGCATACCAGATAAATAAACCATTTATTCTCATGCTAAATATAAGTATTTATATATATATATATATATATATATATATATATAAGCTAAAACAAGAACCAAAAGCCATATAAAAATATATATATTTGCATGATAAGCTAAAAACATTTAATAAAAATATTTGCACATTCACAGCTTGTTTTCCAAATTCACTTGAGCTCCTTCTACTTCAGCAACCTCCTCAGCTCGCTACACCACCTACACTTGGTCACAATAGAAATCTCAATTTAGCTCGCAATTCACTTCAATCCTTTAATCATATTTATCACTTATAATTCACTCCAGCTGCAACGGACTGTACGGTCCATTTAGCTCCCAGCTCGCATTCGGGTCATCATATGCGTGCTCTTACTTCATTCAACTCAGCCCAGATTGAGGGCCTTCCTATCTCAATGAGCTCACTTGGCTCACCCTTTTTAGCGAGTTGTTACCCTCCAGGTCGCTCCTAGCGGTTGCTGCTACCCTTAACCAGCTCGCCCTTACTAGCTACCGCCTTAGTCCAACTCAAACATGCATTATAGCGGGTGGTAGCATCACTTAGCTAGCTCTTTGCAAGCTAGCACTCCAGTCTAACTCGACCAGCACTTGAGAAAGGCTGCAGGTATTCATCCAGCTCTCACCTTGCAAGCTCCCACTCTAGCTCACAAAAACTAACTCTAACATTTCTTTTTCCAGATTTTACACACACCAACATTTATACATCCCGACCTCAATAAAATTCACAAGCATTTACTTAATATCATATCATCAGTTCTCCAACTCAATCTAGCTCGTGACCTCAATAGGTTTTGCGACAACTACTTTACTTACCAGATTCCTCTTCAACCTCTTGCCTTACTTTTCCACTTGCAAATTGCCTTAAATCTCTAGCTTTACATACAAAAATCTCATCAGTTTCAAATGAAACATAGAGACTGTTCTCAACATATTTTTCATCAAAACAACAAATCTCACTACTTGATTCTTATTAGATCTGGCTTAATGCTCTTCCTAAGCTCGTCTTTTACCTTTCTACAGTGCAATCACCTCTTTAAAAATAGCAGAATTCAACTTGGATCGGTGGCAGCTTGCCTCATCTATTCTGCCGACAACTCTCTCTCTCTCTCTCTCTCTCTCTCTCTCTTTTTCTAGATTTTTCTTCTTTCTTCACTCTCTCATTCTTCTTTTAATGACGATACTCACCCACACACACCTATTTATAGGCGTAGGTCAAGCTTTACCTTACCCTTAAACTTCCTTAAAATCATAAATCTGTTATATTCTAGAGAATTCTCTAATTTTCTCAATGTTCTTGTCCTTTCCCTTTAATTACAAATTTGCCACTCCTTTTAAGAAAAATCTTTATTTCTCCAATTGACCCTCATCTTTTATAATTTAAATTTATTCTCAATACTTCCAAAAATTCTACAAATATGAATTTTCACTATTAAACACTTAAAAATCCTTTTATTATTTTCACCAACAGGGGTACATTAGTATAGTATATCTTTCTGTATATATGAATAGTAATAACATCGAGAAAGATATTACATTCTTGAACTATATTTACAAAATATGATTAATTAAATATAATATTAGAAAAAACTATTTTCACATAAAAAAAATGGTAATGTATTTTATCATCACCATGTAGCCCTTCTTATGATATATAATAATTGCACGAACCTGTGACAGATACTTAAAAAAAAATGATTTTATAAAAGAGTGAGCATTAATGCTCAATAAATAGATATAACATTTCTAAAAATATTTTTAAATAAAATATAACATATTTCTAGTATCAAGAAACAATTTCCAATGATTCATATATAATCATATTTGAAAATAATACTGAAATCACATCTTATATAATTTCGTATCACAATAAATTGCAAACATTTGTACGAATCATTTCTACATACTTATAAAATCTTAATCTATACCAACTAGTATCTAATGAAAACTATCATATATGGTGAAGATATTCAATATACATGTAGAGTGAGGCCTAACATCTATCATATATATGTTGGATGACTTAATGACTCTTCTAACATCTCAATGACTCTCTTGACATTGGTCATACACATGTTGGAAGAATCTAGGACTCGCACATGTGTAGCCTATCTAACCATTAGAGGGAAGATCGATGTTCTAAAAATATATTTATTTTCTTTCTAGAATCTTAAATGATTTCCATATACAAACATACAAAATTCTCTTTCGGAATATTTGTTTAACTCTAAATAAATATTTTTCTCAGAGCATAAATAAGTATTCTCTCTAAAAACATAAATTAATTTTACTTAAAACATATGAATATTTCGCAATAACAAACTCAAACTAAAAGTATAAAATTCTGATTGAAATTTCTAATACAAATGCAGATATACGAATCTGTACTAATTTATCATTTCGATCATAAAACATAATCGAAAATCCAATAGTAAATCATAATCTATAAAATCAATTAATTAACTAATTAAAATATTTACTTCTAATAACTGATAAATAAACAAAAATATAATATAAATAATTATAATATATCAATTTAATTAAAAATAAATTGTCCACTCACATAACTTCTTTACTTAAATTTGGATCTAAAACTAGTTTCCATATGATTTCTCATAGAGTTGGATCCATGTTAAAATCACATAAAATCTTAATTTAGAACTTATAAAAAATTTTAACTAATTTTCTGGATTTCAAATCTTATTGAAATAAACTTCTTTATTTGGATAAATCAAGCATCCAAATATTCCATTCACTTGCCTGGAATTTTCTTTTATTTTTCTTCTCTCTCTTCTTCTTCTTCTTCTCTTTTTTTTTTTTTTTCTTTTCTTTTGGCTTTCTTTCTTTTCTTCTCATCCAATTTGTGTTCTTTGTGTGTGTTTCCTATCATTTGCTTTTATGTACATATATATATAATTATTTTGATAGGTTACAAATTTTGAAGTTTACATTTGACCAAAAAACATATATATATGATTTATATTTTAAACAAATTAACGTATTCTATTCTTTACAAAAGAATATTTTAATATTCTATTAGACTATTGAAAATAAAAACCATCTATCTTTCAATGCAAATATTTAAAATCTCAAAATTCTATAGTCCATTATTATTGATATACTTCAGAAGTCTTGCCCTGGACGTGAACCTGCAATTGCCCATGTATCTATCATGACAATTAGTAGAATTAAAGAGCAATGCAAACTTTTCTAACCCAAACAACAAGTTAGACCAAAAAAGAAGAGTTATGTACACATGAGCAAACAATTTATTACATGTGGAGATATCTAGAATGTAGTTTTACAAAATATCATTCCACATTCTTTGTATCGGAATTTAGGGTATTATAACTTCAATGTGATTAAGGTTTGAGCTAAGCTTATATTTGTTCGTGCAATTATCGCTAAAATATGCCGACAAACAATGTAATAGCCAAACAATAAACAAATAAAATATCATGAAAATAATACCAAGAATTGCATGTGTAAGGTTACATCCATAAGTCAAGCCTTTAAATAGTTTTTTTTTTTTCCATCTACTTTTATTTACTATTGTCACCATTCACCAATAATGAGTATACAAAATATCACCTATAGATTCAACAATATGAGGTATTGCACTAGTACTGAGAAAAGCCAGAATATTCTTATCACAACAAAGTCTCTCGAACTCTGGAGGATGAGATACACCTAAATTTAGATTACAAAACTGTAACGCTCCGATATTTATTTCCATATGGTTAGTATTAGTTGATTAAATAATTGAATTCAATAAGTGGGATTATATTAGAGTTGAGTGAAATTAGTGTGATATAGATATATATATATATATTTATTTGTTTAGGGAATTTAATCATTTTTGGAGACATTTTTCTTAGCAAGGGAATTTAATTAGAGATTAAATGAGAAATATTGAAAGATGAAAAAATGTCATTAGATAATCAAATGAGTGCAATTGGAATGTATGACATGGGATTAGTTGTTGGACCAATGAAAATGTGCCAACCCAAAAGTAAAAAGTTATGGAAAAATAATGAAATTATGACAAGTGTATGGTTATGTGATAAAGTGGAATGATGAGTGGCATTAATAACCAATGAAATATGACTAACTGTAGCATGGGATATGAATGGAATTAATTAAAATAGTTGAGGTAAAAGTGAAAATCAAAGAACTGGGTTAGTATAAATAGAATAGTGACTTGAAAAAGCTTCTTCATTTTCTTCTCCTTGTCGACTTCATCTTCTCCATTCTCTCTCAATTTTCTTTGATTTTCAAACCTCCAAATCATCCATTAATCTTGTTTCATCCATCATCTACCTCTCCAAAGCTTCAATTTCATTAAAACTCACCAAGTTCTAAAGTTTGATTTTCTCTAGAAAGGGTTCAAATAAGGTAAGTTGGTGTGAGTTTTGATTTTTGTGATGGGTTTAGGTTTGAAATGATGTAGATGCTCTCATGATCATGTAGATAGAGTTATTTTTGCATTTAGATTAGTTGATTTGAATTTGTTGTTAAAGGTTGCTCTCTTGAAAACCTTAGGTGAGGGTTTGCTTGAAAGGGACCAAAAGAAGCATAAGGGAAAGCTATAAGCTCTCCTCGAAGGTGTGGAGAAGCCATTAGCAAGCCCAAAAAGGTTGGTGTACACTTGTATTTAAATTTTGCTTTTGTTAGTAAGCTTGAAATGGGAAAAGTTCTTTGAACTTTGATGATTTTGTTTATGTGATGTGCTAAATATGTATGAATGATATGTATATGATATTTAGATATTTTTGGAATGAGTTTTGAGATAAAAAACAATTTGAAACAAAAATTTGAAGAAAATAAACCCCTAAGGCAAATGCTTTCTAGAGAAGAACCTAGGGGAATTTTTGTCATTTCAAGTTTATTTATATATTTGTTAGATGATATTTGAATGATTTATATAATGAAATATTGATTAAAAAATAAATTTTTAAAAATTGACCCTTTTGGCCGAATGTGATGTAGAGAAGAATCAAGGGGTATTTTTATCAATTTACACCCATTAACGTGTTAATTATATGATGTTTTGATGATATGTGAGATGAATTAAGGAATTGAAAAAATAAAATTGAAAATTTCTTCTTTTGGGCCCAATTGGAGCTAGAGGAAAATATATATATATATTGTTTTGTTAAAGTGTGACATTAAAACTAGGGGCAAAATGATCATTTGAATTGGTCAAAAGTGACGCTCTGAAGAAACTCGAAAAACGGATTCAAAATTGTGATTTTTCCTTTACGCAATAAAATTTTCGTTGAAATTGATAATTGTGAAATTTTAAAAAGTAAAGTAAAACTAGGCACCGATAGCTGGAGATTGATACTTGGGATGCCAATAGGTAATTATTAGCAGTACTGAACCGTTACGATTGTCTATCGAACTTAATTGACGAACCTTAAAAGGCATCGAGTGTCCAATCCAGAAATTGTAAACGTTTGTAAATTGTGATCCGACAAGCAGGCACAGAGTGTCCGATGCCGAGAAGACCCGTTGCCGATCTAAGGTATCGTGTCGGATTTTACAAAGGGCTCTGAAAAGAGTAATAAGGTTAATATGATAAATATGTATGACCATTGGTTTTGTAAAGGTAAATCGTAAATGCGTTTAACAACAGATTTTTAGAAAAGTTATATGGTTTAACTTTTTGCTTGTGAAATTTAGGATGTATATGTTTCAAAAAATTGACTATTTGTGCATGTCATTTGATTTTATTGTCATATTATTGAAAATATTTATGTTTTCAATATTATATATATATACCCACAAAGTAAAAATGTTTAGCGCGTTGGAATTTATCACGCGCAGGTCATTTAGGCATAGTAGAAAAAGATTGAAGGAAGTATATCTAAAGTTTCTCGCACGAGTCACATCCATCCTCATTTTTGGTAAATATTATTTTGGGTCCACCTATGTATGTTTTCAAATGTATATGTATTCATGTGCATAATCATGAAGGGTGTGTGTATATTTTCCTATAATGTGAACTTATGTAAAGAACGAATTGTATAATGTTTAAATTCTTTTGTAAAACTCTTTGTAAAATATGTAAATTGAGTTGTATTAAGATTGGTATGATTATGAATGTTTATTGGAAAGTTATTTATTATGTATTTTGTGTGGTGAAGTGTTTTGGAGACGGATGGGAGGTCCGAATAGGAGTTGAGAAAGATATATTTTTGAAGTGCTATGTTCCTTTGTAGGTTTTTTATTTTGGATTTTCAGAAAAATAGAAGAAACACTGTCGGATTTTAAATAAAATAAAAAGTTTGAATACAAGAATAAATGAATTTTTGTAAACGGTTTAAACGAATTTTGTTAGAAAAAAAGTAATACTCTTCGTCTCGATTCTCGTACCACCGAAGATCGAGGGAGGTGTGTTACAAAAACGGAAATTTTGGAATGTAATTAAGCAACCCTAAATCAATGAACTTGTCAACATCTTTTTCTTCTCCACTCATTGCAAGCAAAATTTGTTCATTAGCAATCAAACTTATAGAAAATGTTTGGGCTATGTATGGTGTATTCATATTATTAATTAAAATTCTTGTATAATTTTAATTCAAAAATTTTTTTCCCTTAGATCTAGCTACAAGAAAACATTTTCTATATAGATACCGGTATGGATATCACATGGGTCGAACTGTTACTTGAATATACCCATACCAGGTTCTACGTTCTACCCGAGATGAATATTAATTATCCATACCGGGTGCCCACCCTCCATATTAGTAGCAAGTACACTAGGTGGGCTATCCAGTATGAATAATCAACCATATTGGGTATTGCCCAATATAATTAACCAGTTTTGTTGTAGTGTTTGAAAAGCTCTCAGTTGGTTTATAGTTTGATTTCTTGACTTCTCAAATTAATTAAAAGATTCATACTTAGTTTTTCACAAATTCTTAAATTCTAAATTTCATGATTGTATTATTAGTATCCATTTGAATTTCCTTTTGTTGCAAATCAATGAAGGAAGAAAAATTTTCTTCTTAAAAATTTAATTACAATTGGCAAAGGAAATTTATAATAATCGATGGTATGTTTTCCTAAACAAAGTTGATATGTTTAAATTAACGAAGTTAAAAAAATGTACTTGGTATTTCAGTAAGAACTTTTTTGAGTGGCAATAAAGCCACCCTAAACAAATTTTAGTATTAATAGATAAAAATAATGAAATCAATAATCTCTTTTTTAGTTGATTAACAAGCAATGTTGATGCAAAAGAATTTCATTCAATCTATTATTATTCATTATTATTGTTATTGTTTTCCGTTATAAATATATATTTCATGTTCAAATGTATTCTTTGCTTAATTTGATTAATGATATGTGGTGCAATGGATAAATCTTATTCAAAAGTAAGAGTGGAGATATTACCACCTTCAAAAATTGTTTGTACAAACCTTTTGCCACAAAAAAAATTAGAAATTTTCTTGTTTGTTTTTAAACTCCACTTAATATCAAGAATACCCTTTTTGTTAATTTTATTAAACTATATTTTTATAAGTACACCTCATTTTACACTATATTTTTTATAAGGAATAATAGCACATTCTTTATAAAAAGATTTAAACTTGAACCATAATTGATTATCATATCAAAAATTACTATCTAAAACTAAAATATCCTAAAACTTACCAAATATATTATTCAAAATATGTTGTTAATTAAAACAACAACTCCATTCTTTGTTTTATGATAATTAGTGATTATAGAAAAATTTAAATATATTTTTTAAAGGTTTGTATGTTACACGTTATTAGTTTTTTGCTTTTGATCTATTTCATTAATCCTGTAGTCAAAAACTTGAATTTAAAATCAAGAACCCATCGTGATTATCATATGTTCAAAAAGCACCTCTGTTATATATTTTTTAACATATTGGAGCTAAGAACCAATAATCTATTTTCTACATTTTTTAACTATCATTGAGTAAGTCTAGGAATTGTGTTGGCTTTTGATATAATAATCAATGATTATTCAAGTTTAAATCTTCTCCAGAATTATGAACTAAGGACTTTAAAACAAATTTGATATGACCGGCATGGAGATAGTATTATGTTAAGGATGATTGGTTGGTTTTCTTTGAATTTGACTTGCATTGTGTTTACATATATTGGTTTTTGTGATCATCAAAGTTTTATTTTAATTTTGAGAATTTAATCAAAGTTTCATTTTGTTGATGTAATTAGTTGAATGTATCATTCCTTAAAAATTATAGGTGAAAAACACAAAAAATACCAACACAGTAATGTCAAAATTCATTTTTAACCACATTTTTTTAAATATTCATTTTCAATCCCTCAAATAAATTAATTGCACCATATATCCATTTTACCCAAATTACTCCTACCTATCTTGTTCTCCCTCTCCATTGCTCATGGTATGAGGTCTTTAGCTGCCTGTATTGATTGTTTGAGTTTTGTTAGGATTTTTTGAGTTATTTATTGATTTTTCAAGTTTTTTTTAGTGTTTTGGATGTTGGGTATTATGATGCGTTTACTTCACTTAGAGGAATCGGAATGAGAATCAGAATGATCTGGAATCGGAATGACTTGGAATCGGAATGAAGTATCAGAATTAGAATAAGTTGTTTACTTCAACTGCAGGAATCGAAATCGGAATCAACAGTATTCTCATTGAGATGTTTACTTTGCTTTAGAATCGTAATAGATGAATTATAAATTACAAAAATAACATTAATTAAATGAATTAATTATAATAATGTGTAGTTTTTTATTATAATATACAATTTTTTTAATATCAAATAAAAAATTATACATTACAATTAAAAAAAAAAACTATATATTATTTTAATGGTTCATTATGATAATTAAACAATTGGTGATGAAAAACAAATGGTGTATATTTTTTTATTATAATATGCAGTTTTTTTTATATCAAATAAAAAAATGTACATTACAATAAAAAAAAAAAAACTACATATTATTTTAATAGTCTACTATGATAATTAAGAAATTGATGATGAAAAATAAATGGTGTATAATTTTTTATTATAATATGCAGTTTTTTTTAATATAAAATAAAATTGATTTTTTTTAAAAAAAAATTTAAATAAGGGTATAAGGGACTTTTTGTCTTGGCAAAGGGAATGGGAATGAGACTTCCAAGTACGTTGGGGGGAATGAGATTCTCATTCCACAACCCCAAATTGACACGGGACCCATATTTTCATTCCCATTACGGAATAAATTTTAAGCAAGTAAACACTATCAATCAATCTCATTCCCCATTCCCATTTCTCAATCCATGAAGTAAACACACCCTCAATGTTTAGAATTAGATTTGATTGGATTTGCCTTGAAAATAGAGATTTCTGGTGAGAAGATGACGACCAGATTTGATTGGGTCATAAAATTTGGTCTGATCATCATATCCATCTCTATTTTGTTGGATTTTTTGGATTTTTTTTTTTGTGATTTTTTGAGTTTTTTTTTTTAAAAAAAAATATTTTGGAAGTTGGTTATTGACGTTTAAAGTTAGATTTGATTTAAAAATGAAGGTTTATAGTAAGTTGAGTGTCGAAGATGACAACTGGATTTTAATGGCGGATTGTAGTGGGCAATAAAACCTAGACCATATTTTATTACCCATTAAAATCTAGAAAAAATTGTTTTTTTTTTTTTTTTTAAGTTAAGGTAATTTGACAAACTTGGATATAAAATGAAAATAATTCATTTAAAGGGTCACAAACAAATTTTCATAAAAAGCAAGTAAGAACAAATTTTTTCTTTTATTTTTTGGATGAAACTGAATTTTACCATATATATATACATATGTATTATTTATTTATTTAAATTAATCATCTTAATACTATTAAAAGAAAATTATATCAACTTAAATATTTTATTATTTTAAAAATGTTATAGTTCGAATATGGTTGAGACCTGATTCAAATCTTTATTAATAAACTCAACTTCGATTTTATCACAAGTGATCCATTTTTTAAAAAAGTCTTATTTAAATTGGTATGGAGCAAAAATTTTTAAAAATTTTGATTTAGTTATTCGAATCTAGTCCATTTGCAACTATTAATTAATTTTGGATTTGAAAATTTGGAAATATTTGGAGAAATAACTAAATATTTTATTTTGTGGATATGTCAAGACACATAGGGACATTGTAAAACATATTGAATATAACTCCATATCTATGTCCATATCTTGACAAAATATGGGAAATATGGGAGATATCTCCGTCAATGTATCAATATTTATATTTTTTATAGTAATACATCAACGGAAATTAATGCTACTAATATTACATTTTCTTTTCTATAATTAATAACAAGTTCATCTAGCTCCAATGATCATGGATCCAGTAAACCATGTCAAAATTAAAAATTATACTTCCACAGTATAACGTTAAGTTTTTCCATTCACTCTTAGTTACATCATCCTTTTCATATGAAACTATTACGAGATACATGATTTTGAATTAAATAAGGGAACTAATCTAAGTTAACCATCACTAATTCAAATTTTAACCTTTTTTTTTTTTTTTTTTTTAATTGAGTGAATTAGAAGATGGCATTTCTAGTCTTTTTGTGACTATATATTACATTATAAATTTCATTTTAATGGAAATAGTCGATTGGGTTTTTCTCATATGTGATAGATAATTCAGGTGTAAATAAGCTTTCATTAGTATTTTCTCACAAATTTTGTAATTCATCAACTGAAATGTTATTTGTTTTCCAATAGAATATAAACTAGTATGAAACTATGTTGTAGGCCGGGATATTATATACCTCTGTTTCGACATGGAAATTGGTATTTAGCAGAGCTATAACTCTCTTATTGCATATATAGCGATGTGTTTAGGATTTATATGTTTATAGATTTTTTTTTTTCAAATAAAATAATCTGTACTATTTTACTTTTTGATTTTTTTCATTTAGATAATGAATTTGAGTATCACAACAATCTAAACTTCCACTCATAAAGATCTACCTGAATGCCAGTAACCCAAATGAGCCATCTTTGAAAATGAAAACAATCTAGCTATTTCTCCTTTAATTCAGATGTTAAAAGATCTCAAAATTCTATGGTCCCATTATTATTGCTCTGCTTGAGAAGTCTTGCCGTGAATATGAAATTGATTGCCCATGTATCTATCACGATCATTAGAAGAATTAAAGAGCAAATTTTCTAACCCAAACAACAGGTTTGACCCAAAAAAAATAGTTGTGTCTATGATCAAACATTTAATTGCATGCAGAGGTATTTCAAAGTCAACATTTTTCTTCTATTAGTGCAAACAGATAAGCCAGAACGCACAACTTACCCTCCTTTCTCTATTTCCCCTAAAAGTGGCCAACAGCCACCATTAACTCTAGGCACTCCTTTAATTACCAAATTGCCTTCCAATTTGAGTGTAAATAACCCCTCATGGAGCTAGGTATCTGGGCCTAAAGCCTAACAATAGTAAAATCAAACATTTACCTAGCCCATCGCCATAGAGTCCCATATTGCCACTTGACTTGAATGCCGTCGCCATTTATCATCTGGTTACTGACAACTTGATCGCTATCAATATGATGTGAAAATTAAAACATTTAGCTACCACGTGACTTGACGACTTGGCATCAGTCAATAGGTCACCGTCCATTGTCTGCACTGCCAGTGTATTATATGATGTGGATCAGTTGACATAGAATCACTTAACGTATACGTAACACGGTCTGCAGCATCAATCGCATCGGACAGTGAACGACGCTTTCAACTTTACATTTTTTTGATGATCCAGAAAGTTTCGGTATTAAGAAGATTATTTTTTGGTACCTGTCGATGTACAAATTTAGACAATCCAAATTCATGAATTCAATATTACAAATAAGATAAAACAAAAGTAAAAATAGAGGAAGAACAATAAGAATAAGGGGATTTTTACGTGGTTCGACCCAAAAAAATGCTTAGGTTCATAATTATTTTTCTGATCATTTTGGTTATTTTGATAAAGTCACAGTGTATTATTAATTAGTCTCCCTTACAATGAATTTTCAACTTTTATTTATAAAGTGGGGTGTTACACTTTGAGTACAATTAAAACAAGAAAAAAATCTACATTAATTACACTTTTAAAATTGGCGCCCATCAGTTTAGAGATAAATCTCGTAAAAATAGGAGTTTGATATTATCTCCAAATTTGATAATTGAGTTTTCCTTAAATTAGGCTGATTCTTTTCTGAAAAATCCCTTAGTTGTGCACCTCCAGCCACGAGCTAAACCTCGCTCTGAACGACCTGGAGTTAGGCATTAAACAACTCTGATCATGGCTGCCCAACGACTTGAAAACTGTAATAAATGAACTGAGAGCTAGTCGATGCGAGCTGAACATCCTAAGTGCTGAATCTCGTATCTGTGAGCTGGACGTCGTATGAAATGAGAGCTCACTTCCGCGAGCTAAATGTTGGCAAGCTGGGTTTTTATCCATTGGGTTGGTCTATTATATCAACTCATTGGGCTTTTACCAGCTCATTTAGATAGTCCTGAAAATACCCACAACATCAGCCCTTCAACTCTCAATGCGATCTGCGGATTAAGAGCTTAAGTTCGCTAGTAAAAGCTGACATGTCACGACCTGCCGTGCCGTCTTTTCAAATTCTGCTCTCTCATGTGACTTGTCCTGTGGCAATTCTTCGGGTAACCATGCCACTTTACACATCTTGCCCCATGTGCATTTAATGTGCACATTTCTGAACTGATAGTGCATGATGGTAAATTTTTGAGTTCGTAGGACATCGTTAGATCTAGGGTGGTTGGTGTGCCCCCAAATCTAATGGCTAGGATCTTAGTTTTGCGCTTATATATAAGTGGAGGCCCGACCCTTTCCACTCTTGTCATTTTCAGATTTAAGACACTGTTGAGCTTCTCGTTTTCTTCTTATTCTCGTTCATCGCCATCCTTCTCACCATCATAAAAAATCAGTGTATCTGCTCTTGAGGCACCAAGTTTCATTGTATTTATAGTAAGTTCTCGCAACTAACCCCCTAACTTGTTTTCATTGTTTGTATATGTTACACATTTTTCTGGGTTTGATTTCGGCTTGAGTGTTCCATGTTCTTGATGTTACGTATTTGTTTGAAATTGCGATTTTTCATTTCCTGTCGATTTGATCTTGTTGGTTTACTCTTTGTGAATTGTTTATTGTTTGTGATGTCATTTATGCGAACTGTAGATAGAGATTTTATAAGTCATTAGCTTGTAGGTCGTTAGATTGTAGGTTGAGCTCCCCATGTCCTTAGTGATTTGTAAGCTGTTTGTGACTCGTAGACTAGGAAATCCATAAAGAATTGGAGCATAAGAATTTTTAGGCGTGGTCTGCACATAACGACCTAATTGCTCCCTTTCACGTGTAGATGTCTTCAGGTCGCAGATGCCAACCATACAGGGTAGGAGATGGTGACCCTTATAGCTTGGAGGAGCTTAACCCAGCAAAAGTCTACAGTCATGGAAAAGAGATGACCTCTCTTGATGGTGAGGCTGCTAGGGAATTTCTAGCTTGGGCTAACCCTATAACGGTTCTTAAGGCTGTTGGACGGGAAGGTCGCGATATGTTTGCTCATAATGTCATGAAGTTAAAGTATGATGAGTTGGGGAATTGCTTTGGAATATCATCTCCTCAAGGGTTGCTGCATTATGCTATCTTCATCTCGCGACCATGCTACCTACCCTTCTAAGAGGTTCGTAGCCATCAACAGCTATCATCTTAGGCACGAGCTTAGGTTTCCAGTATCTACCTACCCCATCGATCTTCTAGACAAGCTAAGGCTCAGCCTTTTTCAGTTTACCCCCAACTCTTACTCCCAGCTTACCTCATTGGAATTAATATTCAAAAGGAACGGTCTCGAAGCTCTGAACCCAAGAATCTGCTACTACCTATACAGTATCAAGAGGGTTGGCAACTTGAAAAGAGGAGTACGAGATGAGATTTACTATCTCGCATCCTGGAAGTCAGACTTCAAAGACTTTTTACCTAAGGGAGAGGTAAAGGGCAAGTTAAACGTGGAAGATTTAAATCAAGCTGATTTTACATCTCTTACCCCTCCCTTAAACGTCTTTAATGTTTTAGTTTCGTCCTTAGCCTAGGTATATAAGATCAACTTTTACGAGCTATTGCATATATTCACATTCCGTTTTATTTTAATATTTCTTATTTTACCTCGCAGACGGGCAGGAGACAGGGCAATCATAACTGTGGAGGAGGCTGAGTGTCTTAGAACCCATACAGATTCGGGAGAAGGAAGCACAATCCATGCATTTAAGACGAGCTTCTAAGATCCTATCAGTTCGTGCCTTCTCCGACCAACGAGCTTCTTGACAATTGGAGGGATATGGAAGTTCGAGGTAAACACGAGCTCGCTTCTACTTTCCCAGTTGTTAGAGAAGTAGAGACGGTACCTATATGTCAATGAGCTTTAGAGATTGTGAATCTCTCATTCCGTCAGCCCCCTACCTCTTCACCTTATGAGCCCACAATCCCATCAACTGCTACATTTGTTGAAAGAACCACATCGGCACTAGTTTGAGGTCTTTACCAACTCATGTTCCCCCTTTACAGCCAAGGGTTGTTGAAATTCAAGACGAGTAAGTGGGAGCTCCTACTTGTGAGCCACAAGCCACCCTAAAGGTAAGAAGAAAATTCATGGCCAAGCATCCTCTAGCTAAGCGACCTCGAACTGATAAAGGAAAACAGCCCGAGGTCTCAGGGAGAGGGGATGAATCATGGGCAAAAAATGTAAGCCACGGATTTGCTAAGAGAGATCTACCTTAACATCACTCTCAACAGCTTGCTTGATATCATGTGGAATGCTGGTAGGAGTTTGGACAGAGAGGACATGTGAGATGAGGGCTTATCCGGCTACACAACTCGCTATGGGCTGTTGGTAATTTTAAATACTTTTGCTCTTCCTATTTCCTTGATTTAACTACTAACCTGCTGCTTTTTAGGCTGTTATGAGAGCGATGAAATAGATGCACCAAATTACGGAGGAACGGGTGAAGTCTAAATGCAAAAGGAATAAATTGAAGGACGAGCTCGTGTTCATGACGATGGAGGTCGAGAAAGCTAAGAAGTCGGAGCAATTCCTTAAGGCTAAGCTAAAAGATGCTGAAGAGGCTAGAAAGGAAGCTGAGGACACTCTAGCTCTCAAGGAAGTCACTCATGCATCAACGAGATCAAACTTCACCACCAAACTCTTTAAGAGCGAAGAGGAATTAGCCATGGCAAAGGACGAGTTGAAAAAAGCTGTGTAGTGAGCTGAGGCCACAGAACATAAGGTTGCCCTTACCAAAGAGGATGTCGCCAAGACCAAGGAGGAAACATAATCAAAGACCTCCAGCTTGTTCCTTTATACTCTATGGGAAGTTCACCTCAAACTGGACTTATCTTTCTTTGGTGAGGAAGCAATTGCGGAGGTAGAGAAATATAAGAGGCAAGCTGCTCGTTCCTTAGCAACACCAGTTGCAGCTCCCCTAGATATTGAGCTCCCAAGTGCACCCTTACTTGATGAGACGACTTAGGTCGCAGTGCCCTTAAACGCTCCTCGGATGACAGCCCCTTAGTAACTTGAACCTTTTTGTTCTTTTGGAACTTTTATGTAACACTCACCTCGTTTTGTGAGGATAATTGTAATAGCTATTCTTGATTTTACTTTTGAAGTATTCACCTAGCTATGAGGTTTATTTCAAAATTTATTTGCTTTGCTGAAACTGTATTATGCGCGTATTTCACTTTTTTTTTTCCAAGTCTTTTTCGATTTTTCATGAACTAAGCAATAAGATAATCGATGAACATATAATTGTAGTAATAAAATCTGGTGAAATTTCTGGAGATCATTAATATATATGTAGCAACTCATAAATCATAACTTCAAAATATAGGATAATTCTTGACGAGCTATGTCGGAACATATATTCTTTTGTGAGTTACGTCGACTCATGGCATAATTTTGGCGAGCTATCCAATAGATCAGAATCTCAACTAACAACGTTGTTTTTGAGGTCTGAACCCCAGCTATATCCAGTAGGTCGGAACCTCCGCTAATATAGTAGTTTTATAATTGCGAGCTATATCCAGAAGGTTAGAACCCAAGCTAACAAAGCAGTTTTATCATTGCGAGCTATGTCAAGAAAGTTGGAACCACCTCAACTAACATAGTAGTTTTATAATCGCGAGCTATGTCCAGAAGGTTGGAACCCCAGCTAACATAGCGGTTTTATCATTATGAGCTATGTTCAAAAGGTTGGATCCCCAGCTAACATAGCAATTTTATGATTGCGAGCTATGTCTAGAAGATTGAAACCCCAGCTAACGTAACAGTTTTATCATTGCGAGCTGTGTCCAGAAGGTTGGATCCTCGACTAACATAGCAGTTTTATCATTATGAGCTATGTCTAGAAGGTTGGATCCCTAGTTAACATAGCAGTTTTATGATCGCGAGCTGTGTCTAGACGGTTGAAACCGCAGCTAGCATAGCAGTTTTATGATCGAGAGCTATGTCTAGAAGGTTGGAACCCCAATTAACATAGCAGTTTTATCATTACGGGCTATGTCCAGAAGGTTAGTTCTCTAGCTAACATAGCAGTTTTATGATCGAGAGCTATGTTTAGAAGGTTAGAACCCGCCTAGTATAACAGTTTTATCATTCCAAGCTATGTCCAGAAGGTTGGGTCCCTAGTTAACATAGTAGTTTTATGATTGCAAGCTATGTTCAGAAAGTTAAAACCTCAGCTAACATAGCAGTTTTTATGATTATGAGCTATGTCCAGTAGGTCAGAACTTCAGCTAACATATCAGTTTTATGATTACAAGCTATGTTAAGAAGGTTGGATCCCTACTTAACATAGCAGTTTTATGATCGCGAGCTATACCCTGAAGGTTGGAACCCCAGCTAGCATGGCAGTTTTATGATCGTGAGTTATGTCCAGAAGGTTAGAACCCCAGTTAACATAGTTTTATCATTACGAGCTATGTCTAGAAGGTTGGATCCCTATTTAATATAGCAATTTTACGATCATGAGCTATGTCTAGAAGATTGAAACCCCAATTAACATAATAGTTTTATCATTGCGAGCTATGTCCAGAAGGTTGGATCCCTGACTAGCATAGCAGTTTTATCATTATGAGCTATGTCTAGAAGGTTGGATCCCTAGTTAACATAGCAGTTTTATGATCGCGAGCTATGTTCAGATAGTTGAAACCGTAATTAGCATAATAGTTTTATGATTAAGAGCTATGTCCAGAAGGTTGGAACCCCAATTAACATAGCAGTTTTATCATTATGAGTTATGTCCAGAAGGTTAGTTCCCTAGTTAACATAGCAGTTTTATGATAGCGAGCTATGCCCTGAAGGTTGGAACCTCGGCTAGCATAGTAGTTTTATGATCGCGAGCTATGTCGAGAAGGTTGGAACCCTAGTTAACATAGCAATTTTATCATTACGAGCTATGTCTAGAAGGTTAGATCTCTAGCTAACATAGTAGTTTTATGATCAAGAGCTATGTCCATAAGGTTGGAACCCCAGCTAGTATAGTAGTTTTATCATTGCAAGCTATGTCTAGAAGGTTGGGTCCCTAGCTAACATAGTAGTTTTATGATTGCAAGCTATGTCCAGAAGGTTAGAACCTTAGCTAACATAACAGTTTTTATGATTGTGAGCTATGTCCAGTAGGTCAGAACTTCAACTAACATATCAGTTTCATGATTACAAGCTATGTCCAGAAGGTTGGATCCCTAGTTAATATAGTAGTTTTATGATTGTGAGTTATGACCTGAAGGTTGAAACCCTAGCTAGCATGGCAATTTTATGATCACGAGCTATGTCCAAAAGGTTGGAAACCTAATTAACATAGCAATTTTATCATTACGAGCTATGTCCAGAAGGTTAGATCTCTAGCTAACATAGTAGTTTTATGATCGAGAGCTATGTCCAGAAGGTTGGAACCCCAACTAGTATAGCAGTTTTATCATTGCAAGCTATGTCCAGAAGGTTGGGTCCCTACCTAACATAGTAGTTTTATGATTGCAAGCTATGTCTAGAAGGTTGGAACCTCAGCTAACATAGTAGTTTTTATGATTGTGAGCTATATCCAGTAGGTCAGAACTTTAGCTAACATATTAGTTTTATGATTACGAGCAATGTCCATAAAGTCGAAACCCCAACTGACATAATGCAATGAAATTTATCAAAAGAAAGTTTTTAATATTTAATGAAGACATTAGAAGAGAATTTATTCAAAACATAGTATAGGAAATTTGGAGCTTTTATTACTTTTCAAATATTGAATTTCACATTATAAATATGCACAAGGAGAGAAAAATTACTGAAAGTATGGGCGAAGGTGTTTAGTATTCCAAGCTTGAGGGACTTTAGCTCTATTTATATTCGCCAGATGATACACTCAATTTCCCAAATTTTGTTTAATGATGTAATGACCTTCCTAGTTTGGACCTAATGACCCGTCACTAGCATTGCGAGCTCTAAGTAGGATAAAACGCAGTATGAGGTCACCAACGTTGTAGTGTCGGATTTGGACCTTTCTGTTGTAGTATCTTGCGACCCTTTGCTAATAAACCATTACTTTCAAACAAGCTGTCTCTCTTGCCTCTTCGAGGAGGTCGAGGTTCGCGGCAAGTAACTGGTCATTATTTTCTGGATTGAAGATCGCTTTATGCTATAAGATCACTTCCAACTTTGACGGAATCATAGCTTCAGTTTCGTACACCATTGAGAAGGCAGTTTCCTGAATAAGACTACTAGCTATGGTTCTATAGGCCCATAACACATTTTATAGCTCGTCCACCCAAGTTCCTTTTTCCACCTCTAACTTTGTCTTCAAGATCTTCTTTATTATTTTGTTTATAGCTTTGACTTGACCATTAGCCTGGGGATGGTCTATCACTAAGAAGCTCTTGACAATTCCTAAGTCATTGCAAAATTTAATGAATTAGTCGTTGTTGAACTGAGTTTCATTATTTGTCACGATCTGCTGAGGGATGCGAACTTGCAAATAATGTTACTCCATATGAACTTTTCAATCTTTGTAGTAAAGATCTCTGCTAGCTCTTTGGCTTTTGCCCACTTAGTAAAGTAGTCTACATTGCAATTCTCATGAGCTATTGATAGAGGTCCAATCAAGTCCATCCCTTAAATTATGAATGGCTACGAGCTTACCATCTGTTGTAGATAAGCTGGTGAACTCGCAGGACCTTTAAGAACCTTTGGCACTTGTCACATCTTTTAACTAAGTTGATGGTATCTTGCTTTATAATGGGCCAGTAGAATCCTTATTGTAGCGCCTTTCAAGTTAGGAATAGCCCCTCAACATGATTTTCACAATGGCAAGCATGTATCTCCTTTAGCATAGTTTCTTAATCTTAACCATTAATGCATCTCAGAAGTAGAGCTGAGAATCCTCTCTTGGAAAGCATATCGTCATAGATGTAATATCGTGCTACTCTAGCTCGTAGGCGACGTGCCTCCAGCTTGTCATTCGGCGGCTTTTCATCCTGCAAGTAGTACAAGATCGGACTCATCCATGAGGCTGGTTGGACAACTATGACCATCATTGAATCCTTTTCTTCTGTGCTAGGGACAGACATGAACTCTGCTAGGATAGCTCCTAGAAAGTCTGCATCTTGAGTAGTTGCCAGGTGAGCTAGTGCATATGAGTTTCGAGCTCGTGGTATTTGGTTCACTTTAGACTTCTGGAATATGCCTAGCAACTTTTGAACCTTCTGGAGGTAGATGACCATTTTAGACTCTTTGGTCTGATACTCCCCTTGGATGTGATAGACCACGAGCTGGGAGTCACTAAAAGTTTATAATTATGCAGTTCGCATTTCTTTAGCTAGTCGTAGTCCTGCTACCAACGCCTCATACTCAATTTCATTATTGGTGGCTCGGAAACCAAACCTCAACACACAGAGAATTTTATGCCCCTCGAGACTGATCAACAGCACACCAGCTCATACATTTTACTCGTTGGATGACTCATTCACATACAATTCCTAAGTTGGGCCTTCAAGGGATTCAGCCTCCTCTTCTGCGGGCACCGTGAATTCTAGGATGAAGTCTACTAGAGCTTGGGCCTTAATTGCCGATCTTGGCTTAAACTCGATATCAAACTATACGATCTCCACCGCCCATTTAAGTAATCGACCTAAGGTATCTAACTTATAGAGTATTGGCTTTAGTGGATATTGAGTAAGGACTTCAATTTTGTGGGCTTAAAAATAAGCGCGTAACTTTCTTGATGTGACCACCAGGCAATAAGCCAGCTTCTCCATCTGCGAGGTTTCAACGTTGAGTAGCCTCTTACTCACATAGTACACAGGAAGCTAAGTCTTTTCCTCTTTTCGCACCAAAGCTATGCTTAGGGCATGTTGAGATACCCTTAGGTACAAGAAGAGTGTCTTCATTTCTTTTGGCTTGGATAGGAAGAGAGCTTGGCCCATATAGTCTTAGAGCTATTGGAATGCCACCTCATACTGTTCAATCCATTCAAAATTCTTCGTCTACTTTAGTGTGTCAAAGAAGGGAATGCACTTGTCAATAGCATTCGAGATGAATCTACTGAGAGCTGCGATCTTGCCATTGAAACTTTGCACATCTTTAACCCGAGTAGGAGACCTCATATTGATTAGCCCCTTAATCTTCTCAAGATTAGCTTTAATTCCTTTTTTGTTTACCATAAAGCCAAGGAATTTTCCTAGAGTCAGTCTGAATGTGCACTTGAGCGGGTTCAGCTTCAACTGTAGAACATATTCTTCAGGTCGCGTAAATAGTCAGCGAGCTGTTTGGATTTTACCAGCATGTTATCCTTATATACCTCAATTGTCTTACTAATCTATTTCTCAAACATCATATTGATCAGACGCTGATAGGTTGCCCCTACATTCTTCAGTCCAAAGAGCATTACCTTATAGCAATACAACTCGCGATCTATGATTAATAAGGTATGTTCTTCATCTTTTGGGCTCATTGGTATATGATTATAGTCCAAGTAGGCATCCACAAAACTTAGGAGCTGATGACCAGCTGTTGTATCACAAGCTGGTCAATTCAAGATAACTATCTTTTGGGCATGCCTTGTTTTAGGTCGATAAAGTTGATGCAGGTTCTCCATTTCGTATTTTTCTTCTTCACAAGCACTAGATTGGCGACCCATATTGGATAATAAGCTTTGTAGATGAATTTATTGGCCAATAACTTATCCACCTTCTTTTTAAGAGCAACATATTGTTCTGTCGTCATTGGCCTTCTCTTTTGGCGAACTGGCTTGTGGTGGAGATCAATATTTAACTTGTGTGACATGACCTTCGGGTCTCTTCCCACCATATCCTCGTGGTTCCAAGCAAAAAGGTTCAAGTTCGCTTTGAGGAAATCGGTGAGCTAGGATTTTATCTTTGGAGCTAAACCTTGTCCTACCTTGAGGCATTTTTTAACATTTACCTCGCTGACTTGGACATCTTCGAGCTTTTCTATAGGCCTAACTGCTTTGCTCGCGTATACCTCTCACTGATTGAGATCATGACTTACTCTTTTTTTACTCATAACCACATGGTTTACCCCTTGAGACCACATGTACTTTCTTTTCTCTGATCACCATTTTAACTGCGTCTTTATAGTAGCGTTGAGCTATGTGCTGCTCACCTCATGCACAGTCTATCCTCTTGGGAGTTGAAAATTTGACTATGAAGGTTTTGGTAAAGGTGACCATATCCAAGTCATTCATTACAGATCTCCCTAAAACCACGTTGTATGCTAAGGAGCAGTCAATTATTATAAAGTCTGCCAACTTGACGATCTGAATCTCCAAAGGTTAGCAGGAGTCTAATCTAGCCCATTGGAGTGATGGCATCTCCTGTGAATCCGTAAAGAGGTTCTAGGGAAGGTCTCAACTGTTCTGCCCCTAGTCCAATCTTGTCGTAGCACCTCTTATACATGACATTCACTGAACTCTCCGTGTCCATTATAATTGTCGCACCTCTATATTACTGATCTTTGCATGGATGACAAGCGAGTCATTATGGGGCTAACATACGCCCCTGACATCTTCATCAGTAAAAATAACATCTTTCGAGGTCATTCTTGCCTAATTCGTAGGTCATTCTTACCTGTTTTAACTTGCGAGCAGGACATGATTCACCTTTTGAACATAGCGTTCATGCGATTTGTTCGATATACCTGCAATGTGAGGGCCACCATGTATGGTGAAAATGGTTCTCACCACAGGCTCGTGCTTTTGTTCGGAAGCTCATTGGGTTTACTACTGTGCTGGCTGTTGTTGTCACTGAGGTCATTGTTGTCGAGGTCGCAGATTAGCTGGTCGCACCACATAATCTTTCAAACGACCTTTCTTGATCAGTTCCTCAATGACATCCTTCAAATTCCAGCAATTTGAAGTGTTGTGCCCGACCTCATATGATAGATACGAAACTTGTTCTTGTTCTTGAAGTTGGTAGGAGTCTTTATGAGATTTGGCTTCCTAAAATCCTCCCTATTCCTCTCCGTTGCGAATATCCTGTTTGTGAATTTGGTAGGTCGCTGTTACTGTTATGGCGATCCTGACGCCTAGGTCGCTCATTTTTAATCTCATTCTTGGCCTTCTTAGTGACTTGGTTGTTCTAACCATCACTTTGAGCTTCGCTTCCGTTCTCATCATTGTTTCTTTTCTTTTATTGGCTGGAACTGCTCGCTTCATTTTTCTAACTAGACTTCTTGAAGCCGAAGGCCTTTTCCCACCTGATCTTCTTTGCAGCTTGCTCATAGAATTCTCCCAAGTCTTTTACCGGAGACTTATAAATGCTCTCATATAGCTTCTTGTTCTAACGAGGCCCAGTTAAGATCCTAGTTAAGATACTTTCATCAGAGGGATTTTCTACATCAATAACTTCGCATCTCAACTTGGTAATGTAGTCTTTTAGCAATTTGTTTTGTTGCTGAAAGACTGTGACGAGGTGACAAGATGGTATGAGCTGCTTCTTCAGGGCTTTATATTAGTTGGTGAATTTTCGATGGCATTCCTCCTAGTTATTTACTTCGAGCTCGAAGACTCTTGAACCAGGTCCGCGAAACGTCCCCGAGAGTGACTAGGAAAACTCGGCAATTAACCAAAGGATTGTCCATCTGGAGATTCATCTGGACATTGAACGCATTGAGGTGATCATAGGGGTCGTTGTCTTTATTATACTAAGGAATGTTAGGGACTTTAAATCTGAGAAGGAGAGACTGTGTCTCGATCTCTCTGATGAAAGGGGTTCTCTCCGCATATTGATCACCTTAATTAGTGGTATCAAGGTATGCTTCAAGTTGTTAGACCCTATGCAGGAGTCTTCTATCCTCGGCTCTTGAGGCTTATGCTCTCTCCTATATTCGCGACCTGGAGAGTGGCGGTTTGGTAAATACCCTTGACTAGCCCTCCACGAACTTCTAGCTCAGTGCGACTCCACACGTCGCTGATGGTTTTCCTCATCTTCTTCATTCCGTAATGTAGCCTAGACTTGTTCGCGGTCATCCTCCATATAGTGACTTCCATTTTGGCTCATCCTCACTATTAAGCTTGCAGGGTGTATAACTTATTCATCATCACGAGCTCAGTAACCTCAAACCCTAGAGCGAGAGTTGGAGGAACAAGCTGAGTTGATAGGTCACGGTATCTCTCTAGTAGATCTTTCAGGGGTTGGTACTTCTCGCTGCTGCTGGTAAACTGTCTTGGGAGCAATAACCTCAAATCTAGGCACATTCTGGGTTTGGGCCTGTGCTAGTGCCCTAACTGCACTACCAGTTGCTATATCGTGTTTTCTAGCACCTTCTGCTGCTGGTGCCACACATGTATCCCTCGGTTGTAGAGACCATCTGCGTTGGTTGGCGAGGAGCTAATGGAGGTAAACCCATAATGGCATCATCAATAGGAACATGAGATGCGTCCATCATGGGTGCAGTTACATCCCCGCTTGGCTGGATTTCACGCTGTTGTTGATCTATCAATCTTTCTAGTTGATCAGCCCCTGCGTCGAAGCTTCTGGTGGTTCTTCCTCTTACCATGACAGTAATGAAAGTCAGAAAATTGCAGTCTGAGCCCTCATTCGAGCACCAAAATGTTGACGTACAAATTTAGTCGACCCAGATTCGTGAACGCAATACTGCAAACAAGATAAAACAAAAGCAAAACCAGAGGAAGAAGAGGAAGAATAATAAGAACAGGGGGATTCTTACATAGTTCGACCCAAAAAGATACCTACATCCATGATTGTTTCTCTAATTATTTTGGTAGAGTTACAATGTATTATTAATTAGTCTCCCTTACAATAAATTTTTAACCTCCATTTATAGAGTGAGACATTACAGTTTGAGTACAATTAAAATAGGAAATAAATCTACACTAATTACACTTCTAAAACTGGCGCCTATCAGTTTAGGGATAAATCTCTCAAAAATAGGAGCTTGATATTATCTTCAGATTTGGTAATTGAGATTTCCTTAAATTAGGCTGCTTCCTTTTTGAAAAATTCCTTAGTTGTGCACCTCCAACCACGAGCTAAACCTCGCTCTGAACGACCTAGAGTTAGGCATTAAACAGCTCTGACCATGGCTGACCAGCGACCTAAAAACTGTAATAAGCGAACCGAAAGCTAGTCAATGGGAGCTGAACATCCTAAGTACTGAATCTCGTATCTACGAGATGGCTGTCGTATAAAATGAGAGCTCATTTTTGCGAGCTAGATGTTGACAAACTGGGTTTTTATCCATTGGGTCGGTCCATTGTACCAACTCATTGGACTTTTATCAGTCCATTAAACAGTCCTAAAAATACCCACAACAATATCAAATAGTCAAAAAATTCATTCAATTCTAGATTTGAGTAATTGCTTCACAAATCCACTTATGGTGCTTAAGAAAATAAAAAACTTTCTCAATTTAAAATAATTTTAGTTATTGGTGCTACACAAAATAAAGAATAATGTGCTTTGGTTTCATGTATGTGTTAAAGTTTTATTTTCCAATAGTGGCTGGTGGCTCTCTTTTTTCAAATTAGAAATATTTAATTATGATATAGAAAGTAGATATTTGTATTGGTATTGATATTAGACTCCAAATTTACAAACATATTAAGAATAATATTGATATGGAATAATATCTAGCCAAAATATTCAGAAATGAGATAGATATTTGCATTTAAAATATAAATTTTTTACTAAGACTTTAAATTACACTAAAAATGACTTATAAGGCATCAAATGATTTGTCCTTGAAAAGTGACTACCTTACTCATTAAGCTTATTCATCAATTGAAGCCATTTGATTGGTTGTAAAGGTACTTATTGAAACTAATCAAATGGTTACAATTGATGAGTAAGATTAAAGGTTATATAAGATAGCTAAACCTTAATTATAATATAAATAGAGTTCATAGACAATATAGCAATGGTGAATTTAAATCAGTAGTTTTTCAAAAATTAAATATTTAATAGAATAATACTATATTTTATAATATCTTCTATAACATAAAAAACAAATATTTAATTATAATTCAATACTACATGTGTACAAAATCTTGAAATTCAAAATAAAAATAGAGCTTGATTTTAATTTACTTAATTGATAATTATCTTATAATAATAAATATAAAATTACTCTATTAGTCACATATTGCAATATGCAAATGAATGATTCGAGTATAAAATAAATCAATAAAAAATTAAAATAATAATAATAATAATATGACCTTTCATTTCTGGGCGGCTTTAATGCCACCCAAGATAGTTCTTCCTACACCCATTTACTTTTTATACCCATGTTACAAATTTAAAAATATTTTATTAACTCTTTGCGCTCTCTAACATTCCAAATCTATACCTAAATATTAATAACAACTTTAATTAGATTATATTATCTTAACAAACATATTTTATCAGTTTTTAACTGCAATTTAATTTTAGAAGAACATTTGGAATGTGATTAAACAACCCTAAATAAATGAACCTGTCAACATCTTTTTCTTCTCCATTCATTGCAAGCAAAATTTGTTCATTAGCAATTCAAGCTTACAAAAAATGTGCTAGACTATGTATGGTGTATACATATTATTAATTAATTTTTTTTTTTATAATTTTTAATTCATTTTTTATTCTTAGTTCAGAAAGGTTTTCGGTTGGTTTATAGCTGGATTTATTGACTTCTCAAGTTAACTAAAAGACTCATGCTTAGTTTTTACAATTACTTGTGTTTCACAATTGTATTATTAGTATTGGTGTGAATCTCCTTTTGTAGTTGACAAAATAGAAATTTATCATTATTGATGGTATATTTTCCTTAAAAAATGATATTTGTAAAATTAACGATAATAAAGAATATACTTGGTATATTACAAAGGCATAAGGAGTCAAAATTTTAATTTTTAATTTTTTAATATAGGTGTAAAAGGTAAATGGATATTGCAAGAACTTTTTTGAGTGGTAATAAAGCCACCCTCAACAAATTTTATTATTAACAAGCTATGCTGATGCAAACAAATTTCATTCAATTTATTATTATTTATTGTTGTTGTTATTGTTTTCCATTATCAAACATTTAATAAATATATAATTGATGTTCAAATATACTCTTTTCTTAATTTTGCTTGATGATATGTGGTGCAAGGGATAAATCTTATTCAAAAGTAACTTGTATGTGTCGATCTGTCTATATATATGTGTATGTATATATATATATATATATATATATATATAAATTTTCAAGTGCAAACTTATTCAGATAAAAGTTATATGCAAAAATTAAATGTATATTTATGTAATGTTTTGTATGAATACTAAGAAAAATTAAATGTATTTATGGAAAATAGTTTAATTCAAAATTCCAATGAAGCATATAAATTATCTGCAACAAGAATTTGTTTCATGCACAAACTTATAACAATAACATTAATACTAATGCAACACCTAAAAAAAAGTTATAATAATAATAATGATAATAAAAAAATATTAGTGTATAATAAATTAGGTAAGACGCGTCAAAAGTATTTGATCCTAACCCGATTAGATTATGAGCTAAGAAAATAAAATTTGTTACCTAAATCCAACTTGAAACCCCGTTTTAGTGCTCCAAATTGGCTCCAAATTGATCGCAGCTTTATTGATTGGTCGGGAATTTTTGTTATTCCTAATGGCGGCCATTATATATTAACTATCTTTTGCTACAAAAGCCATATGAAATTTCAACGCATGTTGAAACAACAATATCCACTAACCTTGCTAATTCCGAATTAACCAATTTAAGGATAGGTTGGAAGGTGTGAAGCAACATATATATGACATATTAATAATTACCTTCAAAATTATGCAAACACATTTTTATGGAAAAATAATTATAAATCATGATGAAAATTTACATTGTAAATATATACCAACTATTAAGCAAGTAAATATTTGATTTTCTTGAAATGTACAAAATCTTGTAGATTAAAATGTTATTTTACTAAAAATTATATCATTAAAAACAAAAATTTCAAAATATATATACACACGTAAACATTCATCAATTTTTTAAAAAATTTTACACTCATATATCTAACCCATGTTGATATTGAAATTCGTTGATATTTTACAAGACCAAGACTTATTAAAAAAATAAAAAGAAAAAGAAAAAAATAAAAAACTAGAAAACCAAGACATTTTGATTGCTGACTCCATCGGTGATCCGATTTTACGTCGTATACACCGAATGCAGCCAATCATGTCAAGTTGACTGGTTCTGTCAGACAAATAACAAGTCTGTCAGTTACAAGTAGGCAAGTAATAAATCTGTTACTGTCAGACAAATATTTAAGTCCTTGTAATTTGTCATTAAGACTCGTACTTTTTGATAAAGTATTTACCCTTTTCAAATATAAAAATTATATATTAGAATATTAAAAAACAAGCATATTAAAAAAAAAGTAATTATTTAAATGTAAATTGAAAGAATGCTGTTTTTAATTTAATTTAATTTTTTTTTAAATTTTTGATTCGGTTGAATGAATATTTTTTTTTATCTTCAAATCATATAGATTGATAATTTATAAATTATTTAATCAAATTTTAAATTATTAACTTATATTGACGCTTTTGTTTTTATTGTGTTGACGAGGGCTAACATACGGCAATAATCAAATGCCGTCGGTAGAATTCTAAAATTATTTTGTGGAATATTGCAAAAGGACAATAGAATTGCATGGAATTCCACAGTTACATTATTATCAAACAAAATACAATTGTCGTTCATGGAGATTTCATGTTGATAATGAAATTGACAAGTTTTCTGTTCAAAATTATAATAATATGATGACCATATGAGTTTTGGCAATAAAGGAATTTATCATTATTGTGGTATGTTTTCCTAAAAAACTGATATTTTTAAAATTAATGATGATAAAGAATATACTTGGTATTTCAAAGGTTGAAGAAGTGAACATTTTAATTTTTAATTTTTTAATATGGATGTAAAAAGTAAATGAGTGTTGCCAGAACTTTTTTGAGTGGTAATAGAGCCATCCTCAACAAATTTTATATTAATGGATAAAAATAATGAATTCAATAATCTCTTCTTTAGTTGATTAACAAGCTATGTTGATGCAAACAAATTTCATTCAATTTATTGTTATTTATTATTATTGTTGTTGTTTTCCATTATCAAACATTTAATAAATATATATTTCATGTTCAAATACACTCTTTTCTTAATTTGATTAATGATATGTGGTGCAATGGATGAATCTTATTCAAAAGTAAGTTATATATATATTCAAGTGCTAACTTCTTTAGATAAGCGTTATATCCAAACTATCTACTTTTTTTTTTTTTTTTTTTTTAAATAAAAAAGAATCTTATGTATACTTATGCGATGTTTTGTATGAATGCTATGAAAAATAATTTAATTCAAAACTCCAATGAAGCATGTGTTCATTATCTACACGAATAGTTTGTTTCATACACAAATTTATCACAATAACATTAATGAGTATAATAGTAATGATAATAGTAATGCAACACTTAAAAAAAAAATACTATAATAATTATAATGATAATAAAAAAAAATAGTGTATAATAAATAATCATAACTCAATTAGATTATGAACTAACAAAATAAAATTTTTACCTAAACCCAACTTGAAACCTGGTATCAGTGCTTCAAATCTGCTCCAAATTGATTGGAGCGCCATCTATTGATCGAGAATTTTTGTCTTTATTCCTAATGGCAACCATAATATATTGACTATCTTTCACTGCAAAAGTCATATGAAATTTCAGTGTTTACAGAACAATAATATCAACTAACTTCGCTAAATCCAAATTAACCAATTTATGGATAGGTAGAAAGTCTGAAACAACATATATGTGGCATATTAATAATTACTTTCAATATTATGCAAACACATCTTCATGGAAAAATAATGTATAAATCATGATGAAAATTTACCTTACATTTTTTACTCACCCAGAAATTAAATTTGGTATTGACTTTTACTTTTGCAAAGACTTTGTAAGTATATACTAACTATGAAGCAAGTAAATATTTGATTTTCTTGAAATGTACAAAATCTTGTAGAATAAAATTTTATTTTACTAAAAATTAGATTATGCAAAACAAAAACTTATATATATGTGTATATATATATTACTTAAAAATAGATTATGAAAAAAAAAACTTATGTATATATAAACTTGTATATATAAGTTTATATCTACATTATTTTATAAGTTTTTGTTTTTAATAATATATATAGACACACAAATATTCATCATTTTTTTTTAAAAAACTTTACACTCAAATATCTAACCAATGTAATCCGTTGATATTTTACAAGACCAAGACTTAAAAATAAATAAAAATAAAAATAAAAATGAACCTACAAGACCAAGACATTTTGATTGTTTACTTCATCGGAGATCCGGTCTTTACGTTGTATAAACGCAGCCAATCATCGTCAAGTTGGCTCGCATTGTCAAACAAATGTTTAAGTCCTTGTAATTTGTCTTTAAGAAAAATGTTGACGCGTACTTTTTGATAAAGTATTTACCCTTTACAAATATAAAAATTATATATTCAAATATGAAAAAATAAATATAAATATTTTAATTTTTTAAGTAATTATGTAGGGTGAAAATTACTTAAATGCAAATAGCAAGAATGCTGTTATTATTATTATTATTATTTATTTTTGATTCAGTCGAATGAATGTTTTTTTTTTTTTTTTTCAAATCATATAAACTGATAATATATAAATTATTAAATTATTAACTTATATTGACACTTTTGTTTCTATTGTGTTGACGAGGGCCAACATACGGCAATAATCAAATGCCGTCGGTGGAATTTTAAAATGATTTTGTAGAATATTGCAAAAGGACAACAGAATCCGAATCTGCTTGGAATTCCACAGCTACATTATTATCAGACAAAATACAATAGTCGTTCTTGAAGATTTCATGTTGATAATGGAATTGACAAGTTTTCTGTCTAAAATTATAATGATATGATAATCATATGAGCTTTGGAGATGGAATGGAATGCTTCACTCATCTGATTGTGAATTATGACCGTTCAGTCTTGGAAGGTGAACGAGTGTTTGGAGTGTTGGATGATGAATGAAGAAAATGAATTTTCTTGGAAGATTTAAAAGAGTATTGATAGTAAATTTCTCAAGAGCTTATTGTATTTGCAATATGCAATTGGCATTGCCACCTAAAATCTACATGTCTTTAATATTAGAGTCAATTCAAGTTCAAATTTATATCGATTGGATCGGATGTATCTCAGTCTGTATAAGTCCGGATTGAACTGGATCTAATAGGCAAAATTTTTAATTGAACCCCAATTGGATCGGATTTCAGTTTGACACTCTATATTTCGTCCCTACATGGGATCGTGGGGGCATAACGCGCTTGAGATTAACGTAAAGACTGGATCTACGAAGCTTCAGCTTTTACAAATTCTACTATAGATGACATTGACCAAGACATGTCACCTCAGTCCTAAAGAAGACCTGGTCAATAAGAAATTTCAGTAGAAGATGCATACGGTGAGTTGCTGAATAATCAACTTCAGACAGCAACAACTATTTCAATATGCAGGACATGTTTTGACGGGCTAGTGAATTGATCCTCTGAAATATATAAAGGAATGACATCAATAGAGAACAGGAAACCATTATTTTAGTTGTTGAAAATATGGGATTAAGTGCAATGTGTCTCGGAGTAGTTGTGGTACAGATGCTACTGTTAATGGTAGCTAATCCAACACTAGCAACAACTCAATTAGCCCAAGTCAAGCACGGTTGCCCCACTAAATGTGGAGACATTGAAATCCCATATCCATTCGGCACAGAGCCAGGTTGTTACCTAGATGAAACATTTTTTATCACTTGCAATGACACTAACAACCATAGCAAACCATTTTTGTGGGAAACAAATCTGGAAGTCACCAACATAACCACAGAAGGCCGATTGCAAATACAGAGCTTTGTAGCCGATGCCTGCTACAATGAAACAGATACGTACGGGTGGGCCTGGCTCAATGTGGGCAATTCCACCTTCATCTCTGACACTCAAAATAAGTTCACAGTCATTGGCTGTCATTCTTATGGATACATCAATGGTACAATAGATAACAAAACATACAGAGAGGGATGCATATCCTGGTGTGACAGCCTAGACGACGATGTGACCAAGGGATCTTGCTCTGGCTCTGGATGTTGCCAGATAGATATCCCTAAAGGGCTACAACAAATCATGGTGGAAGTCAAGAGCTTTGACATATCGAGACAGAAGTACGATAAATTGAAGAAAGCCAATCCATGCGGCCATGCGTTTGTTATTGAAGATAGTCAATTCCATTTTTCTGTCAAAAATCTATATAATATGACAGAAAAGGTTCCTACAGCGGTTGATTGGGCAATAACTGGACAAGGCAAATGTAAAGAAGCACTGAACAATCCAAACTACACATGTAATCATGTTTACCAGCTGCAAACAACAGTACCGACGGTTATCTTTGCAAGTGCAACGAGGGGTATGAAGGGAACCCATATCTACTCGAAGGTGGTTGCCAAGGTACGTACTGAACAGAAACCAATTTACTAATTGTAGCATATCAATTTATATATATTAAATTATTTGCAATATTTGGTGTGTTCCAATGTCTATATAAGCATGTTTGTACCCTTTATGTTTTTGGAGCAGGCCTTGTTGGAGGGTTGCTCATTCATTTCATACATATGCTTTTATTATTATTATTTAAAAATTGTTTACCTTGGACTTTAATTTATTATCATTAAATGATTTGTAGATATCAATGAATGTGAAAAATCGAATCATACATGTCATGAAAAAGCTTATTGTGTCAACATTCCTGGAAGTTATATGTGCAAATGCATCAAGGGGTACCACGGGGATGGAAGCAGAAGCGGAGTTTGTGTACCCGATGAATTCCTAACTAAGATCATCCTGGGTATGTATACATATAGCATCTTTGGCTATTTGCTTAACTGTTCGTGAATTTTGCAAATTATATATAAATAACTTGGCACTTAGTTCATTTGATTTTAATCATCATTAGAGTAAAGGGTAATCTTGAACTATCCATGTGAGCATTTAATTATGATAGCAAGATATATTCATCTTATTTCTAGTACATGAAATTAAAAAAAAAAAAAGATAAAAAAAAAAAAAGAAATTTTAAATGATTTTCAAATAGAAAACTAGTTGGTTACAGTGTCGCTGTTATGTTGCGAGATGTCTAGGGAAAGATATCCCATTAGCAACTCAGCCTTAGGTACATGGTAGAAAGTAAATAAATAAAAAATTGTTGCCTGCACAATTCAAATGTGTGAACCATTAATATATTTAAAGGGGAAATTACACTGCGGTCTCAACTTACCATGAAATATCATTTTTTAATATGATATATTGTACTGGTTCATTTAGTCCATGACTTTTTATAAGTTTATCACTTTACTTATTTAGTTGATCCATTGTTAGTCAAACAAAAAGACATCAAGGGTAATATCAGGCTCTACCCACTCTAAATTGTGGAAGTGACGTGTCATCGATTTTAAGTTTTAAATTTGGTAAAGTTATTTATTTTTTTTTTTTTATTGACCGATAGAAAATGTTAAATGAAGAAGAAAAATAAGAAACTAATAAGGTCAAACACAATTCGTAAACACACCTCTCAGTCTCAGCAAATATTGGCATTCAAAGTTCAAATTCGATCTCCCCCCAAGTCAGTAAAATAAATACACAATCATACACGCACATATGGATATGTTGAAAACAAGACAAGACAGAGATAAATACTTCACAAACAAACACAATTAATGAAAAAAACATACATACCAACGCACGCTAGTATACAAATGCAAATATTTAATCTTACAGTAGCATCTAGTAATTATATTATCAAACTATGTTGCCACTAACAATTCCAAGCTGCAATCTGAAAAATATTTTTAAAGTTTTTATAACATAGCCATATATGAGAATCCAAGATGACCAGTTCAGTACTGACTTCAAAATGGTTCCAGTTATTGAAATTACAGAGCAACCACGGGAGAAATTAGAACTTACAAAGTAGATGACCTTTATTCTAACTTAACAAGACCCTTACCATCGACCAACATTGAACCCTGACTATCAACGCCCGACCAGCCTTTCTTGCATATTTTACTAGAACAGAATCAAAGGCAAGACGCAAAACCTAATAGTGGCTTCAACAACCTTTTTTGAAGTATGTTGAATTTATGTTAAAATGCAATTTGGTTTTTGCATTTTTTCGTTGGTGAGATGTAGTTCTACATATTTACTGTTAGTTACTATTAAAGTACCTCCTTCTTTGTTATTTTTCATTTTTTATGATAGACTTGCAGATTTTCTACATATTTTATAAACTGGTGGTTGTTATCTGCATATTTCACCTTTATTATTTTTTTTTTTCTAAAGTCGGCAAAGGGCAATTAAATTTAAAAAAAAAAACTTTCCATACCATATATTTTAGTACAAATGTGCGATTTAAAAACTTAACATCTTATAATCAAAGAGAGTATATGCTCAACCACTCTTATCAAGAGATGGTGTATGATTTTTTCACGACCATATTTCACCTTAAATTGTAGAAAAATTGTATTTTTTATGAGCTATATGCATATTTAATGTTCAAATGCATAAAAACTGTACTTTCCATGTTCAGATGTACTATTTTTTTTAATGCAAATTTTTCAGTTTCTTTTTCTTTTTTTTTCAAAAAAAAAAAATTGCAGCTTTTATTCTTTACTTTCGAAAAAAATGCAGTTTTTGAAAAATTTGTAAAAAGATAAATTATGAATTCAAAAAATGAGAAAAAAAACAATTTGTTAATGTAAGCCGCCAACATGTAATATATTGAAAGTGATGGCGGGAATGTTGGTGATTTCCACAGCTTAAAGCCAAAAAGTTTGACCTTTTAATATTCAATTTTCTTTACTTTTACAATTTGTTTATTAAAATATTATGAAGTTAAATTGAAATACAGGAAATTATTGAGGTTTAGTAGTAATAATTGTTTTTATTAATTTATAACTTAGAAATGTTATAGAAATTATATTGTACTATTAAATTATTTATCTATAAAGGTATTTTAGTTTCTTTCTCCATGGTTAATTTGTCAATACATACAAAGGTACGACAAAATAATTATTTCATTCAAGTTTTAAGAAATTAGAGGTAAATAACCATAACCCTTTTGTTGATTTGACCGTCAACTTTTTGGTCAAATATACTGAAGTGATATATTTATGAAAACTTAAAGGATGAAACGGACTCATACGCACATATCGTGTAAAAATATTTCTACGAGGAGTTAGGGATCCAAGTGTAATTCTCCCTTTAAATGGTTCAAAAGTTGGGATTTAGATCCTCTCCTGTTGAAAGTTTTTTTTAACCTTTTTTAAACATGGGATTGATTGTTGATAAAGTAAAAGTGAAATGTAGTCACTTCTCAATCATTCATTGATTGCAATGCTTATATATCATAAGAGTAAGTAAATTAGGAAAAAGTTTATATTAGACTGAGGATCAAAATTTTAATTAAAGTTGTATTCTAGAGTGAGTCAATTGCACAACACTCCTCCGAGGTTTGTCTAAAAACAGCTGAAAATATAGTTATCCATTAATTACACAGAACCCCCATGGTTAACGGTGGTTTTTGTTACCGTGAACTAAACGAAGGACATTTTGGTCCTTTCACCATGTCCCTTTCACTGTCATTGATCAATGCATCACTTCCCACTCACTGTCAACACTCTCAGTCTCTCTCTCTCTTCTCTGTTCCCTCTCTTCCTTTTCTTTCTTCAGTTTTTTCCTCTGCACAGCTCCGTCCGTCTCCACCATCGTTCCTCCGTCCGTCCGTCTCCATCGTCGCACAGCCCCACCGTCGTTCCGACCGTCCGTCTGTCTCCATCGTCGCACAGCCCCACCGTCGTTCCAACCGTCCATCCGTCTCCGTCGTCGTTCCGTCCGTCCGTCCGTCTCCATCGTCGCACAGCCCCACCGTCGTTCCTCCAGTCAGTCCGTCTCCATCGTCGTTCCGTCCGTCCGTCTCCATCGTCCTTCCTCCAGTCCGTCTGTCTCCATCGTCGCACACCTCCAGTTCGTTCCTCCAGTCCGTCCTCTTCCATGTCCACCGTCGCACGGATTTGGCTTCTGGTTCCTACAGTCCGTCCTTCTCTTCCATCTCCACCAGTTGGATTTCGTGGTGTTTGTCTGTTATTATTATTGTTGATTTGTTCATATTGTTGTGTCGATGATATTGATTCAAATGTGTTGATATTTTTTTTTTTTTAAGATTTGGGCAAATCTTGAAGATCTGGACCTAGATCTAGATCGTTGTAAACTTGAAGTTGGTTGTAAACTTGAAGATGGATTCAGATGCTTGATGAAGAATAACTGATGATGGTTGTTGAATTTTTTTTTTTTTTTAATTTTAAGTTTTTTTTTTTCCCATACTGCATATCGACGACGGCGAAGTCGTCGCCGTAGAGAAGGGGATAGGGAGAGGGGTCGACGGCGACATTGGTGGCAGAGAGATCTGGTCGGGTTTGGGAGAACTTTGAGTGAAGTTAGATAGTTGGAATCATTTTAGGATAAAACAGTCATTTCATTGAAAATGTTGGTCAACTGTTAAAATGGAAGGAAGTTGACTAATGGTATGGGGGTTTGGTATAATTAAAGGGTAAATATGTTTCCATTTGTTTTTTGACAAACCTGGGGGAGGTTTTGTGCAATTACTTCTTCTAGAGTTTTCCCGTATTAATTAATATTACTTGATATCTTAATTGTACTAATTGTACTAATGAAAAATGTTTAAAATACCTTGCAACCAGGTGTTGGCTTAGGCTTTGTGATTGTGCTTGTGGGTGGCTCTTGGGTCCACTTCATGTTGAAGAAAAGAAGGCTCATCAAACTTAAAGAAAAATTTTTCCAGCAAAATGGTGGTTACCTTTTACAACAGGAACTCTCCAAACGAAACGGACCTAGTGATAGAGCAAAAATCTTTAGTGCAGAAGAACTCAAGAAGGCGACCAACAACTTTGATGAGAAAAGAATCATTGGCAGAGGAGGTTATGGAACTGTATATCAAGGATTTTTAATAGACAATAACCAAGTGGCAATAAAGAAATCGAAGATAGTGGATCAAAGCCAAATTGAGCAATTCATCAATGAGGTAACAGTGTTATCACAGATTAATCATAGAAATGTGGTTAAGTTATTGGGTTGTTGTTTAGAGACTGAAGTCCTTTTACTAGTTTATGAATATGTCAATAATGGCACCTTGTTTGACCATATCCATAACAAAGACAAGGCACCCATTATTCCTTGGGAGACAAGGCTAAGAATAGCAGTAGAAACTGCTGGAGTGCTCTCTTATTTACACTCTGCAGCTAGTACTCCAATTATCCATAGAGATGTAAAGTCTACCAACATACTGTTGGATGATAACTTCACTGCAAAAGTGTCCGATTTTGGAGCTTCGAAGTTAGTTCCAATGGATGAAACTCAGTTATCCACAATGGTCCAAGGCACACTTGGGTATCTAGATCCTGAATACTTACATACTAGTCAGTTGACTGAGAAAAGTGATGTTTATAGTTTTGGAGTCGTCCTTGTAGAGTTAATGACAGGAAAGAAAGTACTTTCATTTGACAGGCCCGAGGAAGAGAGAAGTTTGGTCATGTATTTTCTTTTCTTGTTGCAAGAGGGTACCTTTTTTGAAATCCTTGAGAATAGTATAGTAAATGATGATAATATAGAGCAGATCACGGAAGTTGCTGAGCTAGCAAAAAGATGTTTGAAAGTGAAAGGGGAGGAGAGACCTACAATGAAGGAAGTAGCCATGGAATTAGAGGGACTGAGAAGGATGCATAAACATATGTGGGATAAAGTTGAAGTGAACATAGAAGAGACAGAGCACTTGCTCTCCGAGATGTCCTATTCTTGTAATACCAGCGATAATTGCAATTCAACTAGAGCATATGATAGCATGAAAGAACAGGTACTTGTGCCTTTTCATGGTGGGAGATGATTTGGATTGAAACATTTTCTTTTCCTTTTATTTTTATTTTTATTTTTATTTTATTTTTTATTTTCTGTAACTTAGGTTTTATTATATTAGTCTTGATTTTAAATCTTGCTCAATCATTTTTATTAAAACCCTACACCACTTCTGCTGTAAAATTTGTATGATTTATTTATGTTTAACATCTTTTTCTTTGCAGTGAGTCAACTAAATAATTGTAATGAAGACTTTCAATGACAAAACTGTGAATAAGAAATGGGTTCATTTAGAAAATATAGATGAAGTTGTTGCTTAATTTAGACCTAGTATTCTTAGAAAATTTAATCTTCAAAAGCCTAACAAAACTATAAAAATTTTCTTTTGTGATTAAAAATACCAGATGTCATGTATTATCATTACAAACACTCCTATTCACACCGAAGATAAACTTCTGTTTTAAACTTTATGATTATATAATAATGTTATGTGATAATTCTAGATTACGGAAGAATTGCCCAAGGACATATCCATACCTTATAGTCTCCTATAATTCCTTAAAATGTATGTTTTCTTTGTGTTGGAGTAACAAACTCACCAACCTATTGAAGTATTGACCATATATAGCTTTCACTTGTTGGTAAATCAAATTAATCAATCCCCCAATATGATTCAACTACTCTCTCGACATTAAGATAACTATCATTATTACCATACACTAATAATTAGAAATAAAAGCAGTATCTTTACTTCTCATTCAATTAGAGAAGAATCTACACCTAGATGGTTTCACATATATTATCCAGTTCAATAAATTGCCATACACTAATAATTAATATAACCCAATTAAAGATCACTCCTACTCAACAAATGTACTTGACGTTATTCCTTCAATTATCAAGTTGTAAATATTATAACCTCACTTTGTAGATTTCTCAATCTATAATCCGCAAACGGTTGGAACTCAATTTGTTTACAAAGAACTTATTTACTTTCGTCCATATGCATTTGTTGTAACACGTATTTATAATAAGTCAAATCGATACTATTAAACATAAATAACTATATATTCTATCGGATAATAATAAATTATAAACAATTTATTCAATAGCTAATAAATGATGAATATTTATCATAAGAACAAGTGCATAACATCCTCTTGATGTATACTTTTAAAAACACGGAAACAAGTTTACCCTTTTATTACACCAAACATCCGCTTCACCAGTCAAACTCCATCAATTATAACAATTGACCAAGGTTTTTGATTAAATGACTAAAATATCCTTAACATAATAAACTAAACTAGATTTGACCAATTTGCCTGTAAATAAAACCAAAAAAAAATAACAAAATATTAAAATGGACATTTTAGTCATTTGATAGTTCATATTTATATTACTTTCAAATTAAAAAAGTAATTCAAAAATTTTTTATAAAATAAAGTTATTAAAAATAGAAAAGTGGAGATCTAATCTCCAAGATAGATCTCCGTTGTTCTTCACCTTTGATAGACGATCGAGATCCAATCTAAAGATTGGATCTGGACTGTAGAATAACTTGTTCTTCGATGAAGAACGTTTAAGAACAATGTTCATCATTCTTCATTAACAAACATCACAAGCTAGAAACCAGGTGGACAAACCAAATCGATGATCGATCTGGTTCGATCAAGCCATCAAAGCTAGAAACCAAACCATAATATGGAGGAACAAAAACAAATTCTTTTTATAACAAAACGAGAAATATTACAATCACTTGCTTAATATTTGATACAACTCATATTTCAACTTCCTGATAAAAGGCATAAATGATACAATATATGTTCAATTCCTAGGTGAAGATGTGAACACAAAAATAACAATGGTAATGAATACAAGAAAAGATTTGAAGACTTAATCTGAGAGCATTCAACCAGTAAAACTCACTCCAAATGATTTGACAATGATGCTATCTCTTTCGACAAAAGTCTTGGTTGCAATCTTTTTACCAAGCATGTGAAATGGGTTTGGAACTTCATCCACACAGGTAGTATGGAACCTCATGAAGCACTATAGGAAAAAAAAAAAAAAACATTGAAATATTAGGGTATGTGCAAATCAGATCCCATACCAAAGTTTCATTGTCTTCTGCGAATATGCAAAAGAGTGCGCAGCATGTAACACCCTCCACCCGACTTCCGTCGGAACGAAAAATCTAATCAGAAGATGTCACCTATCTCACTTAAATTCGTTTAATATTATATTTTTGAAACCAGCACGTTATCATCAAATAAAAATAAAAATACACTATACAAATTTCAACAATATTTTCATAATATATAAGCTAATCATTTAAAAATTATAACAAATCGGAGAGTTCATCACATAATAGCAGTTAATAACTAAAAATCTCAACATTAATATTTTCAAATCTCATTTATCACACAAAATTTCAATATTGCCCTTTTTCTTAAATTAGAACCATTTGTGAAATTCTGTCACGATACCATGGATCGATAACGGGTTTACTGACATCAGCCAGATTGAACGGCAACCCCGGCAACGGCCGCTCGGTGTCTATGCACCGGGTCGCCTATCACAATCAATTTTCGTTTCGGGACTGGGCACTCGGTGCCTCTCAAAGTCCGTCATACAATATTTGATATCAATCGTAACGGTACAGTACTGCTAATAATCACCCTATTGGCTAGCCAACTATCAATCCCCACTTACCGATGACTAGTTTTACACGGGCCCTTTATATTTTTCAATATTTCAAAATTTTCAATTTAAAAAAATGAAAACTTTAATCGCGTAAAACTTTTATTACATATTTAAATCAATTCATCGAATTTCTTTTGGGCATCGCTTATAGTCATTTCAAATCACCATTTCGCCCCAGTTTTCATATCATATATTAATACAATACTTATCACATTTCTCATATTCTAATTTAATTTCAAAAGGCGAAATCTCAACTTTTACATTTTCAATTCTAAATCCGTTATACGTACTATCAAAACATGATATAATTTACATAACAATGGAGGTGAAATGACGAAAATACCCCTAAGACTCTCAATATTTCAACTTAAGCCATAAAGGGGTTTATTTTATGAAATCATTTTTCAAACCATTTTTCATCACACAACTCATCCAATGACGTACAATTGTCATATTTTTAATACCCAGAGTTATTGGATATCTGAAAAATCAAAACAAACAATTTCTAATAGGATTTTCACATAAACATCAAACTGGTAAACAATTTTTTTTTTTTCATTCCAACCAGTTGATCCTCATAAAAACCACCCAAATATTATTCAAATAACATATAAATAAAAAGAAAATGACAAATACGCCCCCCAAGTCCTTTTCCACTTATTATTCGGTTTAAGGGATATTTTGTTTCGAAATCATTTTTCAAGCAATTTTTCATTCCAATAACATTCAAACAATACATCAAATCATACAAACTCATTTAACACATAACAAAAATAATTAAATTAAGTTTCTAACGAAATCACAGCTTATTATCAAACTAATACAAACTCATTGGGAGGTTTTCAGGCCTCTCAATCCTTCCCTACGTCCTCTGAACTTAATCCCTCACTTAGGGTTCCAACATAAATAAAATTCAATAAATAATCAAAATAACGAAATTAAAAACTAAAACAACGTCAAAATCATGCTCATGGATGTATTATAACATCTATAACTAAAACTCAACACAAAATAATCAATTAAAATCAAATTACCTCTTTGTAGACCCCTCTTAAACTCCGAAAATCAGTTTGAAAATACATGAATTTTAGTGATTTTTGAAGCTTGAATGGGTAGGTGATGAAATATAAATGAAATTTGAGAGATTTAATGGTTAAACAAATAAAAGAATTGAAGAAAAATAGAAGAAGATGGACACGAGCAGAGGAAGGACTGATGTCGGCGATGAAGAACAGCAGCTGAGTGAAATCTGGAAAAAAACTGATATTTAAAGTCACAAACTTTTCGTATTTACAAAACTGCCCCAGAAGTTTCGTTATTTACAAATCGACCCCAAAATTTTTTATTTTCTGCACTTACACCCCTACTCACATACTAACATCCCATTTGACATTTTTGACACCTCACATTTCCACTAGCTTATTCAAATTATTCATAACCTTATGTTATCCACAAATAAATAATTTATTTTAATGGAAAATAATAATCATAATAATAATACTAATAATTATATAATAAATCATTTATTTAACTCAAAAATTATTTGTTATAATTCAATCTAATTACACTATCATTTTGCTACTTATTTTATTTAAATTCGAAAATACTTCTTTACGGGGAAAAACGTTTTCGAAAATATTAAATTTCACAAATTAACAATTAAAACATTTTACAATCACGCGAATTTCATTAAATCCAAATTTATTCTCATTTAATAAATTACTTATGAAATCAATGAATAGTAATTGGACGAAAATAATTATCGGGGCGTTACAATTCTTCCCCTCTTAAGAAATTTCATCCGCGAAATTTACAACTTTTGAAAACTGAGTAGATCCTGGATCTACCAATGCATGCATAAAAATATCAAAACAGAAATTGGACCGACTACACTGGCTGACCCTAGCCCTCGGGTCCCACCGTTCTATGGCTCAAAAACCCATCAAAAACCCTTTCAACTACACTGCCTATACTCATCACCACCCTCAGGTCTCTGCACAACCGAGGGTTCCATTCTTTTTGACCTATCCCAGACAGAAGAGTGATCTGCAGATTAGAGTCACATCCTCCTATGCTTATTCATTTATTTTAATGGAAAATAATAATCATAATAATAATACTAATAATTATATAATAAATCATTTATTTAACTCAAAAATTATTTGCTATAATTCAATCTAATTACACTATCATTTTGCTACTTATTTTATTTAAATTCGAAAATACTTCTTTACGGGGAAAAACGTTTTCGAAAATATTAAATTTCACAAATTAACAATTAAAACATTTTACAATCACGCGAATTTCATTAAATCCAAACTTATTCTCATTTAATAAATTACTTATGAAATCAACGAATAGTAATCAGACGGAAATAATTATCGGGGCGTTACACAGCAAGGCATACATATGCAAACAATATGGTTGCTATTCTTTCTATATTCACATGATGAGATGCCGTATAACTTGTCAAACACACAATGCAGTTTGTAACCAACACTAAAACATCACTAGGGTTTCTCAACTATATAACACAAAATGTCAACTACATCTGACATGATGAGATCAATATGGCAATTCGTGTTACAACCAAAACACAAACCAATTAGATAAAATAGAAACCAAAGAATAAAAAAAAAAACATGCACTTACACTTTATATTATGATAATGGAATTGATGTTTTACAATTTTATCTATCGACTGTCAATTTCGATGCAGCAGCTTATAAAATTGGAACTGGTGCCCTACACTTTTATTTATTATGCCCCAAGCCACCATATCTACTGCACTTTGATTACTGCTTATCTTCACCTTTCGAAGGTTTTTATTTTTGCAGTAGGTCATACAACCTTGAGATGGTAGGACAATAGGAACTTCAACATGTTCAGGCTTACAACCTTAAGGTGGTAGGTAATCCATGAGGCTTACAACCTTGAGGTGGTAGGATAATAGGAACTTCGACATGTTCAGGCAAAATCCAATCATCTTCAAGTCCAACCGGATAAATGAAAGTTACATATGCTAATGCTAATGTTTCCCTACTATAGTAAGGTGTATAGTAGTCGTAACAAGATAGACGATGACTTTTACTGATTGCTAATACATGTGCACATGGCAATTGCCCCACTTTAAATTTTTTCAATCACAAGTCCTATTCTGCAAGTTCACAACCGGGTTCAAATGTTTATCAATGACAAGATACTTATCTATATCAACGGGACATACAGGATAAGAACAAGCTTTTTCATCCTCTATCGTAGCTTGCTTTTAACCCATCTTGTCATTGGCGTAGACATTTTTGCAGCTGGCTCACGCCTTTCCCAAAACCACCTTTAAAGTACGCCACGTATATGCTCTATTAACTTCATGATTGATAACTCTCGTGTCTCTTTCAAAATGGCACTCTGCAATGTTTGTTGTCATAATGGAATATCTTCTACCATCAAACTAACATCTAGCCTATTTTTGTGGGTTCTGCAAGTAACAAATACTTAGCTACCTTAACGTTAACTCCTGCGATTTAAGATATGACTTCATTGAATGCTGAAACCCGGTGTACTTTGGGACCTTGTAAAACAAATGATGCACATCACCACTTTTACAATTGGCCTTCATGTTTTGACTAAGATGATATGTACATATTCCATTCAATGCCCCTAGAAACGAATGTGTAATAGTCATTGCTATACTTGTGTTTTGGCCAGAAATGAACACTAAATCATCAACTTCTCCAATACAACCACATAACTTTGTCATAAACCAAATCCATGCATTATCATTTTCTAAATCACCAATGCCAAAGGATAATGTGTACACTTGGTTATTCCATCCATGCAAGTCGTAATAAACAGGGTACCTTTATATTTGGACTTCAAGAAAGTTCCATTAACAACTAAAATAGGCTGAATGGAAGATCTAAATCCACTAATATAATCTTCTAATGCCATGAAAAAGTACTTGAATTGATTTGAAGCATCACATTTAATGTCAATTATCGTCCTTGGATTTTTCATTTCTAACATCGCACAATACAATGGAAGCACACTATAAGACTGTTCGAGTGATCCCTTAGCTAATGTTATAGCAACCTCTCTAGCCCTCCATGCTTTATTATAACTACAAGTCATCCTATACCTTTTCTTCATGTCCTAAACTACGTCGTTTGGATGGTAACACTAAGAAACACCTTCATACTTCTATTTGATACAATGCCCAATCATTTACTTGTTGCTTGTGGATGGTAAAATAAGAGCGAATCAAGAGAATATGTGTGATCTGGAAGGTACTTTCACACTCGAAAAGCTTCTGACCCTACACATTTTGTTATATATAGCCACTATTTGCAACCTTTCTACATACAAGCCAAAACCAATAAGTCTTTAGTGGACTTTTTCACTCTTATATTGAATTGTCTACCAACAATTAACATTCTTATCTTCAGTTGTAGCTCTTCCTTATTAGAGAATATATCACCAAGCCGAACATCTTTAACACTATTGAACACACTGTCAATACAACCACCATCTTTTAGCTAAAGAATCGAAGATATCGTTGGAACATGATAATCTAGTCAACTATTTTTTATTTCAACTTCTTCTCATTCGAATTTTCAACCCTATCAATGGATGATGCTTTTGTAGGTGCTAATGGAGATGTACAGATATCTGTAGCTTCGATATCAACTTGATCAAATATGTCATCTACATAGTTATCAACCCCGATCACATCTTCATCGGTCATTGTGGGTTCTACACAAACCGAAACTTCACGGCCCATAGGTTTTTCTACAGCAACTTTTACTCCATTTTTTTGGAAACATTCTTCGTCACCTACTATCAAGGCTGTTGTTAAGTCACATTTACATTCCACTAATTCATAATGGATTTCTTGTCATTACATCATTAACTTCTTTGACAAAGAATTCAACATCACACATTTTATATTTGAACTTCATCGTAATTGCAAATTCAGTAGCTTTGATATCAAGTGCACAATATACACCATTGTGTAATTCTTGGAACGATGAATTCTTCAACAATGAAAAACCTTTGGTCTTGCCACCTTTATACATAATGTTTCCTCCCTCATTAATCCATTCATCATCAAATTAAACTACGATTCAAATTTTATCCATATCATTCAACTCATCAAATTAAGTCAATAGAATGATTAGTACATATCCAATCATTGATTTCTCCTGCTTCGTAATAAACAAACACTACTACTCTCACAATCTGTCAAATAAGGCAGCATATAATTTAATTGTTTTTCGATAGCAAGTGCATTTATTTCAACAAAAACAAACACTTGTACACATTTCATGATAATTTTATTTTTTCATATCAAATGCTATACAGCTCACTATATTGATAGGTAACACCCAAACTACCAAACATTGAATATACACCATATATGTGTAATAACTACATGAAAATCTAAAAACATAACAAAATATTAGAATTTATTGTATTAAACACATTCATAAATGTCATACAAAACACATTCTAAACTTGAAAAGAATCTCTTATTTTCAACACTGGGATTCAACCGATTCAACCTATACTCTAATTAGGATTTTCATCTAGGTTTGGAATCTTAAACTACAGGTTAGAAATCCAAACCTTTGCAACCTCGAGGTTGGGAATCTGAACCTATTCTCAACTTGGAGGTTAAAATTCCCAACCTCGAGTCCTAACCTCCCAACCTCATAATCTTGGGGTTGCGATTCCCAACCTCAGAGTTGGGAATCTTAACCTCAAGGTTGGAAATGGGTTAGGATTCCTAATCTTGAGATTGGGATTCCCAACCCCAGGATTGGGAATCTAAACCCAATCCCAACCCTGGGGTTAGGACTCCAGACCTCCATCCCAACCTCCACGTTGGGATTCTCAATCTAGAGCTTGGAATTCCCAGTTGCAGTTAGGATTCTCGACCCATATTATAAATATCGATCTAGATGTTTAGAATCCTAACCTTGACATTAAAACTCAACCTTAACTTAAGTTTTGATTCTCAGCGTTCGTTATGAATCCCACCCTCAAACCTTCAATGTTGCGACTGTTTTCAACTTATTATAAAAATCCCAAGTTGTAAACCAACACAACCCAAATCAGTTATCCAACAAAAATCTATATGTTTAGATTCAATCTGCTATTCATAATATCCATATTAGACACGATGAATGGAGTCGTTCACAAAATTTGAAGCATAATGTTAATAAATTTAACAACCATATCAAAGTGTTTATGTTACAAAAAACCCACTATAAACAACATTATAGTTTGTTTTTCTACTTAAAATGCATTCATGCATCAGGTGACAAAATAACACACTGTAACACATTGACATTCTAAACATATTCACCCAAGTCTATTGTTAGTACAATCTAAGTTTCACATTCTAATCGTACCCACAATACCACACACAAATTACACCATACAATATAACCATTTTCAATACCCCAACCTCGATTCACATTACGATATTCAAAGACCTAGTGATGCAAACCCTGTATATAACGATACGACACCCACGACCAAATTAAAACACAACCCCAAGAAAGATTAAAACAAGTTTATAAAAAAAAAAAAATTTGACCCATTAATTATATGTCAATCAAATAACCAAAATTATAAAGAACTTTGACCCAATGATTAGAACTCAATCAAGAACCAAAATTATAAAAGAAAGATATTAACGCCACTCCCAAGATATAGATGAGAAAGTGGAGATAAGTCATGTTTGATCGCCACAAGCAAAGCTTGATAAGATCACTTGTTTATGAAGAACAAGAGAGAAAATTTACTTTCTCAATTAAACATAATTTTGCTGCATCTTTTTTCCTCTTGTTATATTTTTTTAGGGTTACAAGACAAGCCTTTTTATAGGCAAAGAAAATAAACTAGTTTTGAAACATAATTAATTCCTAAACAAAAAAGTCTAAATTATAAGGCTTAAAATCTAGGAAAATATAACCAACATGGAAAGTAAATAATCATCACAAAATAACCTACTAAAATAAGAGATTGAGTGATATTAAATTTACAATATCTTCTGAATATCCAAGATTTGCAAGATATATATTAAATTTTCAATATCTTCTGAATCTCCAAGATTTGCTAGATATGTATTGAAGTTTTAAGATCTTCTGAGTCTTCAAAGTTTGCTAGATATTTTGAATAATACCAAAGTAACCCATTGTAGTTTAAGCCCAAATCTTGCTTGCTTCCTTAGGTTCTATCACCTAGACCAAGTAAAACTTGTCAAATCAACTTACCACTGGTAGATAAGAAGAAAAGTAGTTGTGGGCGCAGTTCTTACACAATCCAAGACATGAAACTCCTTTTTTTGGTGGGTATATAAAGACACAAGACAGATTAGATATAAACATACCAAAATGTCATTTATCATTAATCATTTTAATTTCATAAAAAATATGAAAAGTAATTTTAGAAAATTAACAAAACTAGATCTCTAGCACATTACCCCAAACCCAAACCTATAACTGCCAAAAAAAAGAAAAAAAAAAAGTTTTTTTGATCTCCTTCCATCTCAAATAAAGCATGAAACTTATTCTATCACATCCCATTCAAGCTCATTCATGGTGCGTTTACTTGCATATTGTCGACGTCTGGATTTAGTCAATTAGGTTCTTTCAGGCCCAAATTGCAGATACGATCGGAATGGTGCAATATACAAGTGAAAAGTAGAAGAAAGAGCAGAGGAAGAACAAAGCACACCAAAAGTTTTTAAGTGGTTCAGCTCAAAGTGGTGCCTACGTCCATTATTTATCTCACTTTATTTCGGCAGAGTAACGACTCTCAAAGTGTTTTTTTCTTTTACAATGAAAATTCTCTCCTATTTGTAGAGAAGGGAAAGTGTTACAGTAATGTGAAATAAGTCAAAATGAAATGATGGGTTACATTTAATGAGGCTGACATTTGTTAGATCAACTCTGTCAAAGCCTGATTTAGACGTTAAACCCATACTGGTTAGGTGAGATTTCTTTAATTCATACTATAATTTTTGACGAGGTTAGGCATGTACAGTATACCTTGCTGACTTTGGTGTGAAGATTTTGATAGTAATCGATTTGCTCCATGCGAGTTGTAATAGTTGAGAGCTTGTTTCTATTAGCTAAATAGTTAAGTCTGATTTGGCTTTTGTGAGTTTATTATGCAGTCTGAAAACCTGAGTTCGTGAGCGGACTTCCTGACGAGCTGGATATTAGCGACCTGAACCATTAGCGGGCTGTGCCTTAGCCGAATGTGTAACCTTATTGAAACGGTCCTGAGCTTCTTCCAACAGTTTTAGGCTTTTACCAGCCCATTTAATCATCCTAAAAATACTCATAACATTAGGCCCCTAACTCCTAGTGTGACCTGCAGACTGATGCTGATAGTTAGTCGGTAAAAGCTGTCATTTGGAGTCGGTTACGTTGCATTTTCAAATTCTAACTTGTCTTTTGGACATGTGGCGACTTTATGGGCGACGGTTTCATGCACGTCTTGAGCAGTGAGCATTTAATGCGCACGTCTCTTCAACTGACCATGCATGATGATAGAATCCCGAAAATCACGCTACATCGTCAGATCTGAAGCGATTAGAGAGCCATCAAATTTAATGGCTAAGGTTTTAGCCTGGAGCCCCTATTTAAAGCAGAGCCCTAGTCATTTTCAAATTCAGTAGACTGTTCGTCTTCCTTCTTCTCTAACTTCTCTTTGCTTCAGTCTCTTGTACCAGCGTCTCAGAGTCAAAGATCATCATCAAAACTTCAGTTCTGCTCAATAGTAAGTCATTCAACCTTCTCTTATCTTCTATTTGTCGTTTTTGATTCGCATGCATTATGCATTTTCTGGGCTTGATATTGGGCTATTTACCATGTTCTTGTTTTTGAGAACTTGTTCTTCGTTGTGACTCTTCATTTTCTGCTATTTTGATCTTGTTGGTTATATTTTTGTGCATGATTTGTTGTTTGTGATACTGAGTACGTGAGCTGTAGGTAGAGATATAAATAGGTTATTAACTCGTAGACTATTTGAACCGTAGGTTGAGCTTCCATACACTTAGAGATCAGTACGATGTTTGTAGATAGAGACCTAATCACTCCCTTTTTATGTGTATATGTCTCAGGTCGTGGTTAGTACAGAGTAGATGACCTCTTTAGCACGGAGGATGAAGAATCAGGAATAGCCCGTGATGTTGAGGGGGTGACTTCTATCAGCGATGATGCCGCTGAGGAGTTCGTAGCTTCTGTAAACCCCATAATAGCCATACCACCTCCTGGTCGAGAAGGTTGTGAATTATTCACATTTCACCTTACAAAATTACATCTAGACGAGCTGGAGGGAATTGCCTTGGAATACTACCTTCCCATGGGATGCCACATCATGCTCCCTTCTTCAAGTGACCATACAGCCTTCCCTCATCATGGGTATGTTGCTGTCAATGTCCAACATTTGAGGCATGCACTCAGATTCCCAATCCCCAGCTACCTTGTCGATCTTTTGAATCAATTGAAACTTAGCCCGTTTCAATTGACTCCAAACTCATACTCCCAGCTCACATCGCTGCATTGGTCCTCTTAAGGAACAAGCTTGAAGCTCAAAATCCACGCATCTGCTCCTACTTGTATAGTTTAAAGGGAGTAGCTAGTCCGAAGAGGGGAGCTCAAGAGGGACTTCATTACCTGACAACTCGCAAGTCAGATTTCAAGGGCTTGTTACCAAAGGGCGAGACAAAGGGCAAGTATAATGTCTGGGACTATAAAGTCGAGATGGTTCTACATCTCCTGCCGTTCCTTTGTATGCCTCCAAAACAATAGCTTTGTTTTCACCCCAGGTAGTCATAAGATTGACACTAGAGAGCTTTTTTTTTTTTTTCTTAAACAATTCTTGTTTCTTTTTTGCAGAGGGGAGTAAAGGAATTATAACTGCGGAGGAGAAAGATCTTCTTAGGACGCCCATGGATTCGAGAAAAGGAAGCTTGACACACTCGTTCGATGATGATCTCCTCAGACAATTCCAGCTCATTCCAGCTTCAGATAGTAAGCTGATAGATAATAAGAAGGATATTGATGTACAGGGTTAGTGCGAGCTTATCTCAGTCCATCAAGCTGCCCGAGGAGAGATCGATCTAGCCCCCTCACAAGCTTGAGAAATGGGAAGCATTTCCCTTATTAAGCCCTCTAAACGTTGCACTGCCCTGCCCGTTGCTCCTGCGGCCTCCGCCTCTATTGAAACAGTTGTATCTGAACAAGTTGTAGCACCTTCCGAATCTCAGGCCCTCGTTTCATAACCAGAACCGATTGAAATCGAAAGCGATTAGGAGCGGGCTACCGAAGAGACTGCTACAGATGGTGAAGCTCCAACTGAAGGGGCTCCCATGGGTAAGACTCCCTTAAGAGAGGTCTAAACTGTGGGGACTACGATAGGCAAGGCTCTAACTGCCCTAAGCAAGCGCACTAAAAGGAAAACAGTGGTGAAACGGACTCCCACAAAATGCTCAAGAGTCGAAAAGGGTAAGCAGTTCGCAACCTCGGAGAGGAGTGCTTCACCAGAGTCCGAGGACTAGCCCGAGCGTATCCCTAGAGTGTTCTATCTTAAAGGGATTTTGGACCACCTGCCATCATTCCTATGGGGTCACGCCAAAAAACTGGATACTGATGAGCTGGTTGAAAATAGCTTGTCCATCTGGGCCATTCGCCACTCGATCATGGTGACTTCTGACACTAAGTCTTTTATTGCTTTCTTACTTTTAATACTAACTTGCCATATTTTAGTCTGCTATGGGGATTAGGGAACAAATGCAAGAATTGCTGGTCTTGAGGGAATGCTTTAGGTTGACATTTATAAGCTCGAGGTTGGCAACCATAAACTTGAGGTCGAAAATAAAAAGCTCAAGATTGAGAAGGACAATGTGAGGCACGAGCTCGTCTTCATGTCTAAGGAAGCCTCGAGAGCTAAGATGGTAGAATTCATGCCAGAGACTCAACTGAGGAATGCTCAGGCGGCTCAGAGAGAAGCTGAAGAGGCCTTAGTTTGCTAGCACAACGACTATAGAGCCTCTAAGTCGTTACTTACTTCTCAGCTTTTTAAGGCCGAAGAGGAGCTGGACAAGGCAAAACACGACCTGGAAGAGGCTGGACGGTGGGCTAAAGCTACTGAGAAGAAGGTAGATGAGCCCACACAGTTAGCTAAAGTTGCTGAAAAAGAAGCTATTGCTGCTAAGGAGGAGATCATTAGGCTTAGGTAGGAGGTCAAAGATGAGACAACTACTTCTTTCCTCTACACCCTTTGGCAGGCTCATTCGGAGATGGGCTTCACATGCTTTGACGAAGGAGGGCTTGCAGAGGTAGAAAGGTTTAAAGAGGAGGCTACTCAATCTTCAAAGATATTTGGTGAGACTCTTCAGGACGCGACCTCCCAAGCGGAGACAGCTTAGGTCACTTTACCTCCAAGATCGACCTCGCATGGTACAGCTGCTGATCTCTCAACTTCTCAAGGCGAAGGCTTAGAGTAGAGTAGAGTGTCCCCGAGATAGGACTTAGCAAAATTTTCATCAATTTCTTTTTATGGCCTTCACCTCTTATGCGAACCATGTATATAACGATACGACACCCACGATCAAATTGAAACACAACCCCAAAAAAGATTAAAACAGATTTATAAAAAGGAAAATTTTGACCCATTAATTCTATGTCAATAAAAAAACCAAAGTTATAAAGAACTTTGACCCAATGATTAGAACTCAATCAAGAACCAAAATTACAAAAGAAAGATATTGACGACATTCCCAAGACATAGATGAGAAGGTGGGAGATAAGTTATGTTTGATCGCCACAAGCAAAACTTGATAAGATCACTTATTCATAAAGAACAAGAGAGAGTAAATTTACTTTCTCAATTAAACATAATTTTGCTGCATCTTTATTCCTCTTGTTATATTTTTTTAGGGTTATAAGACAAGCATTTTTATAGGCAAAGAAAATAAACTAGTTTTGAAACATAATTAATTATTAAACAAAAAAGTCTAAATTATAATGCTTCAAATCTATGAAAATAAAACCAACATGGAAAGTAAATAATCATAACAAAATAACCTACAAAATAAGAGATTGAGTGATATTAAATTTACAAGATCTTTTGAATATCCAAGATTTGCAAGATATACATTAAATTTTCAATATCTTCTGAATCTCCAAGATTTGCTAGATATGTATTGAATTTTCAAGATCTTCTGAGTCTTCAAAGTTTGCTCGATATTTTGAATAACACCAAAGTGGCCCATTGTAGTTTAAGCCCAAATCTTGCTTGTTTCCTTGGGTTATCAGAGCTTTGAGAATTAATTCAAGTTTGGTTATCCAATTTATTTTTTTTTTCTTTTTCGCATATCCATCATTTTAGTTTATCAATTAGTTTTTCATGTTTCGTTTTATTTTTCTTTGTTCTTGTCTATGCCACCCAACATCAATTACCTTTCATTTTATTATTATTATTATTTTGTCTCATCTTGCTTCATCAAATCATTCTGTTGATTCGCTTATCACCACAACTTTTCCGCACCATATCAAGTTAGCTTTAAAACTGTTTTCGCAGCGTTTTCTGGTCTGATTTATTTTTATTTTTTGAATTGTATTTTTTTTTTTGTTTTATTAAAAATAAGAGGGGGACGAAAAAGAAAACTGTGAAACACACGAGTGATTGGAGTGAAACACGTGAGGATTTTCTAACACTATTTTCAGGTTTCAATCACCTCTTTGAACAACAATAAAGATGTGTCACGATTTGAGGACAAATCGTTTTAAAGAAAGAGGGAATGATAGAACCCAAGGAAGCAAGCAAGATTTGGGCTTAAACTATAATGGGCCACTTTGGTGTTAGTCAAAATATCTAGCAAACTTTGAAGACTCAGAAGATCTTGAAAATTCAACATATATCTAGCAAATCTTGGAGATTCAGAAGATATTGAAAATTTAATGTATATCTTGCAAATCTTGGATATTCAGAAGATATTGTAAATTTAATATCACTCAATCTCTTATTTTAGTAGGTTATTTTGTTATGATTATTTACTTTTCATGTTGGTTTTATTTTCCTAGATTTTAAGCCTTACAATTTAGACTTTTTTGTTTAGGAATTAATTATGTTTCAAAACTAGTTTATTTTCTTTACCTATAAAAAGGCTTGTCTTGTAACTCTAAAAAAATATAACAAGAGGAATAAAGATGCAGCAAAATTATGTTTAATTGAGAGAGTAAATTTTCTCTCTTGTTCTTCATGAACAAGTGATCTTATCAAGCTTTGCTTGTGGAGATCAAACATGACTTATCTCCCACCTTCTCATCTATGTCTTGGGAGTGGCGTCAATATCCTTATTTTATAATTTTGGTTCTTGATTGAGTTCTAATCATTGGGTTAAAGTTCTTTATAACTTTGGTTATTTGATTGACATATAATTAATGGGTCAAAATTTTCTTTTTATAAACTTGTTTTAATCTTTCTTAGGGTTGTGTTTCAATTTGGTCGTGGGTGTCGTATCGTTATATACGGGGTTCGCATCAACCTCCTTGTAGAGGATATTTGTAATGGATGTTTGGACCTCGCTCTGAGGTTTTTATTAAATTTCTTTGCTTGAATTTATTTCGTAGATCTGAATATTTATGTTTCCTGCAAAACGAATAATGAAACACTTAACTTATCAGTGAAAAGTTAGATTCACCTTGTGAGTTTGTATTTCTGCTGATATGTAGCTCGTCAATTATAATTTGATAATCAACCTGTACAGCAAATATTAGAAAATATTTTTTAGCAAGCTTGATCAGTAGGTCATATAATAGCAATTTTGCTAACACGGATGTTTGCCAGCTATGCTTGGAGGGCACGAACTTGAGCTAGTATAGCGAACTGCGCTTAAAAGACCGAAACCCAAGCATATACAACAAGCTGTGCTCCAAGGGTTAGAACCTGAGCTGTGCAGCATAATAAACTTCCTAGGCTATGCTCAAAGGGTCGGAACCCGAGCCTTATAGCATAATAACCTCTCGAGCTACGCTCACAGGGTTGAGACCCAAGCTATATAGCGAGAGTTGGGGAGGTCATAACCTCGGCTGCACTCACAAAGTCGAGACTCGAGCATATACATCATAACATGATCGATTAGGTCGCACAGAGGCAGGCAAGTTGGTGTGGGTGGACCTCTATTGTTGTGCTGCATCCTGCCACTTAACGATCAGAGTGTGAAGTGTTGGGAACGATTTGCATGGGCAGGCCCATCAACGAGCAGCGATTAGGTGTGCGAGCGCGCGACCTTGTCAACCCCTTGACCTTGTAAGGTAAGTGTGGTGTTAGCTATCGTGCCTATATTAAGCCTTTTATCCCTTCAAGGTAACTAGATGTTTGAATCTCCAACTCGTTCCTTGCTTTTCATAGTTTTATACTTCACACACAGAAACACATAATCAATTTATGTTAGTAATAATAGAGTAGGAAATCTGGAGCTCATATAAAATAGTCGACATTACAAAGATGTTACAAGCTGAGAACAACTATTGGTAATAGAGTCACAAATGTATAGCGTTCCAAGCTCTTGGAAGCACTACTCCGCTCATATCTACTAAGTGATATGCTTCGTTCCCTAAGTCTTCACTGATAATGTAAGGTCATTTCCAATTAGGTCATAATGTTTTATGGCTGGGATTGCGGGCACCGAGAAGAATTTGTAGTAGCATGAGGTTGCCTGGTTTGAACTTCCGAATTTGGACTCTTTTGTTGTAAACCCCTATATTCGATTTTATGTTTCCTAGCCTTAGAAACTAAGTTATCGAATAAAAAGGACAAAATGGTCATTTAGTAAATTAAAAAAAATATATATATATAATATAAATGGATGGCAAGATTGTAAAACTTTAGTTTAGTAAGTTAATAATTCAATTATATGAAGAAAAAAAAAATGAGACAAATGATCATTGATTTTTATTAGTAAATAACATAACTAAGGGCAATTTTGTAAATCCAACAAGTCAATAGAGGATATGGTGGTCATTTAGCAAAAAGGTGGCCATAAAATACACCATTTAGTCACTTTTTCATTCAAAATGAAGAAGTAGGCGTGAGAAACAAAAATAGAAAAGAGAGTTGAGAGGGAGAGCATGAGATGGAAGGAAATTAGAGGGGGAGAAGAACAAATGATATTTTCAACCAATTTTCAAGCTTCCAAGCAATTGTTCTAGTTGATCCCAAGCCAAAATATCAAACCCTAAGCATAGATAAGGTAAGATATCATCTTCTCCATAGACTTTAATATGGTGGAAATGTGTAAAAGCATGATGTTGGGTTTGTATGATATAATGATGGATTAGTTTGTTTACTTGATGTGTTATTGGTGAGATTTTGATGTAAATCAATGTTATAGTTATAAGTTATTAAAAAAGGGAACTTGAATGATGTAAAATGGTAGGTTAGGGTTATGGGAGAAACCCTAACTTGTGATTTAAATTGTTGGAAAAGCAAAAGTAGTTGTAGATTAAGTGTTTGATGAAAAACTTGTGAGAGATAGTTTTGTAAAAATTTGAAAGTTTTACTCTAGAATGAGTGTGTGGGTGTGTTATGGCTATGAAAATCAGTAGACAACCTCTGAGATTAGAAACTTTTGAACTCAAATTTAGACATATTTGAGGTTAGAAAAGCATAGAAAAGCATGTAGAAGTGGTAGAAGTTCAAAAGAGCTAGTTTAGACAAAGTTTGCAATCCCGAGCTCAAATCATGGGCTGGAGATAACCTGGGCAAAACTGACATATATGGGGATGTTCTACACCTCAAATGATGCCTAGGAATGATATAAAACCATAGAAATTGGAATGGGATCGATCCGATAAAAATTGATGAAGTTATAGCCAAAATAGTGGGCGTAGGAAACCGAGATGTGTAATTGCGATGCAAATGCATTCGTTGATGCCCAAAATAGATGTATTCGGTCATAATTAGGTAAAAGAACCTTAGATACGAAAGAAAAACCATCGTCGCTTGTCCGATGTAAAAACTCGCTTTGAAAAGTGCCCAAAATGGGGCGTTTTGCCTAGATTGACATAGCAAACGATGGAGTTTCTCGACGAAACTTTACGGGCGACTTAGTTATATGATAAGGAGACGCTAGAAAAAGGAACGGAGGTGAAACCATGGCTGGTTTCAATTCTGTTTTTCGTGGTCAACCATATAGTTAAAAAGTTGACTTTTTGTTTTAAGCTTCCGGAGACCAAACGAAACATATGGGGATGATCCTAGGGGTCTAGAAGTAGGAATTTTACAAAGAAACCAAATTTTGAGAGCCTCGGTTGAGTCAAAAATCGAGTTGGAAAAGTGTGGTGTAGTGAGTTTTCAATGTATTGGAAACTCTATTTTTATTAGTTTTAGCTATGAAAGTGAGTAAGTTATAACGAGACTATGATGTGTAGGTGACGAGCACGCGGACGAGACGCGAGAGGCTCGTTGAGGCATTGAGAGCGTTGGGATCGAGGTAAGTGTCCTTCACTTCACTTACATTTAGTTGATTTCCGTTTATATGGCAATGATAAAATATATTGTTTCAAAGAGTTTTGCAAAATGGTTTTCCAAAATCATAAGTTTTATGTTGAGAAATGAGTTATGCCTAGAATCTAGAAATGAGATTCGAAGGCGAAAGTAAGTTGCAAAAAGGTTTAAAAGTAAAGCAAAGTAAAGTTGAATTAAGACCCATGTGCATGTTGTAATATTAGCATCTTGGCACTATGTGGCGAGGTAGAAAATTCCGCTCGTAGTTATCAAGGTTGATAGCAATGTGATACGATGTAGAAAATTCCCTATCTAATTGCAAGTGATGAGTAAATTGCATTACAATATGCGATGTAGAAAATTCCGCATATAGTTGCGTAAAGTATAAGCTGTTGGCACTACAACGGCGATGTAGAAAATTCCGCGTTGTGGTTACCTAGAGTTGAGAAAGTTCGCCTTACGTCGCGATGTAGCAAATTCCGTGCGTAGTGGCTTTGCACATGGTTGTCTTATGAGAAATGGTTTTCAAAAGAAATAAATAAAAGCGATTATTTTCTAAGTAATGTCTATGCGGAGTTATACCTTTATATATACATTGCCTAACCTCTCTTTGTTTTGTGTAGCTCATATACTTTAGTGGACGTTGGCACAGATGCTCTTGCTTCAAAGACATTATTTTGATTAACTTTAGGTGGGGGAAATAATGAGATGAAATATATGGATGTTAATGTATTTTGACACTATGTACATGTGTATATATTGAATCAAATAATTGTGTATTGGCATGAGATACTTGATGGATTATAAACCATATTTTGATATGTATATATAAATGAACTATTACACTTGATATGCACATATTGCACAAGGCACATATTGCATATAAGTATGAGTTGTTATATGTTAATTACATATGTGAATTATGTTTGTGAAAGAATTGCATGTTTGTGAAATGAATGAAAAATGCATGTTTGAGATTGAAAGAAGTTGGACGTTGATCAAAATAGTTCGAAGTGTATTTCTTATGCAGGTTGATTTTGGAAATGTTAAATTTATAGCCATTATGCTGTCCGATTTTTATAAAATTAGTTTTCAATCAAACGCGAAAAATTCATACCGTTTCAACTATATTAAAAGAAAATAAAATTTTTAAGCCTAAAACGAGTAAACCGGTTAAGTAAAGTAAAGGGGTTCGCTTCCCGGATTTCTCAAATCCGACAAGTCGGGTTCGGGGAGTCCGTTGAAGTGCCCGACGGGGCCCTCTAGACAAGAGCCTAGAGAAGGTCTGATTTGGGTCCTGTCATTTGTTGTAGTACCTCGGCATCCTCTATCGATAGACGACTATTCTCAGGTGAGCTGCTTCTCTTGTTTCTTCGAGGAGGTCTAGGTTGGTGGCCAGAAGCTTATCGTTCTCTGAGGGATTAAAGCTTGCTTTTCGCTGACTGGTCACCTCGAACTTGGTAGGGATTATGGCCTCAGATCCATAGACTATTGAGAAAGGAGTTTCTCCAATAGTGCTGTGAGTTGTTGTTCTGTAAGCTTATAGCACATTTTGAAGTTCGTCTACCCACGCCCTTTTCTTGGCTTCGAGCTTGGTCTTCACGATCTACTTTATAATCTTGTTAACTACCTCCATTTGGCTATTGGCTTGAGGGTGATCTATAGCTGAGAAGCTTTTGGGGATGTCGAGGTTGCTGCAAAACTCGAGGAACTGCTCGTTGGTGAATTGGGTCCTATTATTTTTAATGAGTTGCTGAGGGACTCTAAATCTACAAATGATATGATCCCATATTAATTTTTTCACTTTTTTTTTTGTAAAGAACTCAGCAAGTTCCTTCGCTTCTGCCCACTTCGTGAAGTAGTCCACTACAACAATGACATATTTACATCTACCTCAACCTGTTGGAAAAGGTTATATCAGATCCATGCCCCAAATCATGAAGGGCCATGGACTAATCATCTGCTGCAGGTAGATTGGCGGAGCTCGCGAAATCTTTACAAACCTCTGGCATTTGTCACATCTCTTCACCATATTGATGGCGTCTTGCTTTATTGTTAGCGAGTAGAACCCCTGTCTGAGTGCCTTTTGGGCTAGAGATAGCCCCTCTGCATGATTACCATAATGACCTTCATGAATGTCTTTTAAGATAGTGGAACAGTCTGGCTCATCAACATATCACAACAATGGAGCCAAGAAGCCTTTCTTATAGAGCATGTCTTCATAGATGCAGTATCTCGTAGCTCGCGTTCATAGACAAAGCACTTCTAACTTATCATCTGACAGCTTTCCTCCCTGTAAATAATCAATCAGAGGACTCATCCATGAGTCTGCTGCCACTACTAAGACCATCACTTCGTCGTTGGGCTCTGTACTTGGTTTTGGTAGGAATTCTACTAGTATGTCCCCAGAAAAATCTGTGTCCTGAGCTATTGCCAAGCGAGCTAAAGCATCTGTATGGGAATTCTGAGCTTGCGGGATTTGATTTACTTCATACTTTTCAAATGTCCCTAACAGCTCTCGGACCTTCTGCAGATAAATCGTCATGCTTGCCCCCTTAGCTTGGTATTCACCCTTTATCTGACAAACCACAAGTTAGGAGTCGCTAAAGATTCTGAGCCATTAAGCATGTATCTCCTTGGCTAAGTGAAGCCCTGCAAACAAGGCCTTATACTCAGCTTCATTATTCATAGCCTGAAACCTGAACATGAGCGCATAGAGGATTTTGTGTCCTTTCAGGCTGATCAATAACACTTCAACTCTAGCTCTCTGCTCGTTGGAAGAACAGTCAACAAATAGTTCCCAAAACAGACCTTCAGAAGACTCAGCCTCTTCATCCATAGGTCCTATAAATTCAACAATAAAATCAACCAATGCCTGCCCCTTAACTGCTGACCTTAGCTTGAACTCGATGTCGAACTGAGCGAGCTCGATTGCCTATTTGACAAGGCGGCTTGAGGTGTCAAGTTTCTGCAGGATCTGCTTGAAGGGATATCTGGTCAGCATTTCGATTTTATGCTCCTAGAAATAAGGGCGTAACTTTCGAGATATCACCACCAAATAATAGGCGAGCTTCTCCATTAGGGTGTACCTTGTCTCAGCATCAACCAACTCTTACTGATATAATAGATAGGGAACTGTGTCCCGTCTTCTTCCCGAACCAAAGCTGTGCCCCGAGCGTGCTGAGATACCTCAAGATAGACCATCAGAGTTTCCCCTTCTTTTAGTTTTGATAAAAGCGGTGCTAGCCCCATGTATTCCTTGAGTTGCTGGAATGCAATCTCGCATTCCTCTGTCCATTCAAAACTTTTAGCCTTCTTTAGGGCTTCGAAGAATGGGACACATTTGTCTGTGGCTTTAAAGACAAATCTGTTGAGGGCAGCAACCTGACCATTGAGGCTTCGTACCTCTTTCATCTTTGATGGCGGAACTCATGTCAAGTAGAGCCTTTATCTTCTTCGGGTTGGCCTCAATTCCTCTGTTATTCACCATGAAATCCAGAAATTTTCTTGAGGCTACTCCGAATGCACATTTGAGGGGGTTGAGTTTCATCTGATACTCCTTCAAAATCTGAAACATCTCTCGAGGTCGCGCACTTGATCGGCTGCTTGCTTAGACTTCACCAGCATATCATCGTCATAGACCTCCATAATCTTCCCAATTTCATTCTCGAACATCATATTTACTAGCCTTTGATAGGTTGCCCCCGCATTCTTCAGTCCAAAGGGCATCACCTTGTAACAATATAGGCCGCGGTCTGTGACGAATAAGGTATACTCCTCATCTATAACATTCATTGGAATTTGATTATACCCTGAGTAAGTATCCATGAAGTTGAGGAGCTCGTGACCAACAGTTGCATCTACGAGCTAGTCAATTCTTAGTAGGGAAACGTTGTCTTTAGGGTAGGCTTTGTTCAAGTTTGTGAAATCTATGCAAGTTCTCCATTTTCTATTCTTCTTTTTAATCAGTACAGGATTGGCTACCTAAGTGGGATAATAAGCTTCACGGATGAATTTGTTTGCCAGGAGCTTGTCTACCTCATCCTTCAAAGCTTCATAACGCTCGCGAGTCATAGGTCTCCTCTTTTGGCAAACTAGCTTATGATGAGGGTTTATATTCAGCATGTGCGTCATCACCATTGGATCAATTCCATGTCCTCGTGATTCCAAGCGAACACTTCCAAGTTCGCTTTAAGGAATTCAGCTAGCTGGGTTTTGACATCTGAGGCCAGGCTCTTTTTCAGCTTGAGGCACCTAATAACATCTGCCTCATTGACTTACATATCTTCCAACTCCTCAACTAGACCAGTAGTCTTATTTACATCTATCTCCCTGGGATCCAGGTCGTAGCTCACTCCTGTAGTGCTGATGGCTTGCAATTCACCTCTTGAAACTAGATTTACCTTTTTCCCTTTGGCTCCTATTTTAACTGCATCTTCGTAGCAGCGACAAGCTAGCTACTGCTCACCTTGCACACATCCTATTCCACTGGGAGTTAGAAATTTCACTGTAAGGGTTCTAGTTGAGGTGATCATGTCTAGATCATTCATTGTAGACCTTCCTAATACCACATTGTATAACGAAAGGGAATCTATTATCAGGAAGTCTGCAAGTACAGTCGACTGACGACCTATATCTCCAAGAGTCAGAGGCAATCTGATCTGTCTAATAGGAATAACTGCATCTCTAGAGAAACAATACAAAGGTTCAAGGGAAGGCTTCAACTGTTAATCCCCAATCTCCATCTAGTTATAGCATTCTCTGTACATTACACTAACCGAGCTCCCTGTATCAATCATTATTTTTCTCACCTCCACGTTTCCAATACGAGCTCGAATTACCAAGGCATTGTTATGGGGCCAATGGACACCCCTGGCATCTTCTTTTGTAAAGACTACCTCTTCTGATGCCATTCTAGCTTTCTTGGCAGACCCTTCTGACTCTCTTCAACCCGTGAGCTGTATATGATTAGTCTCGTGTACATAGTGCTCATGCGATTTGTTCGATGTGCCTACTATGTGAGGTCCTCCATAGATAGTAAAAATTATTCTCACTACGGGGGCTTGTTCTTAATCGAAAGTTGGCTGAGCTAGCTGCTGCTCTTACTGCCTTTGTTGCAGTTGAGGACGCTATTACTGGGGTGGTCTCCCTGCAGGTCGTATAACATATTCTCTTAAGTGACCTTTTCTGATCAAGCCTTCTATGGCGTCCTTCAAAGCTACGCAGTTGGAGGTAGAGTACATTACCTAATTATGGTAGGCACAGAACTTTCTCTTGTCCCTGTATTCTTCTGGGGTCCGGATTCTCTATTCCTCTCTACTGCAAAGATTATTCCACAGGTGTATGAGAGGAGGCTATAGCTCTTGTAGCGACCTGGACGTGGAGGTCGTTGGAACCCTCGGTCGCTTCTCGACCTAGGTCTGTTTCTGGCCTTTTTTGCAATCTAATTGTTATTTCTTTGACCTTCATTGCTATTTCCTCCACTGTTTCTTTTCTTCTCTTGGCTGGAGCTGCCAGCTTCATCTTTCTAATTGTTTAACTTCCTTGACCCAAAGGTTTCCTCCCACCTTATCTCCTTTAAAGCTCGCTCATAGAACTCTTATAGATCCTTCACTGGGGAATTGTATATGCTTTCGTACAGCTTCCTATATTTTCTCAGCCCTACTGAGATAGCTGTCGAGATCCCCTTATTGGTAGGACTCTCCATGTTATTCACCTCGTGCCTGAACCTGCCAATATAGTCCTTCAACGACTCACCGGGATGCTGAAAAATAGTAGCGAGGTGGCAGGGTGGAGCGAGCTGTCTTTTCAATACCTTGTACTGATTAACAAACTTCTGCTGGCATTCCTCCTAACTTCTGACACTGCGAGGTAGGAGATTTCTCAACCATGCCCGTGGATCGTCTCCAAGCGTTATAGGAAAAACACGACATTTGACCAGTGGGTTGGTGATCTGCAAATCCATCTAGATGTTGAAAGCGTCTAAATGGTCATAAGGATTGGAATCCCTGTTATATTGTGGGATGTTAGGAACCTTGAACTTGGGAGAAAGTGGTTCGAACTCTATCTCCGAAAGTAAATGGGGTCCTTTCACCGTACTGGCCCCCCTGCTCTTCGGTCCCAGGTCGAGTCTCCAGTTGCCGGACCCTTTGTAGAAGCTGTTCAATAACCAGATCTTGGGTCTCAGATTGTCTGCCTAGAGAGTATCGGTCTTGCGCCCCGTGCCTTCTTCCTTGTTCGGGCTCAAGGGAGTAGCGATCTGGTTTATGCCTTAGATTTGGTCTGTTTAGTCCATCTTTTCTACGCGAACTTCTACGTTGGTGTCGTTGCTCATCTTCATCTTTTCGGCCTGAGACCCATGCGTGTCCATAGCTCGCCTCAACTTGCCGATGTCGGTCTTGGCTCACCCTCACCCTCACCCTCACCCTCAATCCTGAAGGATGAGTCGATTTTTCATCACCACAAGCTTGCTGGGTCCGAGCTTTGAATTGTTCATTGGAGGAATGGGCTAATCCCTCAGGCGCTGTCACTTCCCTGGCATGTCTTCCATTTATGGTCTGGACCTCAACGCGTTGCCACTGTGAAACGTCCCTCATTACAGCGATCTCATCAAGTCTCTGAGCTGCCTGAGGCTAGGCCCGAGCCAGTGCCCTGATAGCATCTGCTATTTACATCATGGTATTTTCTAATACCTCATGACGCCGCTACAAAATCTACATGGCATCATTTCCAACGACATTAGGTACAGGTTGATGAGAGGGAAGCGGAGGTACACTTTGAGTATTCTCGGCTAAGGGTATGTTTGAAGTCTTAGCCCCCAGGTTGGTTGGTTCTCCAGTAGGTCGGACGCCTCTCTGGTGGTTTGAGTTATCGAATTGGCTAACAATCGCAACTGAGCTTCTGATGGTCCTTCCTCTAGCCATTGCGTTTGGTACGTGAGCTTTAAGGATCAGAGATGAGAAAAATGAAATTGCAAGAAGGGCCCTCCTTCTAGTGTCAAAATGTCACCGTCTGGATTTAGTCGACTAAGTTATTTTAGGCCTAAACTACAGATACGATCGGAATGGTGCAATAAACAGACAAAAGGTAGAAGAAAGAGTAGAGGAAGAACAAAGAACACCAAAAGTTTTTAAGTGGTTCGGCCCAAAGTGATGCCTACGCTCACTGTTTATCTCACTATATTTCGACAGAGTAACGACTCTCAAAAGTGTTTTTTTCTTTTACAATGAAAATTCTCCCCTATTTATAAAGAAGGAGAAGTGTTACAGAAATGTAAAATAAGTCAAAATGAAATGATAGGTTACATTATATGAGGCTGACATTTGTCAGGTCAACTCTATCAGAGCCTGATTTAGACGTTAAACTCATGTTGGTTAAGTGAGATTTCATTAATTTATGTTGTAATTTCTGACGGGTTAGGCGTGTACAGTACGCCTTGTTGACTTTGGTATGGCGATTATGACAGTAATCGATTTGCTCTATACGAGTTGTAGTAGCTGGGAGCTCGTTTTTATGAGCTGAATAGTCAAGTCTGATATGGCTTTCGTGAGTTGATTATGAAGTCTGAGAAACTGAGTTCTCGAGCCGACTTCTTGACGAGTTGGATACTGGCGAGCTGAATCCTTAGCGGGCTGTGCTTTAGCCGAATGTGTAACCTTATTGAAACGGTCCTAAGCTTCTTCCAACAGTTTTGGGCTTTTACCAGCTCACTTAAGCATCCCAAAAATACCCATAACATATATAATCGAAATAATTTAGAATCAGAATTATCTAGAATTAAATTGTCTTGAAATTAGATTCATTTATTATAATAAAAATAAATTATTTACTTCAATTACGAGACCTAGAATCAGAATCAGCAATATTCTTATTGAGATGTATACTTTGATTTAGAATCAGAATAAATTTATTACAAATTACAAAAATATCGTTGATTAAAATTATATACTCCATAAGCATTTTTTTCAAAAAAAAAAAAAACACATGCACACACACCCCTCATTCAGATTTTGCCAATTACAAAAGATGGTCATTCAGATTTTGCCAATTACAAAAGAAGCTCATTCAGATTTTGCCAATTACAAAAGAAGCATTGTGTATTTTTTTTTTTTTTTTTTTTTTGCAAAATTGTGTTTAAAGTTTCGTGTCATCTTTTTGCCATCTTCTCCTATGGAACTCATCATAATCGGCTAAGGGAAAAAATAAACTTAATAACAAGCATAATGTGTATCTATATTATATATCAAGTTGTATTTATATATATATACATATATATAATGATTTGTTTATTTTTTTATAATAACTTTCTTAACAAAGACGAATATAGAACTTAGCAAAATAGGTTTCTTTTTTCACAATTTTTTTCCAATTTATTATTATTATTATTATTATTTTTATAAAAGGTATAAAAAAATTTTAAATTGTAAAAGATAATGTGAATGAGAATCACAAGTTGGGTGGAGGAATGAGAGTTTCATTCCACAACTCCAAATTCGTATAAGATCCACAATTTTATTTTTATTACGGACTTATTTTAGAGCAAGTGGACATCAATAATAATTCTTATTCTTTATTCATATTCCCTTACCCCTTAAGTAAACACACTATCAATCTCTAGAAATTAGTCAATCTTCAGCCCCAAAAACCTCTTACAGCCATAGCATAGCATCGGCAATGGCAGCACCTATCCATCGTTCTCTCCATCATATGCCTTCATGTTTTAGTAGAAGTCTGTTTCGATCTACTCCACATATGAATGAGATCTGTATCAATCTCCTACTCATGTGGAAAAAATCAAACAGGTCTCCAAACTATGAAGGAATTCTATTGCGCTTCTCCACTAGGAAGATTCCAAATCTTCTCCTGATGGAGGAGGTGCTAACATGTTATTTATTATTATTATTATTATTATTTCAAATAACAAAATTTTTCGTCTGTTTAGTTTTCTATCACGTGGATTTCTACTTACTATTCATTTATCAATTTTTTAAAAGGATTTTATTTTTTTATTATTTCGACAATTAAATTATTAACTTTAATTTATTAATTAGGTGAAAAGACAATACTACCCTTTAATGGCTAATACCACGATTAAAATTAATGGTCCTGGAAAAAGTCAAGGGTATTCTTTCGTCATTTTAACAAACTTTAACATGATTCAAGTTTGAGTTAAGATTATGGTTGTTTGTGCAATTATCCCTACAATAAGCCAACAAACTTAAGATTCAAACAGTGTCATAACCAAAAATTAAACAAATAAAATATCAAACAGTCGCACATTGCCACTTGCCATTGACGACTTGTAAACAAATAATTCCCCAACTGATTTCAAATTAATATTATTGTAATCAACATGTTAATCATGATATGGTATGCTAGTTACAACTTATATATATCATATCATTAGAACATGAGTGTAAACAAATAATCTGGATGGTCTAGTTATAGTCTATAAATATTTTTACCATAAATAAAATACCTACAATATTAATACTAGTTAATTTAAGTCATTAAAGTCATATCTAACATGTGAAAGTTGTTCAGCATAACTAAAGGAAAAACAGCAATAGTGTACAACAATAAGTTTTTTGATACGGTCGATTTGAATTTTTATCTAAGCAAGTTGGAAATATATAAGATAGGTTATTAAAAAATAGACAACTCAAATCAAATAAACCATTACGATCCATGATTGATACTACTAGTACGTGCATCATATGAACATTTAATGATCAATAATAGCTATAAATTTGCAGAAAATCCTAGTCCAACCAACTAAAAAGTTAAATCATTTGATAGCTTGGTTTTTTTCTCATATATCGTAATAAAGGGTGGTATACAGAACAAACTGATCAACAGTAGTATTGTATGGTATAAAGATGCATTGAGGAGGCAAAGCCAAAGGAGCAGTAGTGGTGATGAGGGTGACCGTAGAATTTCCGTGATTATTTTGTGAGTTTTGGATACAAAAATAATGCTTCTAGGCATGGCCTGCCACTTGAGCCAAGGATCTTGTCACTACACAATTCCTTGAACTGTCTTAGGCAATCTCCTTTTCCATAATTGTGAAGTCCAAATAGAAACATGGATAGTCATAGATCAGCAATTGATCCAAGAAAAAAAACTCGATCCTAAAAAGTTCCTTAATTGAGAAAACTAGATTTAATAGATTGTTTCATGTTTTAACTATAATTTCACCTAGATATATAAAAAGCATATAGTTCACACATTATAATTTATATACATGAGATTTTCTTTGGTACTAACATAAAAAATATTAACATGACAGTGTAAATAACTAATTACATCTACAATTAATATATAGTTTGTTTCACGACTACTACTGACTGACCATAATTACTTGTAGACAATGAAGAGACAATAATGATACGTACTTTTGTTTTTCTGATGTCTATGGAATGCCCTTTCACTACAGACGTTTGGCTCTTGTTTTTTCACCAATAATACTATCACTACTAATGTTGTTGTTCTTCTACTTAACTAGTGGTACAAGATCTGATTCGGTCTTTTAATTTGAATGTTTTCAATCAAATCATTGTAGTATTTTCGAACTTGTGAGGTAGTTTGTTTTTCTTTCTAGATTAACTCATTGTGCAATCTGTTCAAACGGGTAAAATTCATGATTTAGTTACTAGGGCATTCCCAAACACTTCGTTCTTTTCCTAAGTCCAACTGATCTGTTCCTATTATTGATCATGCGATGATAATATTCTTTCCATTGTTAATTATCTCAAGATATTACTAAGGGAGAAGGGTTTCGACTAGGTGCCCTCAACTTTGTTGATAGGTGTGATTAACACTATAGTAATGCCAACGATACTCTAATATAAGATTGTAATCTGGGGTCTATATGTCAATGGATGTCATAACGCATGCAACCCAGTAATATAGTTGATTTAAAATTTACTCATGTTTAATCTAACAAGAGCTTTGACTGTTACATCTCCATTGAATAGTATTTATGCCCAAAGATGTATTGATGAGGAGATGGATAAAATGCTTAATGGCACGGCTTGTGACTAACCATTAAAAGTACTAGTGCTGGTGGTAACATTTCTACGTTTACTTTTGAGAGTTTTGGAGGCGAACAAAATACTTCTGGGCATGGCTTGCTACTCGAGCTGGGGATCTTATCGCTACACTGAACCTTGAAATGCTCCTCCAATCTCCTTTTCCATTCTTTTCAAGTCCCACTAGGAACAACCTAGATCACCACCAAGTTAGGAACTGATCCAAAATTTTAGATCTTGAAAATACTCTGATTGAAAATTTTGAATTGGTGTGGAATCCACTCTCCCGCCAAAAAGGATAGCAGAAGATAGAGAGAACAGTGGAGAGCTCCTAATGGAAAGGAAGAGAAGCGAAGTAGTAGAAAAAAAAGCGAGACACATAAAACTGCTTTCATTGTTGGCTTCATGCTTGATGTTGATGTTTTCTGTTTTTTGGTTGTGTTTTCTGTCTTTGTGATTCGTTTTGTATAATTCCTTCTAGGTTGGTATTGTTCTCATATCAATCAATCATATACATCCTTTTCATATTCACGACACCATTGTTGTGACATATTTCTATTACCATTAGTGTGATATATGATTCTAGTTACTTTTTCCATTGCCATTACTGCTCAGATTCACTATCATCTGTTTTTCACTATCAAACTGCTAATGGTTCTCCCTCTTTTCACTATCACCTCTTTTCATTTCTGTTTTCAGCCACAACATCACGGTCCAATTTTTTTCAGCCGTACCGCGCTCCCTGGTCGCTCTCTCTGCCGTCGTGTCTCCACTGCGTGCACCACCGTCTCTCCACTGCACGTCGTCTCTATTTTGCTGTCGCACCTTTCCATTCTGGTCCGCCTCCGTTTCGATCAGCCTCCGTTCTATTCTGGTTGGCCTATTCTGTTGTCACTCCTTCCGCTACCTAACGTCGCACCGTCACACTACACTCCCATCAATTCTGCCGCCGCCGCACATCGCACCATTGCACCTCACTCCCATTAGTTCTATCGCTGCTCACCCTCGCACCACTCAGATTGCACTTTAACTTGCAGTTGTATCTTACACTTGCATCACACCTTTGTTCTGCTATCATCACTCCATTTGGTTTGTCTTCATCGCACCATTGGTTATTGGTCTTCATCGCACCCTTGCTCTGCATCTGTTCTGCATCGCACCCTTGTTATTCATCGCCGGTCTTCATTACTAGTTGCTGGTCTCTGTTGCATGTCACCAATCGCCGGTCTCTGTTCCGCTTGTCTCTGTTTCAGCTGATCCGTTGCACACTGTCGGACAAACTGTATCTATCTCCTGTTGCCGCTGCAGTCACTTTTGTACCACCCCTTTGTTCTGTTTTGTTGCGCTGGCACTATCGGATCTTCTAATTGTTTCTGAGGCTTGGTTTGTCTCTTATTGGGCTGCATCTCAAAAGTTTATTGGGCTTATTTTCTTTATTTCTCTTATTGGGCTATTTTATTGATTGGCTTTTTTTATTACAAATTATTGGGCTGGTTTGTTTTGGATTGGACTAAAAGCTTATTTGTTGAATTTGTTGATACTCGTTAATTTTATCGAGCTTCTTTATTGAGAATTCATGGAATAAACCTATTTGCAATTATTATAAGTTGTCAGGACATGATGTTCTTTATTGTCTTACATGACGTTGTAAGCATTATCACAAAATTAGACCAGAGCTCTACAATCAAATTTGTCCTTGGAATATTAATAACGAAGGGTTTTAAACCAAATCTATGAGTGTTCCTCTCAAGCTTTTCAAAACAGTCAGCAATTTTCTACAGCTATATATGATAACACATAAAAAACTGTTAGTTCCTCTTCCATCTCAATTCATGATTTTATATCCATGCTCCGTCAAATCATTTTCAAAATTTAGTAATTCATCCACTTCTGCTTCCTTTGTGTCAATAGGTAATGTTTTTTGGTATTTTGATTCAGTTTGTTGTAATCACATGACCTCTAACCTTATAAATTTTTCTATGCAATCATCATCTTCCCCTTTGCCTATCATCTCTATAGCCAATGACTCATTTATGTCTGTTCATCCTATAGGTCATATTTCTACAGATAACTTATCTTTACAAAATACATACTTCATACCTAAACTTATCTTAAATCTTATCTCTGTAAGTCAGTTGTGTAAACTTAGTTTTAATGTATATTTTACTTCTTCTGAATGTCGTGTACAGGATCCACAAATGGGAAATATTCATGGGGTAGACTATAAAGTCAAACATTCGTTTGAGTTTATTCATCTTCAACTACTTTCAAGAGTTTCCTCTCCCTATCCGTTTACCGCTATTTCTTCATCTTTACTATTAAGTTTTTAGCACTCTCCATTACATCATGTTTCATTTAATTGTTTACGTTCTTTATTAGCTAGTTGACATTTAGGCTCTATAATTGACAATCACATTAATTGCTTATCTTGTTAGTTGTCTAAACAATATGTATTATCTTTTTATAATAGTGATTTAGTTTCTTAGATACATTTTAACTTAATTCATTGAAATATTTAGGGCTCACCAATAACTACCGTGGGAGGATCTAAATATTTTGTTATCTTTATGGATGACTAATCTCATTATACATGGTTTAACCTTATACATAATAGCTCTGAATTATCTAAAATTTATTCCAATTTTATTCAAATGATTTAGACTAAGTTTTCAAAATCTATCAAAATTTTGCGTACTAATAATACCATGAAATGTTGAGATATTGCATGTTTTAATATGTTGAGTCAAATGAGCACCATATATTATTGTTCATGTCCCAATACATTGCAACAGAATAGTATTGCTGATTGCAAACATAGACATATTCTTAAAACAGTTTGTGCACTTTTTATATTTGTCTCTTGTCTCGAAAAGTTTTGGGGAGAAGTTGTATTAACGGCAATATAAATTATCAATTGTGTTTCTTCCTCCATCATTAATAACCAAATTCTTTATGAATGACTGCATAACACTCATCCTAATTATCAAAATCTCAAAGCTCTTGGATTGCTCGTTTTGTTCTTCTCCATCCCTACGAACAAAAGAAATTAGAGTTTATAGTTCATCTATGTTGTTTCTTTGGCTATGACATTAAACATAATGGTTATCATTGTTAGGATTCTATCTCAAATCAGGTTTGCATCTCTAGTCATATTGTCTTTTAAGAACATTAAATGTTTTTATCTATATCCAAATTTTGCACATGACATACTTTTTATCATAAACTCTGTAAATTCTATTGTTACTTAGTTCCCCGATGACGATGATTTAAATATTCTTGAGACTTAAATAGATGTTTTTAATGCTATTCGGTAAATTTCTAAACAATTTCACCCATCTATTGATTTTGCATCAGAATCATCTTTGTCCAATCTCATATATTACTCCTCCTCATCCTGCACTAGAGTTTTCTTATCCAATCTCACTTGCTACTCCTCTTCCTTATTGCTCTAATTAGGTAAGTGAACTATCTGTAACCTTTTCAGATTTTCATTATTTCTCTACCATCATTTCTTTGTACAAATCTCAATCCTATAAAGAGGTCAGCATTAATCCTATTCGGTAGTAAGCTATGATTGAATAATTACAAGCTCTTGAGAAGACTTATACTTGGGATATGGTTAATCTTCTTCCTAATAAATCTGTCATCGAGTGCAAATTGGTATATAAGATCAAAATAAAGTCAGATAGCTAATCACACCATTTCGATACTTAATCTTAGCTTCCAAATTTAAGTCTTTTGCACGATTTTTGTGTAAATATTGGTTTGTTTAATATGGTTGTGAGCATGTTCTAGAAATCTACATCGAAAATGGTATGCTTGATGAAATTAAAATAATTGAACCAAGTTGAGGTGAAAAATTTAATTAAAGCATTATCAAGCCTAGGTTTAAGTTCAGTCACATGCCTAGTACTACCATTCTAGTCATTCTAGTGCACTACTAGGCGCTGCTCACTATCGAAAACTTACTTACTCGCATGCCCTTAGCCAGGTCATCACGTTGCTAGGCGTTACTCACTGTATAAAGCGTGCCTACTACTGTGCCTCCCTCCCACACAGCATGTTTGAGTATGCTCCTCTACCACACCAAACATCGAGCACACCTACACGCGTGCCTTTGATCCGTACCACATAGTATGCATTTGAGCACGTCTTTACCATAAATAGCACTCATATGCACGTTTCCAAATATGCCTCATTATAGCTAGACATGTCAAGTTGGGTGCCACTCTATCTCACTTATGCTTCTTTAGGCCTCAAGTAAGCTTCAGAGGGCATTTTTGACCATTCATATCAGCACGTTGCTAGGCGTTACTCGCTGTATAAAGTGCGCCTACTACTGTGCCTCCCTCCCACACAGCATGTTTGAGTATGCTCCTCTACCACACCAAACATCGAGCACTCTTACACGCGTGCCTTTGATCCGTACCACATAGTATGCATTTAAGCACGTCTTTACCACAAATAGCACTCATATGCACATTTCCAAATATGCCTCATTATAGCTAGACATGTCAAGTTGGGTGCCACTCTATCTCACTTGTGCTTCTTTAGGCCTCAAGTAAGCTTCAGAGGGCATTTTTGACCTTTCATACCCATTTTTGTGCCCTAGATTTGGGAGAGCCATAAATACACCTCCAAAATGCTGAAAGAAGTAATCTTGGAATAGAAGATCAACCTTTAGAGTTCTTACATAGTATATTACTCCATTTTCACGCAAAAAAAAAAAATAATCAAGATTAACTCACATTGTGCATCATTCAATAAGGAAGAGGAACTAGAGAGATGGAGCTTCATTTTGGGAGAAAATGAGAGGCGCTTTTGAAGAAAAGAAAGCTTCTTACCAACTTCATAAAACTTTCTCACTTTCTCTTGTTTATTTAGTTGTTCGAATGTCGTTAATGCATTGTCTCTTTCTTTTTATAATAATGAACTAAACTACTTATCCAGGTTTACAATATAACTAAACCTTATAACTCAACCTTTTTAATATTATTGATGCATGTTCTTCATTCTTGTCCTTCATTTTAATTATGTTTAATACTTCGAAATTATTTGGCTTAATGAATTAGGAGATTTGGTAACCTTATTGAACTTGGAAAAGGGATATATATATATGTTAAGACTCTAATTAAAGTGGCATAATTAACATGAGATAGGAATATACTTATGGTGCTTGTGTAGTCATTATTAAGTAATCTAAACTTAATGAACTTAACTTACTTAGTCCATGTAAGAATATAATCAGTTAGGTAAGCTTGAGTATATCTATTAGACTATCAAAAGAGGTATGTGGATACTTTAAACATTACTCGATTAAGGATTAAGTGAAGATAATGTGAAAATGGTAGATAATTAGGTAAAATGAATTGGTTAGGTGAAGTTGTGACCCTATAACTCTTACTCCCTTGGTTTAGATCTTTAATTTTTAGTTTTAATTTTAATTTTAACTTTAGCAACTCAACTCTCATTTTCATTAGTTTGGATATGGTTAGTTTTGAACAATTTTAATACTTAACAAGTTGGTTACTGTTAACGTCGGAAAATGATTTTCCTTAGTTAACGAGGTTGTTTTCTGGCCCAAGCTATAGTTTCGGATAGTCAATGGAATGCATGCAAAGTAATGAGAATTAGAAAGGGAGATTAGAGGCGAGGAGAAGGAACACACAGAAGATTTTAGAGTGGTTCGGCCTAAAAAGATGCCTACGTCCATTGTTCACTCTCTCACTATTTTGGCAGAGTAATGACACTCAGAAATTGGATCCCTTTTACAATGAAAATCATCCCCTTTTTATAGAGGAAAGGGACATGCTATAGTAAAACGGAATAAAACAAAAATAAACAATTAACTACAGTTACATTGATAGACAGCATTTAATGCACCGGAATCTCAATTAATGCGGCTGACAGTGCATTAAATGCGACCGAAAACACATTAAGTGCGGTCGAATCAGTCGCATCCGAGGTCTGTCCAAGGGAGATTTTTGATGACTAGATTGGATATGCAATGATGGGTTGTCGAGGTCACGACCACAGCTTCTGACGGATGTAGCGTACATGGTAAGCCTTGGAACAGTACTTCTGCATGGTGCTGTTGACTTCTGTTGACCTGGGATTTTCAAAAGCAAGGCGAAGACAGATCTTCCAGCAGATCAAGTACCGAACCAGATGGGAGAATAAGAGGATCTCTGAACTGTCTGCCTATCTGGAGAGTCGAGGAGGCGGATTCTGAGTCGGTACGTCCGCAGTTGGTCATGGCAGTGAGGCGGGCGATGTCACTAGTGGAGTAGTTGGCATGCGGCCATGCTCAGAGACTAATGATCAACTCAGTCAGATAATCTTGGACGAGAAGGACTAGTTAGACATTTCCGACAAACGGCTCCTCTTGGCGGATATCTCGGTCGGGCTGGACTGATGGAGAGACAGATGGTCGATTGTGGTGGATAATATGATGAGCAGGCTTAGTCATCACGGATGGCGGCCAGCAGCAAGTCTGAGGAATGGAAGCTGGCAGTCAAAAATCAGGACCAGAGGTCAAACTGAGCAATCAAGGCTGTCGGAGAGATCGACGGTCTGAGTGGTGGAGGCTATAGCGGTCACAGCCAGCTTTCGGAATATAAAGTCTGCGGTCAGAATTAGCGGTCAAGCTGAGCGATAGCGATCAACGGTCACGACAAACGCCCATTAATGGGCCCCTTCTCCAGGAAAATGAACTAGATAGATGACGGATAATTGGGCTTCTGAGCCGCTGGGCCTGTACTATAGATCCATTTGAGCTCGATTATTCTGATCGCTAATTTATCCATAACAGTTACAATCCTTGTAGGAACAATCTCTTTCGTTATCATTATACTACTTGTGGACCATGTATACTTGCATGGATTTCTTAAGCGTGTCTTGTAAACTCGGCATGCACTTAGAAAATTCACCATCAATGGCTCTGTTGAACGACATAAAACTTGTCTCGTGGCCAAAGGTTTTACCTAGAAGTATGAAATTTATTATGAAGAGACATTCGCATCAATTGCTAGACTTATATTTGTCAATAGTTTACTGGCAATCGTTGCAATCAAACAACGTAAATTGTTTTAAATGGATATGAAAAATGAATTTCTTAATGGAAATCTTATTGAAGCGGTATACATGACACTATCACTAGGGTATCTACACCTTTCACACAAGATCTGTTATATCACTATATGGTTAAAATAGGCTCGTAGAGCTTGGTTTGCCAAATTCTTTTTTACCATCATGTCATTTGGTTTTACCTCCAACTCTTTTGATTTCGCACTATTTTTTTGCAAGATCAGTCATGATTCTATTTTCTTTTTACTTTATATAAGTGATATAATTATTATAGGTAACGATATTGCTAGTGTCTTAGACTTTAAAACTTATCTCTGGCATCAATTTAAGATAAAAGATCTTAGCTCTTTTAGTTTTTTTTTTTTTTTTTTGTCTTAAGGTCTCTTATGACTCTAATAGTTACTATCTCTCATAAGCAAAATATATTTCAGATTTTCTTACTCGTGCTCGCTTAACTGATAGTAAAATCCATACTAGTCTATTGGAAGCCAATGTTAAATTAACGCCTTTTGAAGGCATATGACTCAGTGATCCTCTTCTTTATCAATAACTTGTTCGTAATCTTATTTATTTGACCGTGACTTGGTTGAATATTGCATATACTGTACATGATGTGAACCAGTTTATGTCCACTCCTCATTCTGCTAATTTTGTCATTATCTTTCATCTTCTACGATATCTGAAGAGTATGATGTTTTATGGATTTTATTTTTCTAGTTACTCCTCTTTAGAATTATGTACTTATTAAAATGCTGATTGAGTTGGCAATTTTACTGATCGATGATCTACCACTAGTTATTGCTTCTTTCTTGGAGATTCTCTCATCTTATGACATAGTAAAAAATAGACTATTATAGCTCGATTTAGGTACTGAAGTTGAGTATCAGACCCTTACTGATACTACTCAAGAATTTGTTTAGCTGCGCTGGTTACTTATAAGTATTGGAGTTCACCATGCCACGACTATTCCTCTTTGTTGTGATAATCATAATACTATTTAAATTGGCCACAATGATATCTTTCATAAATGTACCAAATACATTGGAATTGATTGTCATTTTGTTTGGCAACATATTCATTAAGATATTATAAACTTCACTCGATAGGTTCTGTTGAGCAATCTACTGATGTATTTACCAAAGCTTATCATTCGAGATGTTTTCGTGAATTGGTTTCCAAACTCAAGCTTACATCCATCCACCATCTTGAGTTTGAGGGGGGATGTTATCATATCAATTATATCAATCAATCATACACATCCTTTCCATATTCGTGACATCATTATTGTGACATATTCCTATTGCCATTGTTGTAATATATGATTCTACGTACCTTTTTTGTAATATATCTCTTAGCCTATAATTGGGCATGTCACTGTATAGTAATTGTAATATATAGTGAAATATAAAATTTGCTCATATTCTATGAGAGATATTTGGCATTTTCATTTTTGTTGGAGTTTAAAACAGTTTGTACAGAAGATATTAAAACTTTGAAACTGTGAAAATGGCTATGGTGTAATTTTTTTTTTTTTAAAGAAAAACGGTAAAATGGTGCAAATGTTCATATATGAAAATAATTATGTTGATAGGTTAAAATTTTGAAGTTTACATCTAATCAAAATATATATGCATGATTTATATTTTAAATAAATTAACATATTTTATTCTTTATAAAGGAATATTTTAATATTCTATCAAACTACTAAAAATGAAAACCATCTATCTTTCAATGCAAATATTTAAAATCTCTAAATTCTATGGTCGCATTATCATTGCTCTGCTTTAGAAGTCTTGTTTTGAATTTGAACTTGATTGCCCATGCATCTATCATGACAATTAGTAGAATTAAATAGTAATGCAAACTTTTCTAACCCAACCAACAAGTTAGAAAAAAAAAAAAAAAGAAGAGAGAAGTTTTCAACCCAAACAACAAGAAGTTAGACAAAAACATAAATAAATAAATAAATAGAGTAGTTGTGTGTTCATAATCAAACAATTAATTGCGTATGGAGATATCTAGAATGTAGTTTTACGAAATATCATTCTAGATTTTTTACATCGGAATTTGGGGTATTACAACTTTAATATGATTCAGGATTGGGTTAAGATTCTGGTTTTTCGTGCAATTATCCCTAAAATGTGCCAACAAATTCAAACAATGTCATAGCCAAACAATAAACAAATAAAATATCATGAAAATAATACCAAGAAATGTGTGTGTAAGCTTACATCCATAAGTCAAACTTTTAAATATATATATATATTTCACTGTTGTCACCATTCGCGAATAATAAGAATACAAAATATCACCTAGATTCAACAATCTGAGGCACTGCACTAATACAGAAAAGAGCCAGAACATTCTTATCAAAACAAATTCTCTGGAACTCTGTACGCCCGAATTACCCTCCTTTCTCTATTTCCTCTCAGAGTGGCCAACACCGACCATGTCAACTCTCCAGGCACTTTTTTAATTACCAAATTGCCGTCCAATTTGAGTGTAAATAACCCCTTACTGAGCTTGACATCTGGGCCTACAGCCCACCAATAGCAGAATCAAACGTTTACCTGCCACATCGTCAAACAGCCCCATATTTCCACAAACTTGCTTTCATCATTTGTCAACTAGTTATTGACAACTTGATTGCTACCATACGATGTGAAATTTAAACATTTAGCTACCACATGACTTAAGACTTGGCCCAAGTCAATCGGTTAACGTCGGCGGTCTGCATTGCGAGTTTCATTGTATGAAGTTGATATAGAATTACTTAAAGTTTACGTAACAAGGTATGCAGTGTCAACCTTATCCGACGGTAAATGAGGCTTTCAAATTGACATTTTTGGTTGATTTAGAAAGTTTCAGTATTAAGATTCATTCAATTCTAGATTTGAGAAAAGAAAAAACTGTCTCAATTTAAAATAATTTTAATGTGCTCCACAAAATAAAGAATAATATGTTTTCGTTTCGTGTATTTGTTAATGTTTTATTTTCCAATATTGGCCAGTGGCCCTCTTTTTCAATTTAGAAATATTTAATTATAATATAGACAGTAGATATTTGTAGTGGTATTGATATCAGATTCCAAATTTACGAACATATAAAGAATAATATTGGCATCGACTAAATGTCTGACCAAATATTCGAAATCCGATAGATATTTTCTTTTAAAATATAATTATTTTACTAAGACTTTAATTTACACTAAAAATGATTAATAATGCATCAAATGATTTGTCCTTAGTAAAAATTTAGTATATCTATAATAATTATAATATAAATAGAGTTCATAGACAATGCAGCAGTGGTGAATTTAAATCAATAGTTTTTCAAAAATAAAAAATTTAATAGAATAATAATTATTTTACAATATCTTGTACAACATAAAAAAAAAAATTTAATTATAACTCAATAGTACATGTTTACAAGATCTTGAAATTCAAAATAAAAATAGAGCTTGATTTTAATTTACTTAATTAATAATTATTTTATAATAATAAATATAAAATTACTCCATAAGTCACTTTTTGCAATACGCAAAACCATTCGAGTATAAAATAGGTCAATAAAAAAAAATATAAAAAAAGAAATAAGACCTTCCTTTTCAACCAATGGGTGGCTCTATTGCCACCCAAGATAGTTCTTCCTACACCCATGTTACAAATTTAAAACTATTTTATTAATTCTTTGCACTCTTTAACATCCCAAATCTGTACCTAAATATTAATTATTTTCTCTAACCAAACATATTATTTTATCGGTTTTTAAATGTATTACTTTTAAAAGAAAATTTGGAATGTAATTAAATAACCCTAAATCAATGAACCTATCAACTTCTTCTCCACTTATTGCAAGCAAAATTTGTTCATTAGCAATCCAAGCTTACATAAAATGTGTTAGGCTTTGTATGGCGTAGACATATTATTAATTAAAATTTTTGTATAATTTTTAATTTAATATTTTTTTTCTTAGATCTGAAAGACTCTTGGTTGGTTTATAGTTGAATTTTTTGACTTCTTAAGTTAACTAAAAGAGTCATGCCTTTCTTTTTCTTTTACAAATAGTTGTGTTTCAAATTTCATGATTGTATTATTAGTATTAGTGTGAATTTCCTTTTGTTGCAAATCAATGATAAAAAGTAATTTTCCTTCCAAAGTTTGATTGTATTGGGCAAAAAAGGAATTTATCATTATTGTGGTATGTTTTTCTAAAAAATTGATATTTTTAAAATTAATGATCTTCAAGAATATACATGATATTTCAAAGGCATAAGAAGTGAATATTTTAATTTTTAATATTTTAATATGGATGTAAAAGGTAAATGAGTGTTGCAAGAACTTTTTTAAGTGGTAATAGAGCAATCCTCAACAAATTTTAGTATTAATGGATAAAAATAATGAATTCAAAAATTTCTTCTTCAGTTGGTTAACAAGCTATGTTGATGCAAACAAATTTCATTCAATTTATTATTATTGTTATTGTTTTCCATTATCAAACATTGAATAAATATATATTTCATGTTCAAATACACTCTTTTCTTAATTTGATTAATGATATGTGGTGCAATGGATGAATCTTATTCAAAAGTAACTTATGTATATATTGTATATATTTTAAAGACTCAAGAAAATTGGCTGTTAAGGCCCACGCTTTAGCTTAAGTAAACAAAAACCCATCGGGGTCTGAAAATCAGGACGACGTCGTAAGAGTGCAAACTGATATGTCTGAGCCCACAAGATCATTACTCAGCGAGCTCGCAATATGATTAGTAGCTCGCTCATCATCTCAGTCAATAAGCCCGGGATAGAAGCTGCTCATTTATTAGCTCGTGCATGGACAGCTTGCTCATTTGTTCGTACATTAGCTCGCCAGAATTGCAGCTCGTTATGACTGGTCCAGCTGACCTTCTAAAAACCTGAAGCGGTTTAGTTAAAGAAGAAGTCAACTTTCCTATTATGGTGCAAATCAAATCGCGAGATTCTCAAAAACCGTTGTTGATTTGTTGGAGAGAATCTTGGCATCATAATTATCAAAAATAAATATAAATTATTTTTTGCCTTATTTGTATGTAATTCAAACTTACTCAAATTATATGGGAATTAAACTCATTATAAATGACACGAGAGAAATATTATACTGTTACTCTGACAAAATAGAGAGGGATAGTCATGGACGTAGGCTCGTTATTGCCGAACTACGTTAAAAGTTGTGTGTATGTTGTTCTTATTTTTTGCCTATTTTCTCTGTTTTGTTGTGTTGGTTGTTGAGTCGTAGGTATTGTGCTTAAAGAACCGGATTGACTGAAATATAACGTCGATATTTTGGCATTAGAGGAAGGGTCTAGACTGTGATTCTACACCTTTTTCTAAATTCTGCAATTTTGATTTATCACTATGGCCAGGATAAGAACAATCGGGAGTACAGAAGTGGCGACAGATCAATTTGAAGGCCATATGGAGCAACAGAATACCCAGGCTGGGGGCAACATGGTAGGAGCATCCACTTCTATTCTACCTCCGCTTCCTCCATGACAGCTGCCTACTGTTGTTGTAGGAGGGGATGTCGTGCAAATTTGGCAGCAATGCCAAGAGGCTTTGAAAAATACTATAATGTAGTTAGCAGAGGCGATTAGGACTTTAACATAGGTGTAGGCCCAGAAAGCGTAGAGGAATGTAGAACCTCAGTAATAGCCGATTGATAACATACCGATCCAAAAAGAGGAAGCTGTCAAATAAAGGGTACTGCCAGAGGTTTAGTTCGCTTCTCAAATTTACATTTGAAGGGAAACAAACGATGGGCTCGTGAAGAGGAAGTGACACCTCACCCAGTAGGTCTGAGAATAATGGTGAGCAATAATAGAAGCCATCAGATAGAGGCTAGCCATAGGCATGAGCAAGCTCCCGAATGCAATGAGCATGTGTTACGAAGAGTTTCGCAACAAGGTGAGAGCTCACATAAAAGGCACGAGTCGCGTGATCTTTTTTCTGGTGACCAAGAAAGTAGAATAAGTAGGTGATCTCCTACTAGAAGACCTAAACCACAGGACCCAATTATAAAGGAGTTATTGCAGAGGGTCCATGACCCAAAGCCAAAAGCAGCAAGAACAGAGAACTCCTTTTACAAGAGAAATTGAGATGGAATCGTTGTCGCCCAGATTCAAACTCTCTAATGTCCCGCTCTATAATAGAGATAGTGACTTGTATGACCATCTCGATGCATTCAACGTCCAGATAGACTTATAGACATCCAATTCCATAGTGAAATGTCGTGTGTCCCTAGCCACTATGGAATATTCCGAGGACCTAGCTGAGGAGTTTACCAACTCGCAGTATCAATAACTGGGAAGAATGCCAGCGAAGATTCATCAATCAGTATAGGGCATTGAGAAAATAGCTCGCATCATCTTGCCACCTGACAACAATTTTTCAGTGACAGAATGAATCATTGAATGACTATATTGTCAGGTTCAAGAACGAGGTGAACAATATAGAGAGTCCCTCGGATGAAAGCGTCCTTACGATAATCTCAATGGGGCTTAGAAAAGATTAAAAGCTCTACGAGAGCATCTATAAGTCCCCTATAAAGGACCTAAGTGAGTTCTATGAATGAGCTACTAAGGAAATCATTTGGGAATAAGCTTTTAAGCCAAGGAAGCCCAGCGATTAGAAGAGCAAGACAAGCAGTTCTCACTAGGGGAAGAAGAGAAGTCATGGTGGGAGTGAGGATCATGATCAGAAGAGTCGCTCTAGTAATCAAGTGGGGAAGCGAGCTAGGAATGAGCCCAGAAGAGATGGGCCTCCTCATCATTGGGGTCGCTATGAGAGTTACAATGTCTTGTCAGATAGACAGGATAGGATTTTTGAGACAGAGAGGAGTAGGGAAAATTTTGGGAGGCCGAGACCTACAAATATCCCTAACAAGTTTCGGGATCCAAGGAAATACTGTGTCTATCATAATGAAATTGGGCACTCTACTTCACAATGCAAAAAGTTGAAGGATGCTATTAAAGAGATGATCAGAAGAGGTCACTTGAGGTAATATATAGCGCAAAAAAGCAAATCAATGACCCCAACAACGACGTCCTCAACCAGCGCACCAGCATCCTAATCCAACCTAATAGCCCACATAACAATTGCCCTAACAGGCTGTTGAGGAGGATCATATGCCCGCAGTATGAACCATATTCATAATACATAGTGGGCCTCATATCGTAAGGATGTCGAACAGGTCACACAAGTGATATGTGCACGAGGCTAGTTATGTCATGCTAATAGGACATAGTGAGACGGAGAGACCCACGAAAAGAGCTAAAGTGACCTCGGACGGCATAGTATTTACAAAGGAAGATGTAAGAGGAATGCACTGGCCTCATAATGATGCGCTGATCATTCGTGCCAGGATTGGAAATGCTGAGGTACAGAGGATCATGGTAGACACTGATAGCTTAGTAAATATGATGTACATGAACTGTTTTGAGCAGATGGGCTTAAGACTTAAACAGTTGAAGCCATCCCCCGAGCTTTTCTATAGATTTACTGGAGACGCAATCACGCCAATGGGGCAAGTCAGGCTCCCCCTTACTGTTGGAGACTCAGGTCGTCAGTCAACAACATTGGCGAATTTTTTTATTATTGACTGCCCTTCGGCCTATAATGTTATCCTGGGAAGACCGGTTATGAATGATTTGGATATGGTAGCGTCGATCAAAACCCTCCCCATCAAGTTTCCAACGCCTAGTGGAGTAGGATGTGTGCGAGGAGAGCAGCATTTGGCACGGCGTTGTTATGAAGATGCTATGGAAATGGGGGTTAAAGGAAAGAAGGTTAATGTGGTAGTTGGGGGAGAGCTGTGACCAATAAGTGAAAAAGCGGTAAGCCAGGATCTGGATCCAAGAGAGGTAGAGGCAGACAGGGCAATTGGGCCTGTTGATGAACTCAAGGATATACAAGTCAGTAAGGTGTACTCTGAAAGGTGTTCAAAATTAGGAAAAGATTTGCCTCCAAATGTTAAAAATCAGCTCGCTGATTTCTTGAAAGTCAACATGGATGTTTTCGCCTGGAATCACGAGGACATGGTAGGGATTAACCCATAGGTGATGTCGTACAGATTGAATATTGATCCCTATCATAAACCAGTTTGCCAGAATAAGAGACTAATGATAAGAGAGCATTACGACGCACTTAAGGAAGAAGTAGATAAACTTTTGGCGAACAAGTTTATAAGGGTGGCTCAATACCCGGTTTGGGTGGCAAAATCCAATTTTGGTAAAAAAGAAGAACAGGAAATGGAGAACTTACATCGACCTCAATAAAGCATATCCAAAAGATAGTTTTCCCTTGCTAAGGATTGATCAGCTTATGGATGGAACTGCTAGTCATCAACTTCTCAGTTTCATAGATGCATACTCAGAGTATAACCAAATCCCAATGAATCTTGAGGATAAGGAGCATATATCTTTCATAATAGATCGCGGGCTCTACTGTTACAAAGTCATGCCTTTTAGGTTGAATAATGTATGGGTGACCTACTAGTGGTTAGTTAACATGATGTTTGAAGGGCTCATTCACAAGACGACAGAAGTCTATGTAAACGACATGCTGATGAAGTCAAAATAGATGTCTGAATATGTGTGCGACCTGGGAGAAATGTTTCAGATCTCAAGAAAGTACCAAATGAAGTTGAATCCATTGAAGCGCGCATTTGGGGTAGCTTCAGGCAAGTTCATGGGTTTCATGGTTAATAATAGGGGAATTGAGGCAAATTCTGAGAAGATCAAAGCCCTGATTGACATGATGTAAGCTTCTATACTTACTATTTGAATTTTCTAATGTTAATAGATAAGTTATGGAATAACAATGCTAAATGCTCTCACTAACCCCATCAGAAGTGTCATTAAAAAAGAAGTCAACTGAAGTGATAGTAAGGTAAAATTCATATTAAGGGCGAAATAGTTATTTTTCGCTTTAGAGTTCCATATCTCTATAAAAGTGATTGGAATAAATTAGACGTGGAAGTAATGAAAATTTACAAAAGCTAATAGAATACCATGATATTTATGCAAAAATTGGAGGACTTTTTAATTAAAATCAAAGTAGTGGCATGACCGTAATTAAGTGCCAAACTTCAAGGGTAATTATATATGTAATGTCTATATATATATGTGTTAGTATTAAGCAATCTAACACTAAGAAAAATCACAAGAGAGTTGAGAAAGACCAAGAGAAAGGGACGGCAATGAACGAAAGATTAGGGTAGAGGACCAAAAGTTTGCACAACCCGTTTTTAAAGCTTTAAATCTCATTATCAAGCAAACCCAAGCTAGAAGGACAAAACCTAAGCTAGTACAAAGTAAGTTACCATCACTTTCTTCAAATTTTGATGATAGTTCGATGTGTTAATATGTTGAATGATTGAGTTGTTTCTTGTGGAATTGTTGGTGGGATTTTGATGTAAATTTATACTTTAGTGATGGATATGTGAAAAGGAAACTAGATTATAAGTTAGAGAGCTTGAATGACAAGTTAGGGTTTATATGGGAAGAACCATAACTTGTGATTTAAGTAAAGAGCTAAATAAATTGCCTATAACTTGTTTGATGAAATGATTGAAAGAAATATAGCATGGAAAATTGAAAAGAATGACATGTGAGTGCATAGTATGTGTCATGGCCATAGGAGGGGTGTGTGATATCACTGTGTTTTGATCCCTTTGGGCTCTAATCCATGCAAAATTGAAGTCATAAAAGTCTCTAGAGAAGTTAGAATTGAAAAAGGGAAGACATAGAAGCAAGTTGGGAATTTCTAGCCTAAATGGAAGGCTATAGTGACCTGACCTAGTTGGGCTTATTTGAGGTTGATTTAGACCTTAAAACATGCCTAAGTGTCATAGTAAACCATAGAAATTAGAAGGAAATAATTCTGATAAAAATTGAGGAAGTTATGACTCAAATAGTACACCTATGTAGTCGTAAAGTAAATTGTGAATATAAATGCATTCTTCAATGCATGAAATGAATATATTTGATCATAAGTAAGTTAAAAAACATTAGATACGAAAGAAATGAATTCGTCGCATGTAGGATGCCACCAATGTGCATAAAAAAGTGTTGAAAAATAGACATTTTTCATAGGTTTCAACCCTCGATACTTAGAATTTTTTGAAACCGTTTTATGGGTGACCTAAGTGCGAGTTAGAGAGATGATTAGAGTGAAAACGGAACGAAAAAAATTGATAGGAATGGCCCTAACATAGTCTCGATTTGAGGGGTCCAAAAACAATGATTTTGCTTTCCGGGCTTCTGGTGACCATTTTAAGCATTCCAGAGTGTCCCTAGGTGACAATAAATAAGGCTTCTACAAAGAGATCAGAATTAGAAAGTCTCGATTGAGTAAAAATCGAGTTGAAAAAGTTATAGTGTAAAGAGTTTTCAATAGAGTAACTTGTATTGGAAACTCTATTTTTCAGTTTTGAGTTATGTATTTGAGCAAGTTATAATAAGAAATTGATATGTAGGTGACGAGTAGGTGAGTGAGGCACAAGAGGCTTGTTAAGATATTTGAGCATATTCGGATCGAGGTAAGTGTACTTCACTTATGTTATTAAAAGTTGATTTTATTTGTAATTTGTTATTGTTCAACAAACTTATAAAATGATTTCTCAAATATAAGTTAGAATTCAAGTAAAAATCCTTATCTCAGATTGAGAAATGGGATTCAAAAGCTAAAGTTGTTTTCAAAAACGTTTGAGATAAAGTTAAGTTAAAGCCATTTCAAGATAAGTGATTTATGCTTATTGCAAATAGAAAGCAAAAGAGTTTAAAAAGTCATGTGTAATCCCTCAGTGTTAAGAGTATCTAGCCCTATGTTGCAATGTAGAAAATTTCACATGTAGTATTCTAGCTTTAAAATTATTGGCACTACATTGCGATGTGGAAAATTTCGCTCATAGTCACTTAAATTTATAGCTACTTACAATTTGCTGCGATGTAAAAAATTCTGCACATAGTTGTAAGGGCTATCGAGTAGTTAGCACTACAATTGCAATGTAAAAAATTCCGCATTGTAGTTGCTCAGAGTTAGGATCGTTTCATCCTACGTCACGATGTAGTGAATTCCGCATGTAGTGATCGAGATATCTCATTGGCTTCACAGTTGGTGTTAATCGAAATCACCTCATGATGGTTAGAGGGTTTCAAAGGTACACATGGTGTTTTTGGAAAGAAAGTTTTCAAAACCAAAAACAAGTTTTAATAAGTTATAAATTTCCATGTGGATATATTTATGTTATTTTCATATGTTGAACTAATGCCTTTGTTTTTGGTGTAACTTGTAAAATCTTCTAGGTGCCATACAGGTAATTTTGTATACATAAAACCTCGTCAGATACTTTAGATGGGCATCGTCTAGATGCATTACAGAAATGTCGAACAAAACTTTAATGTTGTAAATATGATAATTAGAAGATTGCTTGATTTAAATATGGATATTGAAATATTTGCAAATATTGTTTTGAAAGTATGTGTGTATAGTTGTAACACTTGCACACTATTCAGGTCTCAACCTATGATATATCGAATTATATATATATCAATTGAAATTTATGTGTAGTATTTGAAATGTTGATAAAAATGCATGTTATGGAAATTAGAATTTTTGCAAGAACGTATGTTGTAAACTGAGTGCGTAATTGCATGATTGTGGCCAAAAGAAGTTGGGTGGTATAAATTGAATAGTTCGAAGTGTGTTTTTCTTTACAAGTAAATTTTGGAAACATTAAAAATACAGTCGCTATACTATTAAAATTTTTATAAAATTTGTTTTAAGGAAATGTGAAAAATTTCTTCCAACCCAACTATTTTACATAAAAGAATTTTGATGCAAGAAAAAGAAAGTAAATGGGCAAGACTAAAGGGTTCGCTCCTCGGATCTCATCTACCCAGTGAGTAGGGTTACGAGAGGTCGGTTGGAGTGCCGCACAGGATTCGCCAGACAAGAGCCTAGAGAGAATCTGGTTTGGGTCCTGTCATATGAGGTCGCCTAATAAGATCAAAGATGTGTAGAGCCTTAATGGTCAAGTTGCTGCACTTAGCAGGTTCATATCCAAGGCAACGGACAAGTGCATCCCTTTCTTCGATGCCTTAAGAAAAGCAAGGAGCTTCTAGTGGATAGAAGAATGTGAAATGACTTTCCAACAATTGAAGGAATATATGGGCCAAGCTCCATTACTTTCCAAGCCAATGGAAAGAGAAAGGCTAATTGTCTATTTAGGAGTCTCTTAGCACACTCTTAGTACAGCTCTAGTTCGGGAAGAAGGTAAGACACAATTTCTTATTTATTATATAAGTAAGAGGCTGCTCAACACGGAGACTAGGTATGCCCTTATGGAGAAGCTCGCCTATTGCTTGGTGGTGGCTTCAAAGAAATTATGCCCATACTTCCAAGCTTACACAGTTAAAGTACCAACCAAATACCTGTTGAAGTAGATATTTTAGAAGCCAGATACTTTAGACCGCTTGTTTAAATGGGTCATCAAGCTTACACAGTTTGAGATCAAGTTTAAACCCTGAACAGCGACAAAAGGGTATGTTCTAGTAGATTTTGTGGTGGAATTCATAGGGCCAACAAATGTAGAAGCTGAATTCTCAGAATGACCGTTTTGGGAGCTCTATATTGATGGATCCTCGAGCGAGTAGAAAGCTGAGGTAGCAGTTATGTTAATAAGCTCGAAGGGTCACATGATCTTTTATGCTTTGAGGTTTGGCTTTTAAGCTACCAATAATGAAGCAGAATATGAGGCGTTGCTGGCAGGATTAAGATTAGCCAAAAAAGTGCATGCTGAGCGGGTAAGAATATACAGTGATTTCTAGCTTGTGGTGTCACATCCGTGAAGAATTCCAGGCTAGGGGTTCCAAGATGGTAATCTATTTGCAGAAGGTGCGAGAGTTATTGAAAACTTTTGAAAGATACGAAGTACATCATGTTCCACACACTCAAAATTTGCATATTGATGTCTTAGCTCACCTCGTTACAACAAAAGATACAGAATTTATGGGCGCCACACCTATGGAGTTTTTGCCAGTCCCAAGCATAGGGCCACAAGATGAGATTATGGCGATTGTTGCAGCATTGGATTCGTGGATAAGTCCCTTTCTCGAATATTTGTAGGAGGGAAAGCTGCCAGAAGACAAGTTAGAAGCTCATCGCCTCCGAGCTTGGGTAGCCAGATACTGCATTTATGATGATAGGCTCTATAAAAGGGGATTCTCAGCTCCGCTACTCATATGCATAGATGGGTTGGATTATCAAGCTGTCTTAGAGGAAATACATGTTGGTCATTGTGGCAATCATGCTAGAGGGCTATCTTTAGCCCAGAAGGAACTCTGACAAGGGTTTTGTTGGCCAACGATGAAACCAGATGTCATTGAGATGATCAAGAAGTGTGACAAGTGTTAGAGGTTTGCTAAGGTTCCTCGAGCTCCACCGACGTTCCTACAGTAGATGGTTAGCCTATGACTCTTCGCCATTTGCGGCATGGATTTGATAGGACCCCTTCCAATAGCTCGTGGAAAATGCAAGCATGCCATCGTTGCAGTAGACTATTACACCAAGTGGGCATAAGTAAAAGAGCTCGCTTAAATATCTATTACAAGGGTTGAGAAGTTCGTTTGGGAGAATATAATTTACAAGTTTGGAGTTTCATAGCAGATCGTGACTGACAATGGAACCCAGTTTAGTAGCGAGCAATTTAAGAAATTCTACAAGGATCTTGGAATCACGAAGAGTTTTTCAACTGTAGACCACCTTTAGGCTACGGGCAGGTTGAAGTTGTCAACAAGATTATTAAACAGACCTTGAAGACTAAGCTAGAACCAAGGAAGAAAGCCTGGGTAGATGAACTGCAAAAGGTGTTGTGAGTCTACAAAACAACTGCTCGCAGTACCACAGGTGAAACTCCCTTCTCAATGGTGTATGGATCAAAGGCTATGATCCTAGCAGAGTTTGAGGTCATCAGTCAGCATAGAGCGACGTTCAGATCAGAAGACAATAACCAATTGCTCCCTACCAACTTAGATTTACTTGAGGAGTCAAGAGAGGAAGCCTGTATGTGAGTTGCAATTTACCAGCGAATGATTTCCAGGCATTACAATAAGAAAGTTCGAGCTCGAGGCTTCAAAACTGGTGATTTAGTTCTACGACTTATCCTACCCGTAGCTCGCAAAGCTAGTGATGGAACTTTTGGTCCGAATTGGGCAGGCCTCTACATTGTCAAAGGATGCTTGAAAAATAGAGCCTATCGCTTGGACAACATGGGAGGATCCGAGGTCCTAAGAGCATGGAATGCAGAACATCTTCGACCGTATTTCACTTGACAGAGTTAGCTCACTCCCTATTCTCACATTATTTGGCAATTGTTAATGAGTTGTTTATTTTAGCCATTCTTTTATTGTACGGGCTGATTTGTTCTATTATATGAACTAATATATTCATTTGCAAGCTGTTGATTTGCAATTATGCTGTTTACGAGAAGTTGTTAATTTGTTAGCTGTGGAGCCTTTTTATGCATATTATTCACCACAGTAACCTTAGTTGAGCTTTAGAAGGTACCATTGCTGCCTGTGACCGCTCAAGTTTTGAAAGGCGCAATTGTTACTTGTAAGCTAATATTGATAGGCTTTGGAAGATATAGTTGCTACCTGTGAGCATCCGAGCTTTGGAAGGTGCAATTATTATTTGTAAGCCAAAACTAATAAGTTTAGGAAGATGCCAATACTGCATGTGAGCATGAAAGCTTTAGAAGGTACATTCACGATCTGTGAACTCATTTCAACAAAAAGTTTTAGAAGGTGCTAGTGCTACTTGTGAGCATGTAAGCTCTGAAAGGTGCACTCGCGACCTATAAACCCTTGTATAAAAAGTTCTAGAAGGCACCAATGTTGCCTATGAGCATGTGGGCTCTGAAAGGCACATTCATAACCTGTGAACCTTTATCTTATTACTTTAGAAGGCATATGGACAACCTATGAGCCAGTAAGCTCTGGAATGATGTCATATTGCCTATGACTTAAAAAAGTCTTGGAAGGCGTATACAAGTTAATCATTTTGCAACCTCTGGGCATTGACTAGTTGGTTTGATTAGTCTTTATGATCTAATTCATTATTATATCAAGTTCACCTTGCAACTTGGTTGTGCATGATCATGATCAAAGCAGTTATACAATGGAATTTATTGCTTAAAGACATATGTGGTACTTAGGAAAATAAAGCAAACCAACTAAAAACATATCACATAAAATAACAACCTCGTCCAACGAGAAACGAGTACATTATAAAATCAATATTATTAATGTTCAAAAAATAGCTTCAAGGAAATTAATAAGTCTAAGGGTTCTACGAAGAGCCGACAGAGGCCTTTTTCAAGTCATGCTCATTGAGGGCTTCCTTTGGAGTTGCACCTTATGTCCCTAGAGCTGTTTGTTGTTGCGATGAGCTTGAAGAAGGTTTTTGCTGAGATAAGAGAATGTTGCTCAAAGAAGAAGTCGATGAGGTTATGCCTTGAGTCGTTGAAGGAGTGGGGTTATTTTGAGAATCCAAGGAAGTAACTCCTTATTGAGCGGTTTGAGCTGAGGCGGCCTTAGCAGCACTAGCCACATATTTTTTCACCTCCTCCACCATATTTTGCCTGAGGAACTAGACGTTCAATTCTAGATAATTGCTCCATAATGTGTAAAGAAATGAACTCGATGTCTTTGAAGTGGCATCCTTACAACTCTGTTTGATGCGAGCTTCGGCCTGATTAATCGTTTCTTGGGCTCGAGCAACCTTTTCCTTCATAGCATCTACATCTCGTAGCACCAGCCCGGTCTTCTTTTCGATAGCATCAGCTCATTTTTTATGAGAGATTGCCTCTTGCTTTGTTTTCTTGATCTCTTCTGTCATTTTGTCGAGCTGACCTTGGAAGGAGGCGATTGTATTCTCTTGGAGCTACAAGGTTTTTTCAGCTTTAGCCTTCTGCTTCTACAACTCGTGAGCGGCCTTCTTCTCCTTTTCAGATTCCTTATGAAAGAATTCTGACTCGCTCTTGATCTTCATCGCTGCTTGAAGTGAAGCCCTCTCTACTAAGAGGTTAGGGATGTCTTTAAGCAGCTTCATTGCTCCCATAACACCCTAAAGTAAAGAAGTTAGTGCGGAATAAAAAGAGAAACTATAATTTTAGCAACCAGGATCGAGACTCACTAGCAGACAAATGACAACCAACGTAGCTAATCAACTAGTTACCGCGGTTGTGGTCTTGATAAAGAGCTGGCTTCTCAGATCCCAAAAGCTTAGGCAGATAGTCAAGGAGATCGCTAAAGTATTCCCCGACATCATAATCTTGGACCTGTTCCTCGCTGCTACCCTTGATTGCGGGCTTTTTTCCCTTAGTCGTTTGGCGTTTGGGCAGAGGCTCTACAATTCCTTTACCCTTGTATGCTGACCCGGGGCACCGAGCTGATGAACTATCAGGAGATGAGATCACCTGGCTAGAGGACCTTCGCTGCAAGTGAGCATCTTTGCTCAAAGGTTTCCTCCCTATGGACTTATACTTCACACCCTGCTTTGTTAAGGTCATTGTAAATTTTAGTTGAGAAGATGAACCCATGGCAGCTTCTGAGGTAATCTGCGAGCTAGATCCTATCGGCTAAAGGAAGGAGATTTTGTAGAGCTTGTTATCTGGGCATCAATATCCATAAGCTCAGCTCATAGAGAAGATAGAGGTGTTTCAAAATTAAGATCCACCATGGTATCAGGCTTTTTCTTGGATGGGCTCAACGATATTCCTTCTTTAACAGTTCTTGGACCACGATCAGATCGACTTAGTGATTATAACACGCGACCAGGCTACCACGCAATTAAACATATGATCAAATAAATGATCAAATGATACGATCAACCATACAGTAATTAAAATGATCAGTCATGCAATTAGATGTGCTCGGGTTTAGAGGCTAAGAAATAATCATATGTTCCCTCCTTTGATATTTACCTAATAGACCAGCCTCTTGGGCTTTTTCTCATAAGATATTATACTAGGCTCATTTTTGACTTATTATCAGCCCATTTTCTATTATCGCAAAAGTGCCCATAACACTAGCCCCTTGCTTTCAGTACATTCCTTGAACTGGAAGTAACGAGCTCATCCTTAAAGTAATTTTGGTGAGACTTATAATGTTGCTTTTTCAAATACTGACTTTTTTCAAGACACGTGGCACTTCCCTAAGCGTTAATTCACTGTATGTCCCTTGCCATGCACCATTAATGCGCATTTAATGCACGTCCCTCACTGGCTGCGCGTAATGACAAAATCGCGGGTTTTGTGCTGTACCGCTAGATCAATGATAGTTACACAGCTGTTCTGATCTGATGGTTAGGGCTTTAATTATATAAACCTAGTTGTTTCACTTTTTGCTTTTACTAGTCACTTTCTAAAACTGACGCCCTTTCATCTTTTGTTTTCTCTCATCTGTCATCGTCGTTCTTCATCAATTTCTTCACCATTACCAAGCTTCATCGTGCTCAAGGTAAACTTTCACATCATTTCACAACTTTTTTAGTTATAATTTTTATTTTGTCATGCTGGGTTACATATATGAATTTGCTTTCATACTTGCATGAATATCCTGTAACTCTTTTTGTATTCCAGGCATGATAAAACTTGAAGAACCTGAATAAAAAGTTTGTTTGATCGTATTAATCACATGCATACATACCATTCTCTATTTTGTAACCGTTTAATACCCCAACTCTAGTCAGATCGTCACCTTTGCAGCCTATTAGGCTTGTAACCAGGGCTCTTATGCATTCAGCAGCCCCCCCTGTACGCGCGACTTAATCTTTAAGGAAAATAGAATTAGCCTTAAACTTTATACTCTGGCCTGCTACTCGCGACTTGACATTCTCATTAATGTAGATGTCTGGTCATATTCATCGTGATCACAAAGTAGGGGCTACTGACGAGGATTCTGAAGAGGAATTCGTCCAGGTTAGAACTATTGAAAAAGCGATCTCTCAGAGCGGTAAGGTCGTATCAGAACCTATAGGACATGATAATCTCCTTGCTCGCTTACCATTTTTTAGATATGATTTTTTCAGCAGCCCTAGCCAGCTCGAATCAATCACTGAGTATTTTTACTTGCCTTCTAGGTGTCGAGCAATGGTGCCGGTAACTCACGATCATACGACTTATCCTCTTAAATGGTTCATTTCCATTAGTCGTCAGCACATAGAAGTTGGCTTTAGATTTTCTGTTCCCCGTTACATGATTGATTTGTTAAACGATCTCAAGCTCGCTCCATTTCAGCTCATTCCCAATTCTGATGCTCACCTAACTGATTTTAGCTAACTGCCCTAGCCTCAGTGTTTCTCAAAAATAATCTTCCTCCACTAAATTCACCAATGATTCAACATCTCTTCCTCTTTAAAAGCACCACAGGCCCGAAATCAGAGAAACGATACGGGTTTTATTATACATCAGCTCGTAATTCTCCTTACAAAGTGTTTCTCCCAAAAGGGATTGATAAATCCAATATGGGCGATTACAAGTTGCGATGGTTTTACGCGTCCTGCCTTTCTATAGATGATCTTAAAAATTTTTCATTTTGTTCTTCTCTTGGTAAGTATATCTTCATCTTGCTGCTATGCATATATATCACGGACTACTAATCCATTTTTGCTTTTGTGCAGACTTTGCTAAGAATGAGATCAGGTTGACAAGTGAGGAGTTAGCATTGCTACAAAAATTTTCAGAGATAAAAAATCTTCTGGATGACCAACCGCCATCTGAACACCTCCTTCAGATATACGGCCTTACTTCTTCCTCGGACCAAAAACTGCCTCATAAATGTTTTGACCTAGGAGTGCACAAAAAGAAGGAAATTCCTTCTATCTTTGAAGCCTTTGGCGAGGGAGCACCGAGCTCACAAGCAAGTCAATCTACGCCAATGGTTCAACTTCACTTCGATGAGCCCCTTCCTAACGATAAGGAAGATGTCCAAGTGGTAGAAGCTATTGACCTTCTGCCTCCCTACTAAAGAAACCTGCTCAAGCTGTAAGTGCCCTTGATTCTTAGGCGACCTCAAAAACTGCTACCGGGTCATCTACCCAAACAGATTCTACCGCACCCTCTGATCACATCATGAGGTATAAATCAGTTGGGAAAAAATCCTTAAAGAGAGATATTCAAAGGGAAGTCCCCTTCATGATCAACTCCTCCCCTAAGCAATTCGCCTGCTCTGCATCCTCAGAATGTTGACAAAGGCAAGGGGATAGCAGATCCTTCCCTTAAGAGCCAAAAAACATTGGGGAAAGAACCCGCAGCTAAAGAATCGATCCAGGATTTTGATGTGGGAATATACTATAATGATTTCCTGGATCACGCACCTCACTTCCTAAGTCCTGAAAAACCCGACCATTACAGGAAGGATATGAAAGACGAGAAGCTGATTCACTACTTTGGTCACCATAGTCTGCTCGTAAGCTTCCTTTACTGATAATATATTTTATTGTTTTCCTTGTCCTCTTTGCTTTGCTAACATCTCGTTTCAGGCCTCCATGGCTTTCATGAAGCTCTTCAGAGAAATTTCTAACTGGCCTGAGAAGAAGGCTTTCATGGTGAGGATAATAAAAACATTGGCGGGTAATAAGAATAAAGTCCAGGGCGAAGTGGAGTTCTTCAAGCTGGAGGCTGAAAAGTCCCAAAAGATCGCTCACGACCTGGATCAGAAACTTAAGTATGCCCAAAAGCAAATAGCAGATCCGAGGGAAGCTATGAAATACCGAGAGGGCACTATCACCTCGTTGAAAAAATAGGTTGATGATTTGAAGAATAAGTTGAACAATGCCCAAAACTTGGAGAAAAAACTGAAAGAAGAGAATAAAAAACTGAAAGGGGAGAACAAAAAGCTGAAAGAAAAGCTGGCTTCGTATAAGCCCTTCTGCTTTTGAGGTGCCCCTAGAGGTGGCAAAACGGGTTGACATGTCGGATTGGACTGAATTCGATTCGATTCGTTTATCGATTCAACCAATTCGACACGAATTCGTTTAAGAAACGGGTTAGCACTTTTAGATTCGACACTTCGTTTATAAACGAATAACACAACTCGACACGATTAATTCATTTATCATTTGAATAAGATCCAAACTCATTAACTCATCAACCCATTAATTCATTCAACTTACTTAATTCGTTTACAATTTAACCTATTTAATTTGCCAACCCGTTTAGTACGTTAAAGTTGAATTCGTTTGTCAACACAAAATCGTTTATCAACACGAAATCGTTTATCCATTTGTTTATCCACAAATGTAAACACAAATCATTATATTCAAACAAAAAATTGAACACAATGGATCCAAACAAATAAATCTTAAACCAAACATGAACAGAATAGATTTAAACAATAGACCTAAACAAATAAATATCATACCAAAAATTAACACTTGAACAATAGATTCAAACAAATAAATATCCAAACAATAGATCCAAACAAATAAATATCCAAACAATAGATCCAAACAAAAAAATAGATATGGTGGTGGAGTCGTGCAGAAGGCGCGGTGACCGTGAGGAGGAAGGGACGGCCACCATGACGGTAAGGGAGGAGCGACTGCTACCGTAAGGGAGGAGTGACTGTGACCGTGAAGAAGAATGATGCTCAGTGACCGTAAAGGAAAGGGACAGTGACCTTGAGAGAAATGGGACGGTGAATGTGACCGTAAGGGAGGAGACGTTGTAACCGTGACCGTGAGTGAGGGAGGATGCGAGGTGACCGTGATGGAGAAGGGTCGTAACCTTGAGTAAGAAGGGACGGTTACCGTGACCGTGACCGTGAGGGAGGAGAGGCTACGATCGTGACCATGAGTAAGGGAAGATGCGAGGTGACCATGAGAGAGAAGGGAAAAAGTGCCTTGTCGTCCACTGTGAGGGAGAAGGGGCGGCACCGGCGACCGTTAGGGAGAAGCAGTCTTGACCGTGAGCTGGTGAGAGAGAGTCAATGATGTGTGGTTGCAGAAAATGAAATGAGTTTAGGGTTTGGCAAATGTTTTTGTATATATATGCTTGCATAATTACACATTAACCCTTATAATATACTAATATTACAATTTTACCCCGATTTAATCGTGTCAACTCGCAATTCGTTTAAGTAAACCCGATTCAATTCGTTTAATAAACGGGTTAAGCGGGTTGACACGATTACGACACGAATTCGTTTAACTCAAACCCATACCCATTTATTTTTTACGAATTCGTGTCGATCCGTCGTGTCATGACCTATATTGCCACCCCTAGGTGCCCTCAACTCAGCCCGAAGGCCTAATTCCCACAACATCGCAAGGTGGAATCTCTTAAGGTCCGGCTCCTTCAAATGTGACAATACTAGCTTCCTCTTCTAGCTGTGCTTCAACTCATCTAGAACATTCTTCAAGCTCCTTACAGCCAATTGCTCTTGATGATGAAGGTAAAGCTTCAGCAGAAGTTACAGGCGATCAGAACATTCTTCCCAGCAGTACTTAGGAAATTTTTAGTTCTTTTCATTTGATTTGTAATAAATACAAGTTGATCATTTCGTGAACTTTAGATGCAATGTTATTTCTTTACTTATCTATCTTCATTTCCTCTTTCCTTGCAGATGTTGAATGACGAGCTTTCCTGGTCGTTAATTAAATCTGATAACAATAAAAAAAAAAAAAAAAAAAACAAGTACTAGTTAAGTTGCAATTTCAATATTGACGCCTATAGGTCATATGATAATTAGATCATTTGAACCTTCTAGGGTTTATAAAAGTTCATAGGTAATAAGCACACCTTCCAGAGCTTGCTCGCTCACAAGTAGTGCTGGTACCTTCCAAAATGTGAAAGTCCATAGATCAAATGTTTCTTCCAGAGTTTGCTCGTTCACAGGCTACATAAATTTTTCAGGATATTTTTATAAGTCCACAGGCCATAAGTATTCCTTCCAGAGCTTGCTTGCTCACAGACAATACTGGGACGCTCCAAGACATTTTTATAAGTTCATAGGCCATAAGTATGCCTTCTAAAGTTTGTTTGCTCACAGGCAATACTGGGACCTTCTAGGACATTTTTATAAGTCGATAGGCCATAAGTATGCCTTTTAGAGCTTGCTTGCTCACAGGCAATATTGGGACCTTCCAGGATATTTTTATAAGTCCATAGACCATATATATGCCTTTTAGAGCTTGCTTGCTCACAAGCAATATTGGGACGTTCCAAGACATTTTTGCTCACAAGTAACGATCACACCTTCCAGAACTCGGCTACTCATAGGTAGTAATCATATCTTCCAGAATGTTGCTGCTCTCCTCGCTCACAGGTATCAATTGTATCTTCTAGAGTTTACTCGCTCACAAGTAGCAATCGAACCTTCCAAAGCATAAGTAGAGATGATAATAATAATCCGCTGAATAACAAGAAGCAATAATAAGCACGATCAGATTAATTTTCTTGGAGAATTTTTATTGATGAAATAGCTGGTTCATATAGACCAGATGAACTAAACAACTCAAACATAATATGGCTGAAGCTTCTCTATATTCCATGCTCGTGAGACCTCAGCCCCATTCATGTTGGCCAGGCGATAAGCTCCGTTTTCCATAACCCCCACCTTTACTGCATCTCTATAACATCTCCTTGCCAATTGTTGCTTTCCTCGCGCACACCCTACTCCATTTAGCGTCGAAAACTTGACTGTGAGGGTTCTAGTCGATACTGTCATGTCTAGGTCATTCATGGCTGGTCTTCCAAGGATGACGTTGTATGCTGATGGGCAGCCAATGATAAAAAAATCAGCCAATGTCATAGTTTGCTGATCCAAATCTCTAACAGAAAGGGGGAGTCTAATTTGCCCCAATGGCACGACTACATCTTCAATAAATCAGAAAAAAGGCTCAAGAGATGGTGTCATCTGCTTAGGCTTCAAGCCCATCTGTTTGAAGTAACTTTTATACATCACATTTACTGAGCTGCCCATGTCCATTATGATTCTTCTCATTTCAGCATTACCAATCCTTACCCTGATGACTAGCGCGTCATTATGAGGCCAGTGTACTCTTTTAGCATCTTTTTCGTTGAACACATGCCACTCTTAGTCGTTCTGGCTCTTTTTGAGAGCTCCTCTACCTCGTTATGCCCTCTCAGAAGAATATGACTGGCCTCCCGCATATAGCGCTCGTGCGATTTCTTTGATGTCTCTGCTATGTGCAACCCATTATGAATAGTAAAAATAGTTCTAACTGTGGGCATATGGTCCTGATTGATTGTTTATTGAGGTTGTTATTGGGCAGGTTGTTGAGCCGAATCAGGATGTTACTGCGCTGGTTGATGCCTGTCCTAAGGTCGCTAGTTTTCTGGTCGCACCACATACTCCCTTAAGTGACTCTTCTGATTAAATCTTCTATCGCATCCTGAGTTCTTTACATTGAGAAGTATAGTGCCCGGTTTCATTGTGAAAGGGACAATACTTCCTCGAGTCTCGAAACCTACTCAAGATGTTTATGGGACTTGGCCTCCCGAAATTCTCCCATCTTTTCTCTACTTCATAAGTTCTATCCTAACTTTCTGTCAGGATGCTGTAATCTTGGTAATGACTCTACGGTGGAGGTGGTTCTCTTTTGGGCTTATTCCTTGCCCGCTTCACTACTTGATTACTGGAGCGATTTCTATGACTGCTCTCTTCGTTCCCACCTTGACTCATCTTCCTTCCTTGGTAAGAACTACTCACTCCGTTCTTCTGATCAATGGGTCTCCTTGACCCAAAAGCTTCTTCCCAACAGATCTCCTTCGCTGCTCGCTCGTAAAACTTGCCAAGATCCTTTATTGGGGACTTGTAAATGCTTTCGTAGAGCTTCCCATCTTTCTTAAGCCCTGTTGAAATTGCTATCAGGATGCTTTCATTTGAAGGATTCTCCATGTTATTTACTTCACTTCTGAACCTAGCAATATAGTCTTTTAATAGCTCGTTTTGCTTATGAAAGACCGTCACTAGGTGGCAAGTTGGCGCGAGCTGCTTCATCAATGCCTTGTACTGATCGGTAAACTTCCTCTGGCATTCTTCTCAATTATTGATACTGCGAGTTGGAAGACTCCTTAATCACACTCTTGGCACATTCCCCAACGTGGCTAGAGACACTCGACACTTGACCAGAGGGTTAGATGTCAGCAAATCCATCAGGATGTTGAATGCATCAAGATGGTTGTATGGGTCACTGTCCCCATTGTAGAGTGGGACACTTGGGAGATTAAATCTCAATAGTAATAGCTCCATCTCGATCTCCCATGAAAAAGAGGTTCTTTCTTCCCACAACTCTGCTTGATCTTAAAGCCCAGGTCACGCTTCTAATTGTTGGACCCTTTACATTAATTCTTCCACCATTGGGTCCTGTAGTTCAATTCTTCTTATAGGAGACTGACGACTCCTTCTGCTCCCTCTATCTCCAGAAAGTCGATCTCGTGACCTCTCTCGATCAAAGAAATCCTTTCACGTGACCTGTTTCTTTTGAGCGAGCTCTCTGATCGATGTGATTCTCCTCGATGTACACATTCCTCATTGTGTCCATGAGCTCGCTCATTACACGACCAACCTCTATGTGGTGGCTCCCATCCTGACTCACTTTTACTATCAGACTTGACGGGTGAGGTGCTACTTCTTCTTCATGAAACTAATGTCCACCTCTCCTAGAACACAAATTTGAGGAGCATATCGAAGCCTCTGGCTGTTCCCTCTCTCTAACAACTTTTTCCCTCTGGGTTGGCATCTCCTCCATTGGTCGGTGCTGGGGGTCTGCATTCTTAGGAACTGCTTGAGCCTAGGCTTGTGTCAGAGCCCTTATTGCTCTATCAACTGCGCCACTATATTCTAATAATTATGAATTCATCTTGTTACCTTAAAAACTGATGATAATTAAAAATAAGGACTATATGTAATCAAGATTACATTTAAAAAGTATGAAGGTGCAATTTTATTGATTTAAAATAAAATGAGTTATAAACACACAAAAAAAAGGATAAATAATTTTAATATAACCAATTCAAATTGATAATGTTATAGTTTGTTGAATTGATTATTTTTTTTATACTAGACTAAATATATTAGAATTAAAAGAATAACCCATCAAAGAAATGTAAATTAGTAGCAAAGTTACCTATAAATAAAATGTAAATGAAAAAAAAAAAAATTGAAGAAGTAATTAAAACGAGAACAATAAATTACAATATTATATAAAAAATGTGTAAACTTGTAAAAGGATTTTGGGCGGGACACATGCCTCTCCTAAGGCAATGCTGGGCCCTACAGTGACTATGACGTTGATATTAGAGATGGTCAGAGGCAGATCTATCCCGGAGCGTGGACGTGACTGGAGGACGTTGATGCTACTCCAATCTCCATCCTCTGTGGCAGGTTCCATGTTGTTGAGTTTTTTTTTTTTTTTTTTTCAAATAAAATATTTATTAAATTTACTTTAATTAAAAGATAATCATAATTTTACATGAATTTTCTTTTCAAGTTCTTCCATTTTCTTTTCTGTTTTTCCTTTTTCCAAACCACATCTTATCAAAATTAGAGCACTACTGAAATCAATCTAATTAAGAATCTAAACGTGTGGTAAATAAACTGTTCCCACTCATGGAGAGATATGTACTCAGGCAAAGTTGGCTCATTTAATGCCCGAACCTTGTCTTTCTTATTTTCATGAATCATGATGGGTGAGGGGTAGAGCCACTGAACCATCCTATTTTGGAGCTTCTTTTCAAGTTCTTTATTTTTCAGTTTTGCATTTTTCTTTTTCCAATGCAAGAGGTTGACTTCCACAATAATATGTTTCAAAACGAAGCTAATGACCAACTTTTTAAAAAAGTAATCATAAAATAAATTAATGAAGGTATAAATGGCCCATGAGAAGCTTAATATAAAACACTTATTTTTTCCCAAATTTATTAAATAAATAATCGTAGCTCAAATGACAATAATTTCAAATGGGACTCTAGTATACCTTTCTATCAGACAAAAAAAAAAAAAAAAACCCACAAAACCACACGTAATTAGTTTTCTATTGTCCTTTTGCATAATAATTTGAAAATGTCCACTGACAGAATTAGATTATTGACATATTGGCAAAATGATAGTTATAGTTTAGCTATATTTTAACTTCATTGGTTTACTAGTCCTCATCAGTATAATAAAAGAATTCTGAATTCCAATATTATAATTTAGTGCGATGGAACTACAACTTAATTACTTGGTTATTTTATTCAATCCGGAGACAACACAGCACCAGTTTATTCAACGTTAAGACCCTATCTCTCATGGAGTGAAATTGTCATGATCTACCGAACAAGATATTATTATTAATAAACATATTGGCCAAATGGTGCTTACATTTTAAAAATTTAGTCTGACAGTGATAGAGCAACATTACAACTTGGTTACTGCAAATTATGCCCCATGGCAGTATGCCTGGAGTGAAAATTTCTTGGTCTCTTTGAAATTATTACATTGTGAACCCAACAACTCAAGATCTACGTGTACTACTCACTAAGAAAAGTAGCATTTGGTAGGTGCTGAATAATCAACTTAACACAACTAGAACGTTTCCATAATCTTTATTTGTATTTTTGTCGTCTTGTAATAATGCTTCAGAGGCCTTTTCTTTGACCAAGCCATCACGAACCAATTCAAGTCATGTTTTCTACGCGTTAGCGAACTGGTCTTCTGGAATCTGGAGTAATTATTTAAGGACTAGCATCAACACAGACAATAATTTAACCACAATTGATTATAGTTTTACGTAGTTGGAAATATGGGATCGAGTGCAATGTTTCTCCGACTAGTAGTGGTGGAGATGTTACTGTTAATGGTAGCAAATGCAGCAATAGCAACGACTCAATTAGCCCAAGCCAAGCCTCCTTGCCCCACTGAATGTGGAGACTTCAAAAATATCTCATACCCTTTTGGTACAAAGCCTGGTTGTTACCTAAATGAAGCTTTTCTAATCACTTGCAATGATACTCATTACAATCCTCCCAAACCATTTTTGAGGAAATCAAATCTCCTTATCACCAACATAAACATGGAAGGCCAGTTGCAAGTACAGAGCCTTGTATCCAAAGCCTGCTACAATGAAAAAGATAATGTGGGCTGGGCTTCCCTCAGAGTAGCTACCTCCATCACTTACGCCCAAAATAAGTTCACTGTCATTGGCTGTAACTCTTATGGATACATCAGTGGTAAGATAGGTAACAAAAATTACACGGAGGGATGCATATCCTGGTGTAACAGCCTTGACGATCTGATCGAGGGATTTTGCTCTGGCCCTGGATGTTGTCAGATAGATATCCCTCAAGGACTACGACAATTCAGGGTGGAAGCCAGTATCTTTAACATATCGAGACAGGACGATAAATTGAAGATAGCCAATCCATGCAGCTATGCGTTTGTTATTGAAGATAGTCAATTTCATTTCTCTGTCGCAAATCTGTCCAATATAGCACAAAGAGTCCCTACTTCTGTTGATTGGGCAATAACTGGGCAAGGCAATTGCGAACAAGCGAAGCATAATTCAAGTTACGCATGTAAGGAAAATGCTGATTGTCAAGAACCAGCTACTAACAACAGTGCAGGCGCTTATCTTTGCAAGTGCAAGAATGGTTATCAAGGGAACCCATACCTTTCCAGTGGCTGCCAAGGTACGGATCAACTCTATCAATATATTACTATTTTGATCAGGTCTACTACAAAACAGTCTAAATTACTTGGCGTGAAATAATCCATTATCGATCATGAGCATGCATAACAAAACGTTTGTATCTATGAGATGGATTTTGGGAGCAAGTGCTAAAGCGTTTCTCATTCATTTTAAATTTATTATTATTATCTACTTTATGTATAGCTTTGTACTATGTGCTTTAAATTCATTTATCTTCAAATGATTTATAGATATCGATGAATGCCAAGAAGGAAATTATAAGTGCCATAAAAGAGCCTATTGCTCCAACACCGATGGGAGTTATACTTGTATATGCAACAAAGGGTATCATGGCAACGGGACAAAAGATGGAGAAGGTTGTACACCCAATCAATTACTACCAAAAATCGTCCTTGGTAAGTATATGTATTATGTCTTTAGTTGCCTCTTGGTTTGTTTGTGAATACTGCACCTTATAATTAAGTTGGCGCTCATACATTTGATATTTGTCTTTCGAAAAAAAAAAAAAAAAAGGAAGAAAGCAGAAAAACTGTATTTTCCATGTTCAAATGTAGTTTTTTGTTTTTTGAAACACAGTTTTTCATTTTCTTTTTCTTTTTGAATCTGCAGTTTTTCTGCATTTTTTTTTAAAAAAAAATTACAGCTTTTATTATTCACTTTTGAAAAAAACGCAGTTTTTGAAAAATTTGTAAAAAGATAAATTATGAATTCAAAAATAAGAAGAAAAAATGTAAATGTAAGCCGCCAACATGTGCATGTGATACATTGAGAGTGAAGGTGAGAATGTTGGTGATTTCCACCTCTTAAATCCAAAAAAGTTGACCATTTAATATTCAATTTTCTTTACTTTTACAATTTGTTTATTAAAATAATATGAAGTGAATTTCGAATATAAGAAATTATTGAGGTTTAGTAGTAATAGTTATTTTCACTAATTTTATAACTTAAAAATATTATAGAAATTATATTGTACTATTGAATTATGTATCCATAAAGGTCTTTTAGTTTCTCTCTGCATGGTTAATTTGTCAGTACATACAAAAAATATGACAAAATAGTTATTTCATTCAAGTTTTAAAATGTAGGGGCAAATAACCTTTTTGTTGATTTCTTTTTTTTTTTTTTTTTTTTTAAAGTTGACCGTCAACTTTTTAGTCAAATGTACTGAAGTGATGTACGTATGGGATGTTAATGACCAAATAGACTCATGCGGGAATGTCGTGTAAGAATACGATATTTTATGAGGAGCTAGTGATCAAAGTGTAATTATTCTCTCTTTAAATGGTTCAAAAGTTGGGATTTAGATCCTCTCCCAATAAAAATTTTTCCTTAGCCATTTTAAGCATGCGATTGGTTATTGATAAAGTAAAAGTGAAATACATTTACTTCTCAACCATTCATTTATTGTAATGTTTACATATTATGAGATAAGAAAAAGCTTATATTTGATGAGGATCAAAATTCTAAAAGTTGTATGCTAGAGTTTTTCAATATTAATTAATATTATTTTAACATGATATCCTAATTATACTAATGAAATTGTTTAAATCGCTTTGCAACCAGGTGTTGGCCTAGGCTTTGTGATCATGCTTGTGGGTAGCTCGTGGGTCTACTTCATGCTCAAGAAAAGAAGGCTCATCAAACTTAAAGAAAAATTTTTCCAACAAAATGGTGGTTACCTTTTACAACAAGAACTCTCTAAACGAAATGGACCTAGTGATAGAGCAAAAATCTTTAGTGCAGAAGAACTCAAGAAGGCGACCAACAACTTTGATGATAAAAGAATCATTGGCAGAGGAGGCTATGGAACAGTATACAAAGGATTCTTAACAGACAATAACCAAGTAGCAATAAAGAAATCAAAGGTAGTGGATCAAAGCCAAACTGAGCAATTTATCAATGAGGTAACAGTGTTATCACAAATTAACCATAGAAATGTGGTTAAGTTATTAGGTTGTTGTTTAGAAACTGAAGTTCCTTTACTCGTTTACGAATATGTTAATAATGGCACCCTATTTGAGCATATCCATAACAAAGATAAGGCAACCACCGTTCCTTGGGAGACAAGGCTAAGGATAGCAGTAGAAACTGCTGGAGTACTCTCATATTTGCACTCTGCAGCTAGTACTCCAATTATCCATAGAGATGTAAAGTCTACCAACATACTCTTGAATGATAACTTCACTGCCAAAGTGTCTGACTTTGGAACTTCGAAGTTGGTTCCGATGGATGAAACTCAATTATCCACAATGGTTCAAGGTACTCTTGGGTACTTAGACCCTGAATACTTGCACACTAGCCAATTAACTGAAAAAAGTGATGTTTATAGTTTTGGAGTTGTCCTTGTAGAGTTGATGACAGGAAAGAAAGTACTTTCGTTTGATAGGCCTGAGGAGGAGAGAAGTTTGGTCATGTATTTTCTGTTCTTGTTGAAAGAGGGTACATTGTTTGAAATCCTTGAGAATAGTATAGTAAATGATGATAATATAGAGCAGATCAAGGAAGTTGCAGAGCTAGCAAGAAGATGTTTAAGAGTGAAAGGAGAGGAGAGGCCTACAATGAAGGAGGTAGCCATGGAATTAGAGGGACTGAGAAGGATGCATAAACATTTGTGGGATAATGTTGAAGTGAACATAGAAGAGACAGAGCACCTGCTTTCTGAGATATCCTGTCCTTATAATACTAGTGGTAATTGCAGCTCAACTACTGCATATGATAGCATGAAAAGCCAAGTACTTGTGCCTTTTCATGGTGGGAGATGATTTTGATTGTAACCTTTTTTTTTTTTTTTTTAAGATTTTCTGTGACTTAGCTTTTATTATATTAGTCTTGATTTTAAATCATGCTCAATAATTTTTATGAAAACCCTACACCTGCTGTAAACTTGTAATATTTATTTATGTTGAACATCTTTTTCTTTGCAGTGAGTCAACTGTAGATTTGTACAAAAGATTTTCAGAGTCCGTTTGGTGGACCAGACATTTTGTGAGATCGAATTAAAATTATTCATCCCACAAAAGCCAACATTTGGGCTGGCAAGGGAAGGGAAGCTTCCCTTCCCAAGCCCAAGCGGGTTCAACTCAAAAATTCTGCATGAGCAAGATTTTTGAATCCAATCAATATTGACCTCTCGTGCAGGATATATATATATATATATATATTTTTAATGTTTTTTAATATTTTTAAATGAATATAAATAAATTAATAGGTATAATATTAGATATAATTAAAATTATAAATTTATTTAAGATAGTTTTATAAAGTAAAAAACTTTTAATATTAATTTAAAAATTTATTATATTTAATTCATTTATGTGTTTATTATTTATTATTTACATTAAATAAATTTAAAATTAAATTAAATATTTTTATTTAAAAATTAATCTAATTTAATATTAAATTAATTTAATCAAATTTGATTCAATCCAATATAATCGTACTTGCACAAAACACATTACAGTATATATCCAATCTCGTCAAATCCTATCCCATCCAATTATGTACACCAAACGGGACCTCAATGACAAAAATGTGAATAAAAAATTTGTTCTTTCGTTTAGAAAATAGAGATGAAGTTGTTGCTTAATTTAGACGTACAAGATATTAGTATTAATAATTAATTAAATCTTCAAAACCTTTTGTTATTAAAAACTTCGAAATTTTCTATTGTGATTGAAAATACCAGATGTCACTATTATGATTGAATTTTCCCCTGTTCGTACCAAGGATAAACTTCTGTTTTAAACTTTATGACTATATGATAATTCTAGATTACGGAATTGCCCAAGGGTAGTCTCATATGATTCCTTAGAATGTACATTTTCTTTATCTTACAGTTGGAGTAACAAATTCACCAACCTCATTTAATATTAAAAAAAAAAAAAAACACTCACCAACCTATTGAAGTATTGACCATTTATAGCTTTCACTCATTGGTAGATCAAATTAATCAATCCCCAATATGATTCAACTACTCTCTGGATATATATCACTATCATTATAACCATTATGTTGCTCATCATTTAGTCAGAGAATAATCTACGTCTAGATGGTTTCACATATATAATCTAGTTCAATGTATTGCCATGCACTAATACTTTTAACCAACTAAAGATCACTTCTACTTAAGATCACTCCTACTCAGTTAATGTAGTTACCGTTATTCCATCAATTAACAAGTTAATTACACATATTACAACCTCACTTTGTAGATTTCTCATTCTATAATCCACAAACGGTTGGATGACAGGATTCGATCCGGATTCCTATTAATGAATCCAACGACTCTACCGGGCACCCTACGAGACCCTTCTAAAGCTCAACTATTAAGGCCCAAAAGGATGTCGTGAAGCGAACCCGTAGCTACTAACAATTTCTAAAACATGCATTGGAAATTATTATCATAAATCATAAATATATATAAGTATCTGAGGCATGATCTATCCATGAAAGGTGCTATAACATCTGCTCATAAATCTGAAAAAAATATATATATTACATGATAAAAATTAAATTGCTAGCTTTATACAAAAAAAGTTATATTGTATCGTAGGTCGGGACCCATAACTCTTCCGTTGCGCTACGGTACCTTAATCTCCTGCACCTGCACCTAGGGAGGTTTTTCAAATAAAAACATAATGAGCTATGAAGGCTCAGTGAGTGTGATGTGCTTATTTAAAATTACCTCCCAAAATGTTTTGAAAACGGTTTTTTTAAAAATATATTTTATTTTTAAAAGCTTTGGGTTTTTATAAAATATCTATTTCATTTCAAAAGCTTGTCTAAATATATTTAATATTTCCAAAAATAATTTCTTTCTAAAATCTTGCTTTTAATGGTATGCTAACTGTTCTAAAAGCTTTAATGGTCACCTAAGAGAAGCTAAAACCACAAAGACGACCGGATCAGCTCCGCTAAGTGTGGAGGGTCACGTGGCGCAAAGGCTAACATCGCTCACCATGATAATGCTACAAAGACATCTCGTATAAACGCGTGACGGAACTATCATGCTCACTGTGCATGAAGAAATACTCCACGCATGTAAAGGGCGATAAACACAACAGACTCAATCCCCCCCGATGTTAGTTGGACTAACGCTCCTAATATTATGTCATACACCGTGGAGTATATCGATCGGGTTTAAAACTAGAAGGTCATGCTATAATTACTCGGGTCATCCACTAGGTTTGAAAACCCTTTTCCTTTTCTATAACTGAAAGCTATTACTTTATCATGCTACAAAAATAAATATTAAATAATCCTTACCATATAAATAAATAAATTATTTATTTTCATGCTAGACTATAAAACAATTTGAATGAAAAGAATATTGTTGCTAAATAAATTAAAGGTATTTAAAATAATTTCACACTCATTGCTTGCTATTCTATTCGCTTTACTTCTATCCTTAGCGACCTCATTTTTTATCTTGCTGCTCCACCTATAACTTAGCCATAAAAGAAACCTTAGCTTAGCTCACAAATTACTGCACCATAAAAATAGCTCACACTTCCTCTTTACTCAAGCTACAGCAACACTACCTCTTCTAACTCGAGCTACGAGTTCTAGCTCGCGCTCAGCTCTACTCATGCGAGCTCCAGCTCGCATTCAGCCTACTTATGCGAGCTCTAGCTTGCCTCTAGCTTTAACCCACACGAGCTCCTTCACTCAGCTCAGCTCTGATCGAGGGCACTTCCTCTATCCGCGAGCTCGCTCGAGTCACCCTCTCCAGAGAGCACCTTCTAGCCCAACTCAACTCCCTCAACACTGCCCAGCTCACCTACTTTAGCTGCTACCTTGAACTAGCTCATCCTTACGAGCTATTGCCTTAGTCTAACTCGGACAGACAGTAGGGCGGACTGGGGCAACATCCCTTAGCTCGCTCTCTACGAGCTCGCGTCTCAAGTCAAACCGACTAGCACTGAAGAGGGCTACGAGTATTCATCCAACTCTCACCTCGTGAGCTCTTACATGACCTCATGCGAGCTCACTACTAACATCAGACTTACACACCCACACACTAGCCTTACTACATCTCGACCTCAAAACTTCATAGATATATGCAATAATATACACCAGCTCTCGTTTCAACCTAGGTCACAACCTTAACAGGTCTCACGACCAAACTCAACTATTCTATACCACAACCAATACAAAATAACTTATTTCTTAGCTACATTACTTACCAAGCTTTTCCTTAGTATTTTTGTCTTGTCTTCCTACCAGTTTGCTAGTTGCTTCAAACTCCAACTCAGATCTGACTTGCTTGCTCTACTAGATCTGTTCTTCACCTTCCTTTAGCTTGATCCCCTCTTTAAACGGCAAACTTCGGCTTGGAACGGCTATAGCTTCTCTTTCTTTCTATTCGGACAACAACACTGTCTCTCCCTCTCTATTTTTTTCTCTCTTCTCCTCACTCTGACCTCTTTCTTTTTTTCACCGACACCACCTACATACCTATTTATAGGCGTGGATCAAGTGCGTCTTTCACCTTTGAGCTTTCTAAAATTTACGAAATTGCCATATTTTAGAGAATTTTCTCAAAAATATCCGACATTTTTCTTTTATACCCCTCAACTTTAGTAATTTGTAGTTATTTCTAAATACTTCCAAAAATTTACAAACCTTAAATTTTTACTTCTAAATATTTAAAAATTCCTTTTATTATTTCTTCAAATGATACATTTTGTATATTCTATCTTTCCGTATATATGCATAGTAATATCCTTGGGAGAGGGTATTACGTTGAAACTCAATTTGTTTACAAAGAACTTAGTTACTTTCATCCGTATGTACATAATAAATCAAATCGATGCTATTAAATATTTATGACTATATATGATTATTATTTGTGTCTAATGTATATATTTTCTTGAGTGAAAATCATGTGATTTATTTTAGAAATAGCTTTTTCTAAAATATGAAATTTTCCATTTTAGATAAAGATATTATTTTGAGATAATCTTTATAGGAAAATCTTCACAATTATCTATTTTCTTTCTCTGCCAAGGTTTTCATATAAATCTTCCTCTTTAATTATAGATATGCTTTGACCGACTTGGTTGTTGGTCTTATGTATGAATCTGGTCTTCTCGGTCTCCTTACAAGAATAGAAAAATAGTCCTATTGCAAGTGAAATTACTTACTATTTTATTTTTCATTTTCTCTAATTAATCTTTTAATGTGCAGATATTTGGAGATTAGAAAAGATACGTTTCTTCTATGAAGCTCAACTGAATTGATGAAGATCAATAAGCTAAATGAAAACATCTTGTTGTATTTGAAAACATCAACAAGCTCGATTTAGAGTGTTTATCTCTAAGTAGTTTGAGTTTTGGGAAGAAAGTGACTTTCTAAGCAATTACAACAATATAGATTCATGGGAAGGAAGAGCTATTTATCTTTGAGAGAAGATTGATCTCAAGCTTTTAAAGGGAGTTTAAGAAGCAAATATATCATTGAAGTCGATGGAAGTTTACTATGCAAGAATTAGTGGATTGAGTACCATACTTTGCGTCAACTATAAAAAGGAAGTCTTTAGTTGAGTGTGTTAAGTTGTATGTATACTATTTGGGACTTCATTAATCATTATAAACATCTGGGCATGACCTTATGGATATAGGTGAAAGCTGAACCATATTAAAAATGTTGTTGTATTTTTTATATTTCTGTTATAATATGTTTATTTGTGTTACAACAAGTTAATGCTATTTGTTGCAACGTAATTGGCAAATCTAGTATGTTAACCAAAATTTTAGAGTCTCAAAGAAAATCGATCTTTTACAAACATAAACCAAAAAAGAAACATAAACAAAAACCAAAAAAGAAATAATAACAGAACCCAAGATCATCATCATCAATCATCAACCTAGTGTGATGGAGCATCTTTATCAACTAGGGGTCAATTAGCATTTTTATCAATCATTTCAAACATAATAAACAAAAGAATTAAAAGAAAAATGATGGAGCGATGGAGACTTTTAGTTCTCCATCATCGAAGACCAAGGGTCTCCGTAGAAGGAGACCCAATGACCTCCGTCTTTTGGAGACCCGAACTAGTTCCCATGCAATGAAAACCAATTCTAGTCTCCATTGCTATAGACACCAAGGGTCTTTGGCGAGGAAAACCCATAGCAGCAACTCCAACCATGGAGACGATAGCTCACTATTATGGCAGTAGCCCATTACTGACCATCCATCGACAAAATTCTCTTCAAACACCTACCGCTCCACCTCCAGCCATCTATCAACAAACCTCTTTGGAAACGTTGGTCATCGCCATCCTACTAATCTCACTCTCCCTGTACGGCGAGCAATTCACCTCTCTCCTCCCTCCATGGTATAGATCTCCTCCATATGTGGAGGAGATCGATTTCAATCTCCTCCAAATGTAGAATAGATCAAATAGATATCCAAAAATTAAATAAAAATTTTTAACTTTTAATTAAAAATCTATGCTTCTATTTTTACTTAAAAAAATATTTTCTAATTTGATCTAGACAGTGGGGATCTATGTTTTTAAATGGTTTTTTTTTTTTTTTTTTTTTTGGGTTTAAGAGAAGAATTAAATTCCTTTAAAAAATTATTAGGCGTATTTTAGTCATTTTCAGTTATAGTTTAGCTATATTTTAACTTCATTGGTTTACTAGTCCTCATCAATATAATAAAAGAATTCTGAGTTCCAATATTATAATTTAGTGCGATAGAACTACAACTTAATTACTTGGTTATTTTATTCAATCCGGAAACAACACAGCAATCAGTTTATTCAACCTTGAGACCCCATCCCTCTCGGAGTGAAAATGTTTTAACCTACCGAGCAAGAATTTTATTATTAATTGACATATTGGCCAAATGGTGCTTACATTTCAAAATTTAGTCTGACAGTGATAGAACAACACTACAACTTGGTTACTGCAAATTATGTCCCATGGCGTTGACCGGAGTCAAAATGTTTTGGTCTCTTAAAGTAATCTCAATGTGAAGCTTTCTATCTGTAGAAAGGTTTAGGACTTTTATATAATTTTGATAAATATCTAAATTTATTTATACAGTTGAAAATTTATAAACAAACTGTTGATTTCTTTTTAAAATACTTGTATGTGCAGTATCAAATAATCCTGGATATGAATAAATATTTTTATTGTTTTTTCTTCTACTAAGTCTGATACTTTCTTTTGGATATCAAGGGGGCTTTGTAGTGCAGGGGGCTTTGTAGTGCAGCTTTATTTAACTTCCTACATTGTTCGTGCATAAGAAAAATATTGGTAGTATCAAGGGCTTAAAACCTCTTTAGGACTTTCTTCTTCTATGACTACTACTTTCCCTTTGTCGTTAAGCTTTCTTTGAGACTCTTCACCCAAGTTTTGAAAATATTTTTAACTCTTCATCAAGTCTATTTCATTTTGCTTTTCTATTTGCTCCATAGTCGGAACCTATCTCATTGCTTTTCTTGTAATGATCCATAACAGCTAAAACTTGATCATTAGTATAAAGACCTTGCTGAAAATGAACTACTGGCTCAATGCCATTTTGATTATCTAAAAACAACTTCAAGGTTTTTCGGCTTCTTGATAACTGTAATAACTTTTAAAAATTGGCTTATCGAAACCTCCTATTTGTTGCAAAGCTACTTCTTTCATTTATTTCAAGGGGTATAGACACATGAGGTTTGAGTCTTTCTGATAAGTTCAAAAAATTGCAAAGGACAATCATTACAATAAGTTGAAGGCAAAATAATTGTAAGGACAATCAGTTGATAATTACAAAGGACAATTATTGGAGGCAACACTTTTGATTTAATCGATAAAGGTAAGAACACTGGAGATTCTTGGTTTGCTTTGTCGTCTTCTAATAATGCCTCAGTAGCTTTTTTTTTTTTTTTTCACCCTTTTCGAAGGGCTTCAGGAGCATTTTACTTTGTCGGCAAAGAGATTCTTCTCCATAGACGACTTTGACCAAGACATTACGAACCAACTCAAGCAATGTTTTTGACACGTCAGCGAATTGGTCTTCTGGAGTAATTATGTAAGGGGTAACATCAACGGACACCCCAAATTAACCACAATTAATTATAGCTTTACGTAGTTGAAATCCAATTGAGTGCAATGTGTCTCTGAGTAGTGGTGGTGGAGATGCTACTGTTAATGGTAGCTAATGCGGCAGTGGCAACAACTCAATTAGCCCAAACCAAGCATGGTTGCCGCACTGAATGTTGAGACCTTAAAAATATCCCATATCCATTCGGTACAACGTCTTATTGTTACTTAAATGAAACTTTTTTAATCACTTGCAATGATACTTATGATCCTCTCAAACCATTTTGGAGGGAATCAATTCTCGCTGTCACCAACATAACCATGGAAGGCCGATTGCAAATTCAGAGCTTTGCATCCAAAGCCTACTACAATGAAGCAGATAATGTCGCTTGGCCTTCCCTTAGAGTGACTATCTCCATCTTTGATACCCAAAATAAGTTCACAGTGATTGGGTATAATTCTTATGGATACATTAATGGTAAGATAGGTAACAAAAATTACATAGAGGGATGCATATCCTGGTGTGAAAGCCTTGACAATGTGACCGAGAGATCTTGCTCTGGCTCTGGATGTTGCCAGATAGATATCCCTAAAGATCTACGACAATTCAAGGTGGAAGCCAATATCTTTAACATATCGGGAAAAAACGATAAATTAAAGAGAGACAATCCATGTAGCTATGCGTTTGTTATTGAAGATAGGCAATTCCATTTCTCTGTCAAAAATATGTTCAATATGACAGAAAAAGTTCCTATAGCAGTTGATTGGGCAATAATTGGACAACGATATTGTAAAGAAGCAGTGGGCAATCCATGCTACGCATGTAATAAAAATGCCTCGTGTTATGGTTCACAAACAACAGTACCGACGGTTACCTTTGCAAGTGCAATGAGGGTTACGAAGGAACCCATATCTAGCCGTAGGTGGTTCCCAAGGTACTTACGGATCAAAAATCAATTTACTAATTGTAACATATCAATTTATATATGTCAAATTATTTGCAATATTTAGTGTGTACCAATATCTAGATAAGCATGCTTGTACCCTTTATCTTTTTTGAGCAGGCCTCCTTGGAGGTTTGCTCATTCATAGTGTACATATGCTTTTATTATTACTATTATTTTTATTATTTAAAATTTTTTGCCTTGGATTTTAATTTAATATCTTTAAATTATTTGTAGATATTAATGAATGTCAATAAAACAAATCATATATGCCATGAAAAAGCTTATTGTATCAACATTCCTGGAAATTATACGTGCAAATGCATCAAGGGTAGGGGTGGCAATCTGAGTTGACGGGTCGGGTTGAACACGACACGATAATTTTCGACACGATCCGAATACGACACGATAAGTAAACGGGTTGAATCCTTCCAACACGAACACGACAAGATTCATAACGGGTTGACACGAAAACGACCCGATTAACCCGTTTATTTACGAATTGTTTATCAACCCGTTAATGACCCATTTAATAACTCGTTTAACCGACATGTTATCAACTCGTTATCAACCCGTTAGTAATAGTTCCAATATCAAAAAACAAAAATCTTTAACACTTATTATTGTTGATCTGCTGTTAAAAAATACAGTTTCAATATCAAAATTTTTCTGCATTTTGAGGATTACATAATAAATTATAATTACAGACTAAAATATTACAGAATAAATTTCTCTCTTATATTCTTATTTACATCAATATGCAGGAGTCTCGATGGAGTTCCTGACTGCATTCTGCATACCAGCGCGAACATCAATATGCAGGAGTCTCTTATAATGTTTGTATTCTGTAAGGAGAAACACTTATTTACTAACACAATCACAGTATTGCATTTCACACATCTCCATTAAACAGTTTTAATATCAAAAATCAAAAATCAAAAATCAAAACTAAAACAAATCTACATGACTACATACTAGAAGCTAATGAACAGCGACCGAGATGAAGAAATGGTGTGGGGTGCTCCGTGGTTGGGTGACGAAGGAAACGATGGGTGATGAACGGGATACGGCGCGGTGACCAAAGGAGTTGGATGGCAGCGACCCGAAAGAGATCGACGTGCGGATGAGATGCGATGAAGCTACTGAAGGAGATCGGCTTGGCGACGACTCGAAGGAGACGATCGACGGACGAAGATGCAGCGGTGACAGAAGGAGATGCATAGCAGCGATCGAAGGGACGATGGGTGACGAAAGAGATGCGGCGAATGACCAAAGAAGACGCATGGCGATGACCGAAGGAGATCGACGTGGCGGCGACTGAATGAGACGTCGGACGGAAGGAGTTGCGGCGGCTGTGGAGGTGGACAGTGGACTAGTGGACTAGTGGAGTGATGGGTGCGGCGACTATAACAAATGGGTAGGGTTAGAAATCTGAAGATTAAAGAGTATATATAGCTCTCATTCAAATTACATGAATACCTCTCTACATAACAAATTACATTTTTACCCTCATTTAACGGGTCAACCCGTGACACGATTAACCCGACACGATTAGCTAACGGGTTAAACGGATTGACCCGTTAATTTATCCAACCCGTTAACGCTCAATCCTAACCCGTAATTATCATGTCGGCTTCGTATCGATCCGTCGTGTCGAGTTCCAAATTATCACCCCTAATCAAGGGGTACCACGGGGATGGAGGCAAAAGTTGTGTACCCGATGAATTACTAACTAAGATCATCCTAGGTAGGTATATATATTGCATCTTCGGCTATTGTTTGCGTAACTGTTTGTGAATATTGAAAATTATAAATAACTCCGTACTTACTTAATTTGATTTTAATCATCATTAACGTAAAGGGTAAACTTGAACTGTCCATGTGAGTATTTAGTTATGAAAGTAAGATTCATCCTATTTCTAGTACATGGTAAAAAAAAAAAGTCGAGATGATTTTCCAAGAGAAAACTAGTTGAGTAAAGTGTCGCTGTCGTGTCGCAAGGTGTCTAGGGAAAGACATCCCATGATCAGCAACTCAGCCTTAGGTGCATGGTAGAAAGGAAAGAGAAAAAAGGAAATATGAAAAGTTGTTTGGATAATTCAAATGTGTGAACAATGAAAATATTTAAAGGGATATTACACTTTGGTCTCTAACTTATCATGAAATCTCATTTTTTTATATCACATATCTGTATTGGTTCATCTAGTCCGCGACTTTTTATATTAGTCAAACAAAAAGGCATGAATGGTAATATCAGGCTTTACCCACTCTAAATTGTGGAAGTGACATGTGTCATCGATTTTTCGTTTTAAATATGGTCAAGTTAATTTTTTTTTTTTTTTTTTAGATTGCCAGAAAATGTTAAATGAAGACGAAAAATAAGAAACTAATAAGATCAAGGTCAATATTGCATTGACTAAATCTAACTTAACAAGACCCTTACCGTCGACTAACTTGACTATCAACGCCCAACCAGCCCTTTTTGTATATTTTACCTGAACAGAATCAAGGGCAAGAAGAATAACCTAATATTGGTGCCAACAACCTTTTTTGAAGTATGTTGAATTTATGTAAAATTGCAGTATGGTTTTTGCATATTTTCATTTGTGAAATGTAGTTCTACAAATCTATTGTTAGTTAGCATTAAAATGGCTCTTTCTTTGTTATTTTTCATTTTTTATGACAAAAATGCAGATTTTCTGTATATTTGATAAACTTGTGGTTGTTATCTTTCATGTTAAATTGAAGGAAAATTGCAGGAAAATTGCATTTTTTTTTTTTATGAGCTATATGCATATTTAATGTTCAAATGCAGAAAAACTATATTTTCCATCTTCAGATGCAGAAAAACTCTCTTTTTTAAAAAAAAACAAAAAAAGGAAAAAAAAAAAAGATGCAGAAAAACTGTACTTTCTATGTTCAATTTTTTTTTTTTTGGTTGAAACACAATTTTTCATTTTCTTTTTCTTTCTGAATCTACAGCTTTCTGTATTTTTTTTAGAAAAAAAAAAAATTACAGCTTTTATTCTTACTTTTGAAAAAATGTAGTTTTATGAAAAATTTGTAAAAAGATAAATTATGGATTAAAAAATGAGAAAAAATATTGTAAATGTAAGCCGCCAACATGTAATACATTGAAAGCGATGGTGGGAATGTTGGTGATTTCCACCTCTTAAAGCCAAAAAAATTGACAATTTAATATTCAATTTTCTTTACCTTTACAGTTTATTTATTAAAATAATATGAAGGGAAATTGAAATATAAGAAATTATTGAGGTTTACTATTTATAATTATTTTCACTAATTTTATAACAAAAAAATATTATAGAAATTATATTATACTATTAAATTATATATCTATAAAGGTATTTTAGTTTCTTTCTCCATGGTTAATTTGTCAATACATATAAAAAATATGACCAAAGAGTTATTTCATTCAAGTTTTAAAAAATTAGGGGTGAATAACCCTTTTGTCGATTTTTCAAAAGTTGATCGTCAACTTTTTGGTCAAATGCAGTAAAGTGATATATTTATGAAAAGTTAAGGACCAAACGGACTCATACACATATGTCGTGGAAAAATATGGCATTCCATGGGGAGTTAGGAATCAAAGTGTAATTCTCTCATTAAAAGGTTTCAAAAGTTGGGATTTAGATCTCTCCTAATGAAAGTTTTTTCTTAACCTTTTTTAAGAATGTGATTGGTTGTTGATAAAGTAAAAGTGAAATATAATCAATTCTTAACTGTTCAATGATTATAATATTTATATCTCATGAAAGTAGGTAAGGTAGGAAAAAGCTTATATTAGTCAAGGATCAAGATTCTAAAAGTTGTGTGCTAGAGTTTTTCAAAATTAATTAATATAATTTTAACATGATATCCTGATTGTACCATTGTACCAATTAAAAATGTTTAAAATGTCTTACAACCAGATGTTAGCCTAGGCTTTGTGATTCTACTTGTGGATAGCTCTTGGGTCTACTTCATGCTCAAGAAAAGAAGGCTCATCAAACTTAATGAAAAATTTTTCAAGCGAAATGGGGATTACCTTTTATAGCAGGAACTCTTCAAACAAAATGGACCTAGTGATAGAGAAAAAATCTTTAGTGCAAAAGAACTCAAGAAGGTGACCAACAACTTTAATGATAAAAGAATTATTGGCAAAGGAGGCTATAGAACAATATATAAAGGATTTTTAATTGACAATAACTAGGTGGCAATAAAGAAATAGAAGGTAGTGGATCAAAGCCAAATTGAGTAATTTATAAATGAGATAATAGTGCTATCACAAATTAACTATATAAATATGGTTAAGTTATTAGGTTGTTGTTTATAGACTGAAATCTTCATACTAGTTTATGAATATATCAACTATGACACATTGTTTGATCATATTCATAACAAAGACAAAGCACTCATCATTCCTTAGGAAACAAGGTTAAAGATAGCAGTAGAAACTGTTGAAGTGCTCTCTTATTTGCACTCTTGCAACTAGTACTCCAATTATGTATAGAGATATAAAGTCTATCAACATACTCTTAGATGATAACTTCACTATAAAAGTGTCTGATTTTGGAGCTTTGAAGTTGGTTTCGATGGATGAAACTCAAGTGTTTACAATGGTCCAAGGCACACTTGGGTACCTAAACCCTGAATACTTACACACTAGCCAGTTGGCTAAAAAAAATGATGTTTATAGTTTCAGAGTTATCCTTATAAAGTTAATGATAGAAAAAAAAAGTAGTTTCATTTGACAGGCTCGAGGAAGAGAGAAGTTTGGTCATATATTTTCTTTTCTTGTTGAAATAGGGTACCTTGTTTGAAATCCTTGAGAATATTATCGTAAATGATGATATTATAGAGCAGATCAGGGAAGTTGCTGAGCGAGCAAAAAGATGTTTAAGAATAAAAAGGTAGGAGAGGCCAACAATGAAGGAAGTAGCCATGGAATTAGAGGGATTGAAAAGGACATATAAGCATTCGTGGGATAATGTTGAAGTGGATATAGAAGAGACAAAGCACTTGAATTCTAGGACATCCTATTCTTATAATACCTGTGATAATTGAATTCAACTACTGCATATGATAGCATGAAATGTTAGATATTTTATGGTCCATGTGCATTTATTACTTAGTTTAAGACATATTTAATGTTAATACTAAATTAAGTATTAAATCCTATTGGTTAACTAAAGAGATATAATATTAATAAATGTTCACATTGATGGAATGTGAAGTGAAGAGACCCTAAGAATGTGAAACGAATGGGTCTATTTAATATTTGGTCCTCTCTCTACCCTATATATATACAGTTATATTTCCATCTAGTAATGTATAAAAGAGAAAAACTAAAAAGGTTAATAGAAAGAAACCAATATTTAAAAGACTAATTTCATGGATAAAACTATGTTTGTTTGTGTTGTGGGTATTTTGGCGATTATGAAAAAAGGAGGAGAAAAGCCCAAAGACGAGGCCCGTCGTATTGTCTTATAGGAAAAGCCCAAGAAGTCTAGTCAAGATAGTCAAAAGTCAAGGAAAAGTATACACAGTCGTTGGGTAGCTTGTATCCGGGCGCACCTGATTATATGACTGATCGTGTTAATCGATGAGTAATCAGGTGGACGCGTGGTAGAGCATAAAGAAATCTGGTCGTAATTGAAAGTTTGCTCGAAAGGTGCCCCCTAAAAGTATTAGAGCGATCAGGAGGTCCCCACACCTGCTCGGTAGAAGCAGCAGTGCCTGCTCGGTAGAGGCAGAAGAATCTGCTCGGTAGAGGCAGTATTAGATCACTAGAGAAACCTGTTCGCTCGATTTGCTCGTTAAAGTTGATCGGTTGACCTTCTAGAAGATGAATCAATTGAATTCAGGAAAGGAGACAACTTGCCTATTTTCATGCAAATCAAATTACGATATTATGGGCAGATATTGCATATATAATGGAGATAATCTCGAAAGATATTATCTTAATTAATGTAAATTATTTTTTTCCTTATTTGTAAAATTTCCAAGCCTATTTCAATTGTAACATCTCCACTATAAAGAGGGGATGAAATTCGGTGTAAAAGACAGAGTAAAATTCGATGTAGAATAGGCAACTGGGAAGAATTTCAAAAAAAAATTACCAGTTAGTACAAGGCTTTATAAAAGCAACTCGCATCATCATGCCATCTCGCAACAGTCTTTCAAGGGCGAAATGAATCCCTGAAAGACTATATTACCAAATTCAGATACGAGGTCAACAAGGTAGTAAACCCCTTAGATGAAACCATCCTAACTGCGATCTCAACTGAGCTTCGCAAGGATGGAAAGCTGTATGAAAGCATCTACAAATCCCTAGTGAAGGACCTGGGTAAGTTGTATGAGTGAGCTGCCAATAAGATCAAATGAGAAGAGGCATTTAGCTCAAAGCAACCTAACTAAGAGGGGGGAACGAGTGGTTTTAACCAATCAAAGCAAGTGAATGATGGCTCAAATTATCAGGTCACTAAGAAGGTTAGAAATGAGCCCAGAAATGAGTGAGCTTAACATCAAGGTTGCTGTGATGACTATAGTACCCTATCAGATACACAAGACAGAATCTTTGCAATAGAGAAGGACAGGGAAGACTTTAGGAAACCCACTCCCTTGAAGACCCTCGTTCACCATAGAAACCAAAATAAGTTCTGTGTCTATCACAATGAGGTCGGGCACAACACCTCAAACTGTAGGGACTTAAGGGACGTTATTGAAGAGCTAATAAAACAAGGTCGTTTGAGAGACTATGTGGTACAACCAACGAACTCACAACCTTAGAGATCACAATAGTTGACACAACAATAGTCCTAGTGAGCTCCCCAACAAAATGTGAACTCGCAGTAGGGACCATCATTACGGTTCATGGTGATCCTCACCCTGCGTGTACATCTCTATACTCGGTAGCTTTTTGAATACATACTTCTAATGTCAAATTTGATATTGGTAAATGTTTCAACATTTCTCAGCAGTGTTATAACTATTTTCCTAATTGATTGTATTTATTAAATACATTTACTTTGGCTAAAAATGGAATAACTTGAGCTATGTTGCCAGGTGACGACCTTCTGGACATAGCTCACAATCTATTTTACTAGTATCGAGTGACGACCCTATGGATAACTCAACCCATTATGCTGTATTAGTTTGGGTTCTCACCTTTTAAGTATAGTTGAGGTTCTCACCTCATCAACTTTTGCTTTGTAATCCGAGTTCCGACCCTCTAGGCATAACTCAAAAGGTTTATGCTGTACTAGCTCGAGTTCCGACCTTTTGAGCATAGCCGATGTTCTTATCTCCTTAACTTTTGCTATGTAATCCGGGTTTCAACCATCTGAGCATAGCTTGAAAGGTTTATGCTATACTAGTTCGAGTTCCAACCCTTTACGCATAGTCGAGGTTCTTACCTCCTTAACTTTCTCTATGCAATCCAAGTTCCTACCCTCTGGGTATAGCTCAAAAGGTTTATGCTGTACCAGCTCGGGTTTCGACCTTTTGAGCACAGCCGAGGTTCTTACCTCTACAACTTTCACTATGTAATCAAGGTTTCGACCCTCTGGGCATAGCTTGAAAGGTTTATGTTATACCAGCTTGAGTTCTGATCCTTTGAGCACAATCGAGGTTCCGACCTCCATAATACTCGCTATATAATTCAGGTTTCGACTTTTTGGGTATAGCTCGAGAGGTTTATACATCTCGGGTTACGACCTTTTAAGTATAGCTGATCAAACTTATGCAATAGAAGAAGGCTCTGACCTCGAAAAGCCTTCCAAACTCATAAGCTCGCACCAAGTATTATTACTAGTAATCCATGCATAACCTCACTTTTCAGCCGACAGGAAACTCAAGGACATGGTGGGATTAAAGCCCAAAGCAAATGCTGAAGTAAAGCAAGCTAATGCCAAATAAACCTCGCAACGAGGTGAATCAAGCAAACTACCCCCAATGGTTCTTTACCCTACAGTCTTCACATGAGCGACCTCTGGTCAAAGCTCGCTACACGACCTTCTCCAGCTTGCTCCATACTCTAATTCAGTTCTCAGTCACTCTCAAGGAACTCGAGCTTGAGGCCTGAGCTAGCAGCTGCATAAATGCTTTCCCTAAGGTAAAGCGATACAAAGAGTTTGAAAGGGCTGCACAACAAGTTTAGACGCATCGGCTTTTACTAACGAGCTCAAGCTCCCAGTCCGCAGAACACACTGAGAGTTAGAGGGCTAATGTTATGGGTAAATCTAGAACTATATGGATGAGCTGGTAAAAGCCCAATGAATTGGTCCAATAGGCTGATCTAATGGACAAAGACCTAGCTCGCCAGCATCTAGCTTGCAAAAGCTCGCCCCCAAATCATAAGACATTCAACTCGCAGATATGAGCCTTCAATGTATCAAATGCTCAGCTCGCCCATCCATGACCTTAGCTCTTATAAAGGAGCTCTCTCTCAGGTTACTGCTCAATCAAGGTCAGAGCTACTTAACACCTAGCTTCAGGTCGCCCAGAGCAAAGCCAGTTCGTGGTATGGTGTGATGTGCACGTTGAATCTTTTCTAGAATGGTAGTAGCACGATTTAAGGAATACGCAACTATCAAATCAAAATATTGATTTTATGGGATCTAACTTTACATTAATGGGCGTCAGTATTAGAAAATGTAATTACTGATTTTCTTATTGTACAAACTGTAGCACCTCCATTTCTCTATAAATAAAAGGCTGAAATTTACTTGTAAAGAAGACTCTTCACAAACTCAATAAAAAAGCATTGTCTCTCCATCAGAATAAAGGGAGAACAATCGTGGACATAGACGTTCTCTTTGGCCTAACCATGTAAAAAACCTTGCCTTCTGTTTTTCCTCTTTGCCTTCCCTCTCTCTTTTCTGCTTTTTTTCTGATTAATTGCAGTTCCAGGCTAAAGAACCTACGTTGATTGAATCTGAACGTCAACATATACCAATATTAGAAGTCTCTTAATTGGTGTGACCTTCTAATCTCCTTTTGTTTTATAAACTAGTACTCAAATCTTTTTATAATTATTTTTACATTAATGTCAGAAAAAAAAAAACTTCTCAATTTAGCATTGGAATTTTAACTTTGCACATTTACGAATCAACAATAAAATCAAAAGAAAATTATTTTTCATGTGAAAAAGAATTTGATTCCTTAAATGAATCAAGTGAGGAATTTAATTCCTTATCTAAGTGTGAGGTTCACATAATTTGAATGCTTATATATTAAATAATTAATGGAATCACAAATTAGAAATTAAAATCTTCCCCTCTCAAGGATTTCAAATTAATAAACATATGTATTGACATATATTTTAATTAATATTAAAATCCCATTAAATATAACAAAAGTCATTCATTTTATGAAGAACGGATATTTTTGCTCAATCAAAACATTCTTGTTTCCATTCCATAAATGATTCTTACATTACATCCAGATAGCGTTCAGGATCCAATGTTGATTTGAGTAGAAAAGAAAAATCATTGCATTTGCGAGGAAGGAAAAAATAATAAATAAATAAATTTTCACTGAATTCTAATCCACCGATCAGTACAAGCTTTTTCAATAACATAATTTTTACCCTTCTCTATTTATTCCCTTTCTTCTTTCCTATTTACCAATTAAACATGACGTAAAAGGCCTCACAAGAAATGAGGAATTGGCCCTAAAGCCAATTGCGTTGGAGGTAAGAAATGGTCTTTCATCATAATTACTTTTGTTTATTAGGTCATAATTATACGTTCTGATAAATTCAAAATAAATTAGCCACTTAGTTGATACCAATTCTTAGACAGGGTAAACTTTAGTGATTTATTGCCAATTTGACTATCCTCCTTTTTTTAAAGTTAGTCAACTTTAATATTTTTATGAATATTTTTGACTTTTGATCTTATTTTTACTTTTTTTTTAAAAAAAATAAAATAAATTTTACACAAAAAATAAAATTTTTAAAAATACTCCACCGTCCATCAATGGACGAACCAAAAAATTAAAACGAAAGAGAAAATTTAAAAAACATTAAAATTGAAACTAGGTTTTTCATCTTGGAACCATATCTTCATCTGGGTAGCCAGTTGTCATCTGAAACAACAAAACCCAGTAGAACAGTTGTCCAATATCGATGTTCAAAACATCATCCGAAAAACAAAAGCAAACAAGACAATCAAAACATCAGCCCAAAAACAAAAACAAACAAGCAAACAAAACCCAGAAATCTGAAAGAGACAAAACCCAGTTGAACCCCGATGTCAACCTCTCGTCCTTCATTATCAATCAAATAAAATCATCATAACACAAACCTGTGTTTCAATCACAAAAAGGCACCAAAAATTCTCATAAAATTACACAAATGGAAAAACACAAACATCCCAAAAAAAGCCGATAGGGATCCTCACCTGATTATTGGGTCTCCATGGCATGGATAAAGGAGACCCAAATTTTTGGATCTCCGTCGCAGTATGTCTTTACCAGCGGGCTAGTTTTATCATTGTTCATAGGTCACCAAAGCCCGGCCACTTTATCATTGCGGCAAGAGAGGAACGACGATGGAGAGAGAAGAGTGAGGAAAGCGATAGCAAGCAACGACATCGAGAGGAGAGTGCGGACTATAGGATTTGAACCAAGTAGTTAATGGCGATGTTGTCTGAGAGTGTTGGTGGCTGGGATACTGTCAATGGAGAGACAGATAGGTAGATAAAAGGGAGAGGTGAAGATAGAGAAAGAAGAAGTTGGTTCAACTATAATTTTTGGTTTTTAAAAATATTTTTAATTTGATTTATTTCATTTTTTAATTTTTTATACGGTCAAATTAGTCAACTCGTCGAGCATCGGAGGTATTTCTATTTTTTCTACGTTATAACACTGTTTGTCGTCAAAGTTAATAGATTTGAGATACTAATAAGTGGATAATTTGTAATAAAAATATATAGTGAACTCCACTTAAGAAAATATTTGAATTAGATAACTAATTTATAATTTACTAAAAAAAATAATAAATAAATAAATTTTAAACATAATATATATCATATTAGCACGGAATTCTAATCCACCAAACAATACAACCTTATTCGATGACATAATTTTTACCCTCCTCTATTTATTTCCTTTCTCCTTTCCTATTTACCTATTAATTAAACATGACTTAAAAGTAAAACGCCTAACAAAAATGTAGAATTGGCCCTAAAGCTAATTTTGGTGGAGGTAAGAAATGGTCTTTCATCATAATTACTTATAGGCTTAGATCACAAAGACTAGCAGCACGTGCAAGAGAGGGCTACCAAGTATAGGAGGAACCTTATTTATAAGCATAACAGATTACAAGGAACATTGAACAAACTAATGGATTCTTAAACCCACCATGGTGAGGAGATCAGACGAATATCAACAAGAAATGACATGCAAAGGCGTAACTTAAAAAAGCTATATAAATATCTACTTCAGATTCTTCAAGCAACAATCATAGTAAGGAAGATGGAAAAAGAGTACAAAAAGTTACCTTGAGTATGGGAAATTCCGCTGTTAAGAATGAAGAAGTTGTAGGAAAACAATGGCGAACGAGAGGAGAATGGAAGCAGTAAAGCGTCTGTCTTCGAAAGTGAATGGTAGAAGGCGAAAATGGAACGACAAGGGGTTTATGTATAGCTGATGTCTCGAAACCCCAATCGTCATACCAGAACACCCGAATCGTCGTCAATAATTCAGCGGTTTGGCGCGAAAACCATGAATTCATCATCATGAGCAGCCATCGAAAAGACACGTATTTAATGCACACATTGATAAGCGCACGACGCCTAGGGTACAAGGAGCCGATGCTTGGGGAATTGCCACGTGGAGCAAACGGAGTAACCTTTAAAAAGAAGCGACGATCCATGTCCCGCTAAAAGAATCCTAAAAATAAGAGTGTTGCTTTCAGTATAAAAAATCTACTAAAAGCAAGGGGGCTAGTGTTGTGGGCATTCTGGTATTGAAGAAAAGCCCAAGAACGAAGGCCCATTGTATCGAGAAGCCCAGAAAGTACTGGTCCAAAATGGTCAGCAGTCAAAGGAAGGAGAATAATCATTCAGTAACAGATATACCCAAGCATACCTAATTATGCGATTGATTGTCCTAAAGCGCTAAGTATGGAGTGATTATATGAAGGTTTGGCTAGTAGGCAAAAGCATAAAGATAATCTGCTCGTAATCAAAAGGCTGTTCGATAAGTGCCATTCAAAAACTATCACAGCGATTAGAAAGTCTGCTCGTATGCTCAACAGTCTCAACGATCAGGAAGTTTGCTCGTCTGCTGGATAGTTAGAGGGACGGTTAAGTCTGCTCATCTGTTTAGCAATGGAAACATTTGATTCTTGAAGTAGTCTGCCCGTTCAATGCAACGTCTGATCGTTGAGCAGGTTATTCGCGAGAGTTGACCAGTTGACATTCTGGAAGGTGAATCAATTCAAAACAGGAAAGGAGTCGACTTGCCCATTTTCATGCAAATAGAATCTCTACACTCTTGGAAATTGCTATATATGCGGAAGAGATAATCTCGAAAGATATTATCTTAATTAATGTATATTATTTTTTTCTTTATCTGTAAGATTCTTAAGCCTATTCTGATTGTAACATCTCCGTTATAAATAGGAGATAAAATTCAGTATAAAGGGGAGAGTGAAATAAAATACAATTACTCCGCGAGAGAGAGGGGAGGATTGTCGTGGACGTAGGCCATTGTTTTTGCCGAACCACGTAAAATCTTGTTGCGTCTTGTTAGTTTTGGTCCTGGTTGTGCTTGTTTCGTGTGTGTGGTTTGTTGTGTCGCAGGTATTGGGCTTGGAGAACCGGGTTGACCGAAATTGAGTGTCAACAAATACCCATTACCTTATCTATAGCCCAAGAAATGTGGAGAGAGATCTTCGAAAACCTCCCATTTTTAATGCTTCAAAGCATCATTAACAAGCTTCAACTTATGAACAAAAGTACTCAAAGGAGAACCTGTCAATGGGGCATTCCAAGAAACCTTGACTTAATCCAAAAAAGAAACATAAAAGGTCCTCATACTCTAAAATCTAAAAGGATGAGGCTTGCGAGAATCAAAGCCACTACAAACAACCAAGATAGGGTGATGATCTAAATGCAACCTAAGAGGGTGATGCTAGAGATAGTTGTCCAAAAGTCAAGGAAAGAAGATGAATAAAAATATTTATCTAGTTTGGAAAGGAAAATGCCACATGATGAAGGCCCAACTCTAGTGTAGAAAACGCCCTTATTTCGAATTTCTTGAAGATCTCAAGCTACAATAGTAACCACAAAATCTTCTAAAGAACATTTATTAACTACCTCTGTAGTTTCATGATTGCCTATAATAATATTGAAATCACTAATTACCATCTAAGGAGGTCTAACATCAACCATGCCAAGCAAAGAATTCCAAAGAGAGTGATGAGTAATATAGTTGACACTTCTATTAAAAAAAAAAAAGGTAAGAAAACACAAAGACCCATTAAAAGAAGCTAAAACTGTGACTTGTTGTACAGAAATTATATATATCAAAACATCAAAAATCTAAGAAGAAACAAACACTCATAGATTCAAAGGAGAGTCATTAGTCATGCGGGATAAAATGAATATCAAGGAAACTCATTATCGAGAAGCAACACTATAAAAGAACACAAGGGCTAAGCTAAAAAAAAAAAAAAATCAAGTCCATGACGAGTGCAAAATTTTCTTAAGGCCCTAGAGATACCCTTACAATTCCAATAAAGGATATTCATTTAACAACGACCTTCTTGGCTACCTTTGTCTTGGATAAAGTAGGCAAAGTTACTTTTTTTCTTTTTATGCTTAGTAAAAGTAACTGGTTCCCAAACATCTTCTTTCTCTAACTTATCCACCCAAGAAAGAGACAATGTTTGGTTAAAGATTGGACAATCTTCATCTAATTCTTTGTTTTGCAGTCCCCTCAAGCGGGACAAATTAGGACTGCCACTTTTCTTTTCTTTTCTTTTCATATATTTATTTCAATATATATATATATATAAATAATTTAATATATATTATTAAAATTTTAAATGACTAATATCTTAAATATATTTCCAATCATATTCAGCCAATCTCATTTCCATCAATTATCAAACAATCTATTGCTTCTAAATTGATAATATAACATAAATCACGCAATATATTTCCAATCATATTCAGCCAATCTCATTTCCATCAATGCAACAAATAAATCACAAATCTATCAATCATCAATCCTAAACAAAATGAAGTAAACGAACGACGACGGCGAATCTGTGAAAGTAAAAAACAGAATGAAAAAACAAAAAAAAAAAATTAAAAACACTCGGCGACTAATATTAAAAAACAGAATGAAAAAACAAAAAAAAAAATTGAAAACAGACACTCGGCGACTGAAAGTAAAAAACAGAACGAAAAATCTGTGAAATCACAGGACTCACAGCGACGGACGACACCGGCAGCAGAAGTCGCACCCCACTCGGCGTCGGCGAAAGCGGCAGCAATGCAGCACGGCAGTAGACATCGCACACGTTGGATCAACGAACGACAATGGCAGCAACGCAGACCGGCGGCAGCAAAACTCAGAGGCAGCACGGCGGAGTGGCGGACAGAAGCAACAGCGGGTTGAACTTGAAGCACAAGGGAGAAGCAGAGCAGAACGCAGAAGCAGATGTATTTCAGTCTTACATCTGAGCTGCGCTCAGATCTGAAATACTACGCCAAAACGGCGTCGTTTTGGTGTGCCAAAACGACGCCGTTTTGGCAAAAAGAAAATTAAAAAAAAAAAGGCCGACTCGACCGATCCGAGCTGGGCCGAGTCGGCCCGAGTTGGGCCCTATTTGGGCCGATTTTCAACAGTATCAGAGTCGAACCCCCCGATCTGGGGGTTCTCGGCTCGGCACCCGGCCGAGCGGCGAGTACTCGACCGATTCGACCGAGTTTTTAAACAATGAAGGATAATCGTCAGACTTGTTTCGTCCGAACTTGTGCGTCCAAAATTGTCCATCTGGATTGTTCGATGATTCCTGGGCATGCTCGTGTATCTGTTCATTTATGAGATTACTCGCCTAATACTATGATCAGTCGCGGATGTATTAATTTATTATATGTTTTCCTCACTCTTAAAATGTCTGGTTCATTAGAAGCTCATCTGTTCACCAATCGGACTAAATGTTCTGCCCACTAAAAATACCGTCTCAGCCTTGACTCCCAAAATCACAGGTCAGCAGAAGTCAAAGATGCCATGTAAAATACAGCGCAAGACATGCCATGCACGCTATCTCTGCCAGAGATCATAACCAAGATTCCGATAACCTCTTGTGATCTGTACAGACCAGCCACTCAAAGTCTCACTCGGGTAGAGTTTAGAAGTGACGAATTCGACTGCATTAAATGTAATTTCGACCACATTTAATGCACTGTCAGCCGCATTAAATGAAATCCCGATGTATTAAATGCGGCCCATCATTGCATTTTCAGTTTACTGTATGCTTTTGTCTTATTTTATTTTACTGTAGCTCCTCCCCTTTCTCTATAAAAAGGGGAGGATTTTCATTGTAAGAGAGATTTAGATTCTTGAGTGCTGTTACTCTGCTAAAATAGTGAGAGAGTGAACAGTAAACATAGGCATATTTTTGGACCGAACCGCTCTAAAATCGTTTTGTTTTTCTGTTCCTCGCCTCTAACCTCTCCTTGTTGTTTCCTTTTTACTTTACATATTCCATTTCAGCTACCTGAAACTGCAGCTTGGGCTCAAAACGATTCTCGTTGACTAGAGAGCCAAATCCGGACGTCAACAAATATTATTTGCAGTTGAAAGTTAATATTGTGGATTCTACGTACAATCAATATCTTAAAAAATAAAATATAAGGAAATAATTTTATCAAAAAAACAATGTAAGAAAATAATGTTACTAAAATATTAAAAACATTCAGATTTTGAAACTGACTAGTGTTTTTACTTTTATTATAGGGTTAATTATGAAAAATTTCCTATTACTTGTTAGAAATTTGACTATTAATGTCATTGATTCTAATTGCAATTAATATTAGTTTGTTTTAACTACCAATGACACGTCTAAGGGTGTTGCAATGGTAATAACAATTTAGATGATTTTTTTTTTATTAATTTTGACATCGATTGGATTAGAGATTTATTACAACCTAACAAAATCAATTACTACAAACAAGACTTAAAAAAACAACTCCCACTACAAGGAAGGGGTTTATCTACGCTTAATAATTTTATAGACAAGAGTTGAACTCTTCTTGCGGATGTGAAAAAAAGTGTATTTACTACTTTAGCAAAAAGCATGTATAAAAAATAATTTAAATGAAGTTGCACATCAGCTTGAGTAAATAATTGGTTAAATTATTAAGTTAGCCAGTAATTTTTCAAGCAATAATAATATATTTATTGATAAAATAGAAGTACATAAGTTGGGCAATCCTTTGATTGTGTAATTAATATATTAAAATGTCTAAGATATAATGAGCAAGAGAAGCTCAGCATGAAAATAAAACAAATAATTTTTCTTAATCTATCTTTCAGATTGTTAAACTTTTTAACCATACTGCAACACAAATTTTCATATTAATTCCTATATGTTTCAGTTGATATGTTAATGTGAAACTCATTGATTTTTAATTACACTGCAACCACAAATTACGAACTGTATCTATTATGGTTCGTAATATTTCTACTTTCTTATTGAGTTACCTTAAATATTTTTCCGGTATATTCTATTTTCCATATCGTGATCAAGGGAAAGTGGAGTTTTTTGGGGTGTATTAATTGACACCTGCAAATATGATTTTCAGACCCAAATTATTAATACACTCATTTTTTAATTTTAAAAAAATTACATATTAAAATTATATTAACTCAAAACAAAATTTCTATCTTTGTTTTTTCCCATTTCTCTTCAACATAAATTTTTAACCCTAACCCTATTGTTACAATTTATTAATAAGAAGAAGAAGAAGTCAACTTGAAGGTTGAAGCCACTAAATTATTCACCAAGAATGAAACTTTACGTTGTATTTTAATCAATTATTACTATTTAGATGAATAAAAAATAAAATTTAAAAATAGTATTTTAAATTAAAAAAAAAAAAAAAAACTAAAGAATCATTTGATGTATGTAAAATCAATAATTTTTTGTTTTTGATTTTTTTGTTAGAAATATGTATGGATTTTTATTTCTTTTGTTAACTTAAATTTTTTTTTTAAAAAAAAATTGTTTTAAGTTTTAAAAGTAAACAAAATTAGTTTTGTAATATTTATTTGTTCTTCTTTATAATATTATTTAAGGATAACTTTGTCATATAAATATTTTATGAAAAATTGGTGTTTAAATCATTTTTATGGATGGTAATAACTCTACCCATTTTTGACTCCATTTAAGCATATGGTTTTGAAAATTTGTAGATTTTCTCCCTATTATAATAATATGAACGTTGAACCGTTCCGAGTGGTAAAAGCAAATTCGTTGAGATACCATAATGTAAATAATACAAGTCTGCAAAAATAATAAAAAAGGTTTGAAATGAAAACTAATTACTGAAATTGAAAAAAAAAGAAGATATTTTAATCAAAATTATCTCCCACCATCAAAAGGCATGGGTATGTGGTGTTTCATGCTGTCATATGTGGTAGTTGAATTGCAACCATCATCATTATTACGAGAATTGGACATCTTAGAAAGCAAGTGCTCTGTCTCTTCTATATTCACTTCAACATTATCCCACAAATGTTTATGCATCCTTCTCAGTCCCTCTAATTCCATGGCTACTTCCTTCATTGTAGGCCTCTCCTCCCCTTTCACTCTTAAACATCTTCTTGCTAGCTCAGCAACTTCCCTGATCTGCTCTAGATTATCATCATTTACTATGCTATTATCAAGGATTTCAAACCAGGTACCCTCTTTCAACAAGAAAAGAAAATGCATTACTAAACTTCTCTCGTCCTCTGGCCTATCAAATGAAAGTACCTTCTTTCCCGTCATCAACTCTACAAGGACAACTCCAAAGCTATAAACATCACTTTTTTCAGTTAATTGGCTAGTGTGCAAGTATTCAGGGTCTAGGTACCCAAGAGTACCTTGAACCATTGTGGATAACTGAGTTTCATCCATCGGAACCAACTTTGAGGCTCCAAAATCAGACACTTTTACAGTGAAGTTATCATCCAAGAGTATGTTGGTTGATTTTACATCTCTATGGATAATTGGAGTAGTCGCTGTAGAGTGCAAATAGGAAAGCACTCCAGCAGTTTCTGCTGCTATCCTCAACCGTGTACCCCATGGAATGATGGGTGCCTTGTCTTTGTGATGGATATGGTCAAATAGGGTGCCATTGGTGATATATTCATAGACTAGTAATGGAACTTCTGTCTCTAAGCAACCCAATAACTTGACCACATTTTTATGGTTAATTTGTGATAACACTGTTACCTCATTGATGAATTGCTCAATTTGGCTTTGGTCCACTATCTTTGACTTTTTTATTGCTACTGGGTTATTGTCTGTTAAAAATCCTTTGTATACTGTTCCATAGCCACCTTTGCCAATGATTCTTTTATCATCGAAGTTGTTGGTCGCCTTCTTAAGTTCTTCTGCACTAAAGATTTGTGCTCTATCACTTGATCCATTTCGCTTGGAGAGTTCCTGCTGTAAAAGGTAACCACCATTTTGCTGGAAAAACTTTTCTTTAAGTTTGATGAGCCTTCTTTTCTTGAGCATGAAGTAGACCCAAGAGCTACCCACAAGCATGACCACAAAGCCTAGGCCAACACCTGTTTGCAAAGCATTACAAATATTCAAAGTTAGTAGTGGGATCTTGACGATCATTTGGCTACTAAACAGAGTTATTCACTTGGTTCCTCTAACCAACAGAACCGGCCACAATTTTTTTTTTATTTTTTATTTATATTTAATTTTTTGCTTTAATCTTTCGACTTAGCCATAAAAATTATCAAGTTATAGACACAAATGAGTTTTTTACAATGAATCATATCCTGTATTGAGAATTACAAATAATAAATACATTTAGGATATCATATCAAAATTTTAAAAATAATAATAATTGCTTTTTTTAAAGAAAAAAAAAAATAATTAGTTAATACTCGGAAACTCTATATAGCAACCATGTTTTAAGCCGTTTAAATATTCTAGCGGTTCAAACACTTGAAAATGTCCAAATAACATGATTAACGTTGTTCTTTTTGTATTTCGTTTTTTCCCATTTTTACTATGCACTTACTCTATCGATTTAACTAACTAGTTTTTTTTTTTTTTAATTAAAAGTCAGTTTGAAAATGTGATCATTTCAGAATTAATTATATATCATTTGATTTCTCATATTTGTGTCTGTAAAAATGGGATGATTAATAAATTCATAATTTAATACTCACATTACTACAACGTTTTTACTTTAAAATGAAGACAAATATAAAATGCACCTATGATACCAACTTATAAGTTGCAATATTCACTAAAAAACTAGGGCCAACTAAAGACATAATACATATACTTACCAAGCACGATTTTTGTTAGTAATTGATTGGGTAGACAACCTTCTCCATCTTTTGTCCCGTCGCCGTTATGCCCTTTGACACATTTACATGTATAACTCCCTTGGATGTTGAAACAATAGGCTCTTTTATGGCACACATAATTTCCTTCTTGGCATTCATCGATATCTATAAATCATTTGAAGATAAATAAAGTTAAAGCACATGGTACAAAACTATGCATAAAACTAATTTTGCAGAACTCATTAATTATTTGTTACTCGACCAGCCACTCAACTAGTAGCGAGTACTCAATTTGACCATCGATCAATGATCAAACCTATTGACCAATTTGGTCAATCCAATAAAAAAATTTTAACATGGTCAAAATAAAATCATATAATCATAAAACATCATAAAACTAGTCTCATGCAATTTCAAAAGCCACTTTAACACAATTACATAATAAATAAGAATTGATTCTCTCGATAGTAAACCTTATATACATGAGATTGGCATTGCATTTTTTTTTTAAACCCGAGTTTTTCTTCCTTTAATTTTAAGTAATTTTTAAATATACTTTTTATTGTAGTTTTTTTTTTTTTTTTTCCTAGAAAACAATAGAGTGACATGTGAAGAATTACAAACTTTGAGTGTAAATAGAATTGCAAGGAAAGAGGTGCTAACATCCTCATAAAAGTAAAAAGGCAAAAAAAAAAAAATAGTAGAAAATGTGGCAGGAGATGATGGGAGAAAGTGAGAAGAGGTGTAAAGATAGAACCGTAGGGAAACAGTAGGAGAAGGTTGGACCTTTTAGGCGAAGCATTCGAGCAGTGAGTCACCTCGTTTACATAAAACACTATGCATGAAGTAGAATAATTATAATAAATTTAAAATAAATGAGAAAGGCTCTAGCACTTGCCCCGGAAATCCATCTCACAAGACACGAACATTTTGTTATACAGATATTAGTAAATACCAAATATTGCTGATACAACATATATATATATATATATATATATATATAATCACGCCAAGTAATTTAGACCACTTTGTAGTAGATCACCTCATTAAAATAATATGCTAAAAACCAAAATGCCTAAAGAACTGATTATGTTCTAAAAATTAGTCATATATTTATAAAGTTGATCCGTACCTTGGCAACCATTAGGAAGGTAGGGGTTCCCTCGGTAACCATCCCTGCACTTACAAAGATAACCGCCTGCACTGTTGTTAGCAGCTGGTTCATCACAATAAGCTTTTTCATTACATGCGTAACTTGAATTTTTCTTTGCTTCTTCACAATTGCCTTGCCCACTTATTGCCCAATCAACAGCTGTAGGAACCTCTTCTGTCATATTTGATAGATTTTTGATAGAGAAATGGAATTGACTATCTTCAATGACGAACGCATAGCTGCATGGATTGTCTATATTTAATACGTCTTTAAGTCTTGATATGTTAAAGCTGTAAGCATCGACTGAGATTTCTTGCAGCCCTTTTGGGATATCTATCTGGCAACATCCAGAGCCAGAGCAAGATCCATCAGTCACATCATCCAGGCTCGCACACTTGGATATGCACCCTTCGCTATAAGTTTTGTTACCTATCTTACCACTGATGTACCCATAAGAATCACAACCAATGACTGTGAACTTATTTTGGGTGTCAGAAATGGTGGTGGAATCGCCCACACTAAGGGAGGCCCAGGTCGATGTTTTATTGTAGCAGTCAACTGATACAAAGCTTTGGAATTGCAACCAGCCTTCCATGGTAATATTGGTGACCTCCAGATTTGAATTCCGATAAAAAGGTTTGGGAGGGTTGTAATGAGTGTCGTTGCAAGTGATTAAAAAGGTTTCATTTAGGTAACATTCAGGTTTTGTGCCGAATGGATATGGGATTTCGAGGTGTCCACACTTGGTGGGGCAACCAGGCTTAGCTTGGGCTGATTGAGTTGCTGCTAGTGCTGTATTAGCTACCATTAATGGTAGCATCTCCACCACCACTACTCGAAGACACATGGCACTCAATCCCATCCCTCCAACGACGACTATAATTGTGATTCATTTATGTTCTTCTGCCACTAGCCGTTTATATACTTAGTACTGCAGAGAACCAATTCACCAACGCGTCACAACATGACCTAATTAAATATAATAATTTCGTCACAGCATGACCGAATGTAATATAATAATTTCGTCCATGAAAAATATTGATTGAAACGTTCTAGCTAGATGTGTTTATTTTATTTTACTGAATATGTTAGTGAAATTCATAGTGACAAGTACATCTTGAGTGGAGGTTCACAATGACCTGGTCAAAATATATTAATCAGTTTTGACTCATGAGCATACTATATAAAAATCTTATGAATTATACTAACGGTAAAATTGATATTTCAAAACTTATAATTGATCTTGAAAAATATTATTAGTTAGGATTAAAGTTTTCTATAAAACAAAGAAAAAATATGAGAAGAGTTTATTTTTATTTTTTATTTCTTGAAGTACAAAGAGTTGTTTAAATTTAAATTTGGATATACTAACAAGTTTCATTGGATGTTTTTGGTAACTAAATGAATTTACGTTCATAAGGTTAGTTTTGATATTAAATTGAATGCTTATAGTAAAATTGATTTTAAAATTTTTAATTACGAGTGTGATTACAAATTGGATGTATAAATTATATTTTTAGATGATAATATCTGTACCCTTATTGATATTAGCCCTTTATATAATTAGTACTGCGGAGGACCAATTCACCAACGCATCACAGCATGACCTAAAAATAATACTATATAATTTCATCCATGAAACATACGGATTGAAACGTTCTAGGTAGATGTGTTTAGTTTATTATGCTGAATTTGTTAGTGAATTTTATAGTGACAAGTAGTACGTCTTGAGGTGAGGTTCACAATGACTTGGTCCAAGTCGTCTATGATATCGTTTTCAAGTGATCTAAAGCTTCACACATTGTGATTATTTTAAAAGACCAAGACATTTTTTACTCCAAGACATAATTTGCAGTAACCAAGTTGTAGCGTTGTTCTATCACTGTCAGACTAAATTTTTATTATATAAAGTACTATTTAGCCAATATGTTAATAATCAAATCCCGTTCGGTAGGCATTTTACAATAATTATATACAATATTAAAGAAAGTATACAGAACTGTTAATGCACGATTGATTTTGTATTTATCTTGTGTGAGGCTGTTAATTGTCATCAGTGTCTTCGTAAAGGGTACATAAAGTTTTGGGGGTACATCTGGGATTGTCGTAGGTATAGAAACAATATATATATATATTTTTGGTTTAATTAATGGTATTTTATTTCTTCAATTTTGGAAATATAAATTAGTATTGTGTCCAAACATAGTACCTGGGCTTCAGCTCATGGAGTTCTAGCAAAGTAACAAGCCCAAAGGACCGAAAAGGAACCAAAGTGCTATGAAGCCCATCAACCTAGTCTATATGTCAGCATACGCCTCGTCAAGTAGGAGTGTGCAAAAGTTCTTTTTCCTTTCTAAGGCAGTAAGGGCAACCCAAATTAGCTACCTTGCATATAAAGTAGCTTGAGCATGTGTTAGGTAGTAGCACAACAACTCATAGTTTCCTTAGCAACGCAGAATTCTATAAATAGAAAAAAAATCCTATAATCAATTAGAGAATTACTTCAAATAGAAAATTTCCAAAATTATACTTTGATTCAAATATGATTTATTTAATATATTTTCACGTAAAATTGAAAAGAATTTTAACCTTTCCTATAATTTAGTAGCCGAATTGTATGTAAATAAAAAACCTTAACATTATAAAAAAGATCATTCACATGTACAAAACACGACTCTATATTCCACCCTAACAAAAGCTTTGTAGAAAACACACATTCCCCTCAAAGAAATAATATAACTATGAATGTAGGTATCATTTAAAAGGCTGAACTATGTTAAAAGCTCTAGTTTTCTCCTTGATTATCTTTCTTGCATCATTATTATTTTGTGATTTCGCCATTACTGCATTCACCTATTTATCTTTTTTATTAATTTAAGTATTGATCGATTTTTTACGTTAATAATCAACATATATATACATTTAAACGTATGTGTGCGCATGCACGTGTGCACATCACCTAAAGTCACTATATATCGAAATGTGTCATGATATAATTAGTATACAAAAGCATAAAATATAACATATTTTGTTGACCAGGCAATAAAGGAGTTTATCACATCTTCTAAAGTTCTAAGTTCGTTAAACATGGGAATTATGCTCACTATTATTTTCTTAACACAAACCCATTAGCACTCTGGACCAAGGTTTATGTAATGAACTAATACATATGGATCCGCATATCAACTTCAGCTTCAACAACCACTTCTTCATTACTATCCAATGTAATAACGTGTACTTTTTTTCATTGTTATATGAACCATCGCCTTGACTTGTTAAAAAAGTTGAGTTAATGACTACATATTTACAGAAATTTAAATAACTAAAATTAGATAGCCAATTAAGTACCAACAATAATAATATCAAATTCATGAATATTTACTTTGGAGAAGGTTCAACAAATTTGATATTTTTGTTATCTCCCAGCAAATTAGTCCGAATTTCTTGCATGTTTTCTATCGGCCCCAACAAAGTTGTTGGCCTCATCTCTATATTTTTTCATCACTCTGGAAATTTAAAAATGACAAAAAATGTTGTTATTAATTGAAAGTCTAAATCCTTTTTTTTTTTAGATTGAGTTTAAAATAGTAGCCTTGAAAAACTTAATCATTCCTTATTAATTTGAATGCACACAACACTAAAAAAAAAAAAAAATCATAAAATATCATAGTGTTAAACTACATTCAAATGATTAAACTTTAAATATTCTCATTAAGAAGTTAAAAAAAAAAAATAAATAAATATTAAATTAGGCAAACCTCTTTCACTTTTCATACATTTTTCACTCAATCAAACAACTTTGTTTTTATTTTTAGTGCACTAACACGATTGAAATTATCAATATGTATGATTGATCTAATATGTATTATAGACATAAGTTAAACTAAGTTTTAGATTTATCTGTTAATTTTTTTTTCCTTTCATGACACGAAGTTTGCTTGGCGGTGATTTAGTTAAGGCGATTTAGGTGGCTAGCCTCCTACACTGTAGGGATCACTTTTAACACAAAGGTTGCTGGCGATATCTAGGTATGCCTCCTCCTCTTTTATAACTTATTTTTTCTAAATTTGTTATAAAAAAAAAAAGGAAAAAAATCCCAAAAGAAAAAACTGGACGTATGAAACAATCTCATTTTATCCTCCACTGTTTCATTTTTATTTGAAATACCATAAACATAAAAATTTAACAACAAAATTTGACAAAAGTTAAAAAGATATTTTTAGCCCTAGATTTTTATTAAAAGTAAAAAAAAAAATTATAAAATCTGGATCGCTCTCATTTTCTTCTTCTTATTTTTCTCTTATCTACTCTCTCTCTCTCCTCACCTCGCCACTATCTCTCATCTTCTTCTTCTTTGTCTCTCACCCATTCTCTCTCTCACCTCGCCATTCTCTCTCATCATCTGCTTCTTCCCTATCTTATTCATTTTGGATTTTGGAGACCATCTATGGTGGAGATGGTCTGTAACATGGATTGGTCTCGAGTGGGGTCTTTATTGGTGGAGACCATCGTGGTCTCCAATCCATGGACCTTCCCATTTATTTTTGTTGAAAACCAGGATAGTTTCGATTTGTTACAATTTTTAAATATATATGTATACACTCTGTGTTGTAGATGTTTGTTTGTATTGTACATAATGGTTTTTGTATGATTTATGCATTTAAAATATAATTTTACGTTGCTTTGATTTGGGGTTGGCTATGTTTGTTTGTTTACTTTTGGAATTAGCTAATTTCAACACTATTGGTGTGCATTAGGGGCTTTGAAGTCTATGAATTAGTTTGCCATCAAAATGCAGGGGAAACAGGTTATGTCAGCTGAGTTGAATTAGTTTGAATAGCCAAACTTTTTTTCCTTTTCTTTGCAATAATTTTTGTATTCGAATGTTATTTATTTTTATTTTTATATTATTTATTTTATGTTTTAAAGAAATATTATTTATTTTGATTTTTGATTTTTTCTATTTTTTATTTTGATTTCTATTTTTCATATTTTTATATTTTAACATCAAATGATAATTTAATCTATTTATTTTTAAATTTTCATATTTTAATATTTACTGATAAAGTCAGGTCACATTTTCTTTTTTTTTCTAAGAGTAAATAATCAACTAAGTAAACTTAACAGAATATATAACCGTCAGAGATGTTGTTATTATTTCACACGCCTTTAAAGATTATTTTGATTATTTATATTACTATCAGCTAATATTTCAAATAAAAATGAAATAAAAGATGATCAAAACTGCATATCGTCAAACATCAAGGTTTTTTGGGATTTTCTCTAAAAATTATTAAATAATTATTATATTTTCAATTTATTTATATTTATAACGTTTTCAGTCACTTGTCTTTTTGTTCGTAATTAATGTGTCACTTCCTCATTATTGTATTGTCAAATTCATTCTAGCATCTTCTTAAAAATATTTCATTTTTCTTTTAAGATGCCATTATTTTGTGGTGAGATAATATTGAACGTGATTTGATCGTCTAACTAAATTAAGACTTTCCGCTATCAAATCACATCAGGCAGGGATTGAAACCCATTTTTATTTCCTTTTGAGAGAAACATAACTTTAAAGAAAGTTTTTCAAACACAATCGAATTTTCTTTTAAACTCATTGTAAGTGATTGTTTATTTTTTTACAATAATCCCAAATGTCGTTTCGAATTTTCATTTAAACTCATTGATTATATAATTTTCTACAATAATCCTAAATATAGTCTTAGTTAGTAGTTGATTGTGCCCACTCTTTTAAATGCATTTGAGTTCTTTCCTATATTAAGAATACTATTGAAATTTGAATAAGTATTTTTGCTTTTTTAAATTTTTTTTTGTTTGTTTTTTTTATCTCCAAAACCAAAACTAAATCGTTATCAACCCACTGCGGAACTAGAACCATAAAATTAAGGGTCCAATAGCTAAGAAGCTAGTTACAATATTTTTAATAATGAAGTCACTTGTATTATAAATTGGAACTGTGAATAAATATTTGTGTGTTTGTTTTTTTTTTTTTTTTTTTTTTTGGGCCTATCTCTAAAATCAAAACTAAATATTCATCAACCCACTATATGTAGGGGCGGAACTAGAACCATCAAATTGAGGGGCAATAGCTAGGAAGCTAGTTGCCATATGTTTAATAATGAGGTGAGATTTTTTTATAAAAAAAAAAAAATCCAATTTCCAAGTTTACCATCAACTCAATAACTCAATAATTATTAGCTCAATATTGATGCATATTAAGTTCGTTGTCAGAATGTCTCCTTCGACCTAAATGGCCTGTACGTTTTATTATTAAACATCCGAAATTAATTAGAAATTCCCCAATAACCTCATACATTACATGGGATGCCACACCAATATTTATTTTACTTCATCAACGTTTTATTATTGTGTTTCCAATGAAATTTGGAAAAATTGGAACCCTAAGGCAGACCTAGTATTGCATTGCTGCACTTTGAATTTTTTTTTTTCCTTTTAAATAGCTGCCAATTATACCGGCAACTTGATTGACCTGATCATTCATTTGGTATAAACTCTTCCTATTTCCTTAGTGTTGACACTTAATTTTGATCAACTCGATTCTTTAAACTCAATACCTGTAAAATGATGACAACAATAGACGAAACAAGTATGACCAAGACCAAAACAAATAGAACACAATGATTTTTACGTGGTTCGGCAAAATAATGACCTACATCCACGACCGTCACTTCTCTTTTCTCAGAGTAACAGTAAGTATTTCACTCTGTCCTTTACAATGAATTTCATCCTCTATTTATAATGGAGATGTTACAATTCGAATAGGTTTAAGAATCTTACAGATAAGGCAAAAAATAATTCACATTAATTAAGATAATATCTTTCAAGATTATTCCCACCGTATCTGCAGTCATTGCCAAGAATATCGTGATTTGATTTGCATGAAAATAGGCGAGTTAACTCATTTACTGAATTGAATTGATCCGGCCTTCTAGAAAGTCAACTGATCAATTTCAACAAACGCCCAAAACGAGCAGACTATCTCAGCGATCAGATCTTACCTCTAGGGAGCAGATTCTACTGCCCATTGAACTATCGAATATATACGAAGACCCCCTGATCACTCTAATAGCCTTTAAAGGGCACTTATCGAGCAGTCTTTTGAACACAACCAGATTGTCTTACGCTTTATCATACGGTCAAACTTTTATGCATCCAACTGATTATTCAGTGATTTAAAACGATCAGTCATATAATCAGGGGTACTCGGGTACACAAACTGAGAAACGACTGCATATCCCTTCCTTTGACTTTCGATTAATTTTGACCAGCTTTATTGGACTTCCTCTCATAAAACAACACAGTGGGTCTTATCCTTGGATTTTTTCTACCTCTTTCCATAATCGCCAAAACACCCACAACACTAGCCCCCTTGCTTTTCAGTGCATTCTTTGTACTAAAAACAACATGCTTGTACCTAGAGTAATTTTAGTGGGATATGAACCATTGCCTTTTCAAATATTAACCTGTCTCATGACACACGACATTTCCCTATGCTTCAGTTTTTCGTGCGTCATATGTCGTGTGCTATTAATGTGCATTTAATGCACGTCTCCTCACTGGCTATGCATGATGACGAAATCGTGGGTTTCGCGCTATACCGCTGGATTAATGACGGTTACGCAGCTGTCTTGATCTGATGGTTGTGGCTACAAAATGACGGCTATATATAAATTTCCAGTAGTTTCATTTTCTTATTTTACCAGTCATTTTCGAGAACAGACACCTTTCTACTCCAACTTTCTCTTGCCTACCATTACTTCTCTGCATCCTTTTCTTCTTCATCAGCGAGATCTTCCACATTCAAGGTAACATTTTCATGACTTCTCTCAATCTTTTCAGTTACGATTGGTGCTTGCATTTGCTGGATTATATATGTATGAGTTTATTGTCATTTATAAATGTTCCTACCACATCCTTGGCATGATTAAATCTGGAGATCCTAAAGCAAACATTCGTTTAATTGTTTTAAGTCATACCTACGTGTGCCATTTCTTGTTTGTAACCACCTGATACCCTAACTCTGGTAGAGTTCGGAATTCAATGGTTGTTCAATAATCACCGTAGTCTATTAGGCTTGTAAATAGGGCTCCCCTCTACTCGGTAGGCCCTCGCATGCTCGACTGGATTTTTTAGAAAAGTAGAAATAATCTTAAACATTGAATTTTGGTCTGCTTTTCTCGACCTAATTTCCTTGTTGCTTTTGTATATGTCTGGTCATAGTCATCGCGGTCATAAAATGGGGGTTTGCTGATGTGGACTCCGAAGAGAAGCTTAACCAAGTCAGGAATATTGATAACCCGACCTCTTAGAGCGGTGAGACTGCCTCAGACCCTTTCGGGCACCATGCTCCACCTGCTCGTACCCTCTCGCACCCCATTTTTAAGATATGATTCTTCTCTTAGTCTCAGCAAGCTCGAATCCATTGCTAAGGACTTCTCCTTACCTTCTGGGGTGTCGGGCTATGGTGCCGAAGACCCATGATCATACGACCTATCCTCTTAAAGGATTCTTTTCTATTAGTCGCCAGCATATAGAAGCTGGCTTTAGGTTTCCGGTTCATCCTTATCTGGTCGCCCCTTTAAATAATCTTAACCTAGCCCCCTTTTAATTTACTCCTAACTCATATGCTTATCGTATTGCCCCTGCCTCAATTTTTCTAAAAAACAGTCTTTCCCCACCGACTCTTGCTATGATCTAACATTTTTTTCTTTTTAAGAGCACCACTGACCCTAAATCCGAGAAGAAAGACGGATTTTATTATACCTCAGCCCGAAACTGTCCTTATAAAATGAACCTTCCAAAGGGGATTGGTAAGTCCAATGTAGGTAACTACAAATCGCGATGGTTCTACGCGTCATGCCTATCTTTGTCTGAACTCAAAAGCTTTTTTTTTTTGCTCTTCTCCCAATAAGTATATTTATATATATAATTATTTTGCTCACATTCTGCTCGTTATTAACATTTATTTTCATACAGCCGTTGCCAAGAGTGAGATTCCTTTGACCAGCCAGGAGTCAACTTTACTGAAAAAATTTTCAGTGGTAAAAACTCTCTCAGACGACCACCCGCCATCTGATCATCTCCTTCAACTACACGACCTTGCCTCTACAGCTTACCAAAAGTTACTTGACAAGCGTTCTGACCTAGGAGCTCACAAAGACAGAGATATTTCCTCTGCTTTTGAAGCCTTTGAGAAGGAAATTTCAAATCTACAAGGAAGCCAACATTCAACAATAGTGAGGCTTCACTTCAAACAACCTCTTCCTAGCAAGGCTCCTCCTTCAAAGAAATCCGGTCAGGCTGCTGAGGGTTCTGATTCCCTATTTACCACTGAAGCTCCCATAGGGTCACTTATTTAAAAAGATTCTGCTGCGTCTCCTGTTCGTGTTATGAGACATAAATTAGTTGGGAGAAAGTCTTCGAACAAGGATGCTCACAAAGAAGCTACTTCACAATCAACTCCTGTTGCCAGCAGCTCGCCAGCTCCTCATCCCCGAAGCGTTGATAAAGGTAAGGGGATTGCATAGTCGGGGGTTCGCAGAGCCCCCCTCAAAGCGTCAAAAGACACAAGGGAAAGACCCCGTCATCGAAGAGCAAACCCAGGACTTTGATGCGAAAATCTGCTACAGCGATCTCCTGGATCGCGCTCCTCAATTTCTTGGCATGAAGAAACCTGCCCTTTACAATAAAGAGATGAAGGGCGAGAGGCTAATTAACTACCTGGGTTTTCTTAATCTGCTCGTACGTCCTCGCACTTATTGCTATTGCTTTTATTTGCCTTTTTGCTCTTCATCGCTTTACTAACAACTTGTTTCAGGCATCCATGACATACATGAAGCTTCTCAGGGAGATCTCGGATTGGCCCGAGGAGAAAGCTATCATGGAAGCAATTATAAATTCTCTGGAGGACGAAAAGAATAAAACTCAAGACGAAATGAGTTCTCTCAAGTTAAAGGTTGTAAAGTCTCAGAAGGCCTTCCGCGATCTGGAGCGGGAATATGAAAAAACCCTGAACCAGAGATTGGAATAGCACAGGGCAATGAAGGTGCAAAATGAACTTATTGCCTTGAGGGATAGAGAGATCAATGAGCTGAAAAAGGCACTTTATCATTCCCAGGACTCAGAGAAAAACCTGAAAGTGGAAAATGAGCAACTAAAAGAGGAACTAGCCTTGCGCGAGCATTGGGCTGTTGAGGCTGGGGTGGTTATTGAATCAATGCAGTAGGAGGTGATTTCTACTAAGGAAGAGCTCACCGGAGAACAAAGCCGCACTGAATCCTTAGTTAGGAAAGCGAAAGAAAGAACAGGGAGGTTATTTTTATACAACCTGTGGCTTAAATGGCCAAATGTGGACGTCTCGTTCTTTGGTTCGTAAGTTGTGGAGAAGGTGAAATCATATGCGGAGAGAGCTGCTCAAGAAGCTCAGTTAAAGGTCAATTTCCCAGCTTCCCAATCAGAACATCCCTCTTCTGATCGCGTCCCTTTAACTTATGCAAGACATTCCTCCAGCTCTCCCCAGCCAATTATTATAGAAGATGAAGGTGGAACTTCGGCTAAAGCTACGGGCGAGCAGGATATTCCTCCTAGTTCTTCTTAGGAATTTTTTATTTGTTTATTTGTAGTAAATACAAATTCCTGTCATGAACTATATTATTCAATTTTACGAACCTTGGGCATTGTTTCTCTTTTATTCTCTACTTACTCGTTTTTCTTGGTCGCTTGTTAAATCACATAGGCCGAAATAGTAATTTAGTTCATTCATTGGCGGAGCAGAGTAGGTATGGGGACAGTCGGTATGCTGAAATTACCCTTTTTAAGGCCCCTTACCTCTGCTTGGTTAAATATCTGGACAGACCGCTTGCATAAAATAAATTAAGTTGTAATTTTAACACCCATAAATTGTATGATAGTAATTTGAGATTTCCAAGGCTTATAAGAATTCACAAGTGATGGACATACCTTCCAGAGCTTGCTTGCTTACAGGTTATGCCAATTCTTCCCAGCATCTAAATCCATAGATCAAATGTCCCTTCCAGAGCTTGCTCGCTCACAGGCTACATAGATCTTCTAGGATTATTTCGTAAGTCCACAAGCCATAAGCATCCCTTCCAGAGTCTGCTCGCTCACAGGTAATGTTAAGGCCTTCCAAGACGTTTTTAGCTCACAAATGATGATTATCCCTTCCAGAGCCCAGCTACTCATAGGTGATAATCATATCTTTTAGAGCATTTGCTTACAGGTATCAATCGCACCTTCTAGAGTCTACTCGCTCACAGGTAACAATTGAACCTTCCAAAGCACGAGTAGAAATAATAAATTGTTGAATAAGGATGAAGCGATTAGAAATTGCTTTTTGAAAAGAATCTTTATTGATATAATAACTGCATTCATACAAGCTAAATAATAAGTAAACAAAATATAAGCTAAATAATTCAAACATAATACGGCTGAAGATTCTCGGCGTTCTATGCTCGGGGGACTTTTGCCCCATTTAAGTTAGTCAAGTGGTAGGCTCCATTTTCCAGACTACCCTTCACAATATAAGGTCCTTCCTAATTTGGGTTGAGAGTTCCATCACTAGTTTTTCGGGCAGCTGGTAGAATGGGGTGTAAAACTAGATCTCCTATCTTAAATTTTCAGACACGGACTTTCCTGTTATAGAACCTGGCAACTCTTTGCTGATAGACAGCAATCCTCATTTGAGCTTCATCTCTTACTTCCTTGATCAGATCTAAATTGGCTACGAGCAGATTGTCATTATCCTCCTGTTTGAACATTGCTCTACGTTGACTAGCGACCTCATACTCTGCTGGAATCATTGCTTCCGAACCACACACCAATGAGAAAGGAGTTTCTTTTGTGGTGTTGCGAGCAGTGGTTCTATAAGCCCACAACACCTTCTGCAATTTATCCATCCAAGCTCATTTCCTTGCTTCCAGCTTGTTTTTCAAGCTTTGCTTGATGATTTTATTGACAGCTTCCACCTGCCTATTTGCTTGTGGGTGGTCTACTACTGAAAAGCTCTTCTTGATCCCAAGATCCCTACAAAACTTTTGAAACTACTCGCTGCTGAAATGAGTCCTATTATCTGTCACGATCTGCTGCGGAACTCCAAATCTGCAAATAATATTTTTCCAGACAAACTTCTCAACTTTGGTAATAGATATTTCAGCAAGCTCTTTAGCTTCTGCCCACTTCGTAAAATATTCACTGCTACAATGGCATGCTTGCATCTTCCTCGAGCTGTCGGGAGCAATTCGATTAGGCCCATACCTCAAATAGCGAAAGGCCACGGACTGACCATCTATTGCAAGAAAGCTAGCGGAGCTCGAGGTACCTTGGCAAACCTCTGGCACTTATCACACTTCTTGACTATTTTAATTGCATCATGTTTCATTGTTGGCTAATAAAACCCTTGTCGAAGAGCCTTTTAAGCCAATGATAGCCTCCCGACATGATTGCCACAATGTCCAGCATGTATATCATTCAGAATGATTTGATAGTCTAAGCCATCAATACACCTAAGCAACAGAGCCAAGAATCCTCTTTTGTAAAGTCTATCATCATAGATATAGTATCGGGCTGCTCGTGCTCGAAGACGATGAGACTATAACTTATCTACGGGCAATCTTCCATTCTGCAAATATTCCACAAGAGGATTCTTCCAGGAATCTCATGCCACCACAATTGTCAAAATCTCATTTCGCGATTTTATACTCGGGACTGGTAGAACCCTACTAGTACAACTCCCATGAAATCTGCGTCTTTTGCAGTGGCTAAATGAGCTAATGCATCCGCATGAGAGTTCCGTGATTACGGAACATGGTGCACTTCATACCTTTCAAACACCGCCAAGAGTTCCTGAACCTTTTGTAGATAAATGGTGATCTTGGATCCTTTAGCCTGATATTCTTTTCTGACCTGGCATACAACGAGCTGAGAGTCACTATAAATTCTTACTCGTTTTGCTCGTACATCCTTAGCCAACCTTAATCCTATTAACAGTGCTTCATACTCAACCTCATTATTGGTGGCCTTAAATTTGAACCTCAAAGCGCATAAAATCCTATGGCCTTCTAGGCTTATCAGCATAACTCCTGCCCCAGCCTTTTGCTCGCTTGAGGATCCATCTACATATAGCTCCCAGAATAGGCTTTTAGAAGATTCGGGTTCTTCGTTACCAGGTCCCGTGAATTCGGCCACAAAATCTGCTAGCATCTACTCCTTGATTACTGTTCGGGGCTTAAATTCTATTTCGAACTGGGCGAGCTCAATGACCCACTTGAGTAGGCAACAAGATGCGTCGGGTTTCTGAAGAACCTGCTTTAAGGGGTACCTAATCTGAATTTCGATGGTATGGGCCTGGAAATAAGGGTGGAGCTTCCTTAATGCTACTACCAAACAGTATGCAAGTTTTTTCATGGGTGTATATCTAGTCTCCGCATCGAGCAACCTCTTACTAATATAGTATATAGAAAGTTGCTTCCCGTTTTCCTCACGGACTAAAGCCACACTAAGGGCATGTTGGGTAACCCCTAGGTAAACGATCAGTTTCTCTCCTTCCATTGGCTTAGATAGCAAAGGTGTTCGGCCCACGTATTCTTTTAATTGTTGAAAGGCCGTTTCACATTCTTCAGTCCACTGAAAGTTTCTTGCCTTTTTCAACACATCAAAGAATGAGATGCATCTGTCTGTTGATCTAGATATAAACATGCTGAGGGTGGCAACTTGGCCGTTTAAACTCTACACTTTCTTGATTTTGGTGGGCGATTTCATGTCAATCAAGGCTTTAATTTTCTCGGGGTTTGCTTCAATTCTCCTACTGTTGACCATGAATCATAGGAACTTGCCCGAAGCCACTCTAAATGTACACTTCAAGGGATTCAACTTCATCTGAAACTTCTGTAAGATCTGGAACATCTCTCACAGGTCGCGCACATGTTCGCATGCTTGCTTGGACTTTACCAACATATCATCAACATAAACCTCCATCGTTCTACCGATGAGATCTTTAAACATCATGTTTACTAGTCGTTGGTAGGTTGCTCCAGCATTCTTTAATCCAAACGGCATCACTTTGTAGCAACAAAGTCCACGATCAATAATGAACGAAGCATGCTCCTCATTATCAGGGTTCATCAGGATCTGGTTATACCTTGAGTGAGCATCAATGAAACTAAGGAGCTGATGACCAGCAGTACCATCAACGACCTGATCAATCATTGGTAGAGGAAAGCTGTCTTTTGGACACGCCTTATTTAGATCGGTGAAGTCAATGCAAGTCCTCAATTTTTCATTCTTCTTCTTTACTAGGACAGGGTTTGCTACCCAGATAGGGTAATAGACTTCTCTTATGAATTTATTTGCCAGAAGTTTCTCTACCTCTTCCCTGAGGGCTTCATAACGCTCCTCCGTCATCGACCTCCTCTTTTGACGAATTGGTCTATGGCGAGGACTGGTGTTTAGCTTGTGTGACATCACGTTCAGGCTGATCCTCACCATGTCTTCGTGATTCCATGCAAAAACATCTAGGTTTTCTTTTAAGAAATTAGTGAGCTGTGCCTTAATATTCAGGAGTAAATCTTTCCCTACCTTCAAACACCACTCGTCATCCTGCTCACTGACTTGCACATCTTTTAGCTCTTCCACAGGGCCGGTTACTCTATCTTCATCTATTTTTCTCGAATCCAGGTCCTGGCTCACCCCTGTAGTATTAACTAGTTGCGGTTTTTCCTTGGTTACCATACTGACCTTCTTCCCTTAGATCCCCGCCTTTACTTTATTTTTATATCATCTCCTCGCTAGTTCCTGCTCTCCCCGGACACATCCTACCCCATTTGGAATGGGAAGCTTAATTGTGAGAGTCATAGTCGATACCGCTATGTCTAGATTGTTCATGGCTGGTCTTCCAAGGATGACGTTATATGTTGACAGGCAATCAATAATAAAAAAATCCGCCATTGCCAAAGCTTGCAGATCTAAATCCCCGATAGCAAGGGGGAGTTTGATCTGTCCGAATGGCACAATTGTATCTCCAGTAAATCCAAAGAGGGGCTTAGGGGACGACGCTAACTACTCGGACCTCAAGCCCATCTGCTCGAAACAACTTCTATACATCACATTTACTGAGCTACTTGTGTCCATCATTATCCTCCTTACTTCGGCATTTCCAATCTTTGCCCTGATAATCAGTGGGTCATTATGGGGCCAGTGTACACCTCTGACATCCTCTTCATTGAACACTATGCCGCCTGAAGTCATTTTAGCTTTTTTACTTGGCCTCTCCACTTCACTGTGCCTTATCAGCAGGATATGACTGGCCTCCCATATATAATGCTCTTGTGATCTGTTTGATGCCCTTGTTATGTGCGGTCCACCATAAATAGTAAAAATGGTTCTTACAGCGAGTATGTGGCCCTGATCGGCTATTTGCTAGGGTTGCTGCTGAGCAGGTTACTGAACCAGATCAGGACGCTCATGTGCTGGTTGATACCCTTACTGGGGATGCTGATCCTCCGGTCGTACCACATACTCTCTCAAGCGACCTCTTCTGATCAATTCCTCTATTGCATCCCTGAGTTCCCTGCATTGAGAAGTATATTGCCCGTTTTCTCTATGATAGGTACAATACTTCCTCAAATCCTGGAATCTCTTTGGGATATTTGTGGGACTAGGTTTCCCGAAATTCTCTCGTCTTTTCTCTGCTTCAAATATACTATCCTGCCTATCTATCAGGACACTGTAATTCTGGTAGCGATTCCTCGGTGGGGATGTCTTTCTCCCGAGCTCATTTCTTGATCGCTTCGCTACCTGATTACTGGAACGATTCTTATGACCGCTCTCTTCGCTCTCGCGTTGACCCCTCTTCTTTCCTTGATAAGAACCGGTTGCTCCGTTTTTCTGATTGCTGGATTTTCTTTGTCCGAAAGTATCTTCCCAGCGAATCTCTTTTGCTGCTTGATTATAAAATTCATCAAGATTTTTTTACAGGGGACCTATAAATATTTTCGTAAAGCTTCCCATCTTTTCTAAATCCCGCTGAAATTGTCGTCAGAATACTTTCATCCGAGGGGTTTTCCACATTGTTTACCTCACTCCTGAACCTAGTAATATAGTTTTTTAATGTCTCATCCCACTTTTGAAAGACTGTTGCTAGGTGGCAAGTTAGTGCGAGCTGTTTTCTCAATGCCTTGTACTGGTTGGTGAACTTTTTCTGGCATTCATCCTAGCTGTTAATACTATGGGCTGGAAGGCTTCTTAGCTGTGCCCTCAGCATATTCCTCAATGTAATAGGGAACACTCGGCACTTGACCATAGAGTTAGATGTCTACAGGTCCATCTGAACATTGAAAGCATCCAGATGGTCATATAGGTCACTGTCCCCATTATAAAGTGGGACACTTGGGAGCTTGAATCTTGGCGGTAGTGGTTCCATCTCAACTTCCCTCGTGGAAAGGGTTCTATCTTCTCGTTCCTCTGCTTGACCGTTGAGCTTAGGTCTCGCTTCCAGTTGTTGGACCCTTTGTATTAGCTCTTGCATCATTGGGTCCCGCCACTCTACTCTTCCTATTGGAGACCGTTGATTCCTCTTACTCTCCCTGTCTCCAGAGAATTGATTTCGTGACATCTCCCGGTCAACAGGCATTCTTTCACGCGACCTGTTTCTTCTATGAGAACTCTCCGCGTGGTGGGACTCTTTTCGGCACACCCGCTCCTCGTTGCGCCTACGAGCTTTTTCATTCCCATAATTAGCCTCCACACGGCGACTGCCATCCTAGCTTACCCTGATCCTTAGGCTGGGAGGGTGAGGCGCTACCTTATCTTCATGAGCTTGACACTCATCCCCTCTTGGGTGTAAATTTGAGGAATGAACAGAAACTGCTAGCTATACTCTTGCTCTACCAGCCTTTTCTCTTCTAACAAGCATGACATCCACCGACTGGCGTTGGGGGTCTGCATTCCTGGGGACCTCCTGAACCTGGGCTTGTGTCAAAGCTCTGATGGCCTCTGCCAATTGAGCCACCGTGTTCTCTAACGCTTCCGGGCACCATTGCCAAATTGGTACAGCCTCTCCGCTAGCGGCTGCCTGATGCAGGGGAAGCGGAGGCAAAGTAGCACTAGAAGTTCCTGCGGTATGACCTTGGCCCTGGTGGCCCTCTGATGGGTTAGCTTCTGACGTAACAACCCTCATTGTCTTGATCCTGGCCATATTAGCAAATCACAACAAACAAAAGGTAAGATTGAAAAGGTTATAGAATCGCAGTCTGAGCCCTTCCTCTAGCACCAAAAGATGTTGACACTTAATTTTGGTAAACCCGGTTCTTTAAGCCCAATACCTGCGAAACGACAAACAACAGACGAAACAAGTATGACCAAGACCAAAAAAAATAGAACACAATGATTTTTACGTGGTTCGACAAAATAATGACCTACGTCCACGACCGTCACTTCTCTTTTCTCAAAGTAACAGTATGTATTTTACTCTCCCTATTTATAGTGGAGATGTTACAATTCGAATAGATTTGAGAATCTTACAGATAAGGCAAAAAATAATTCACATTAATTAAGATAATATCTTTCAAGATTATTCCCACCGTATCTGCAGTAATTGCCAAGAATATTGTGATTTGATTAGCATGAAAATAGGCGAGTTGACTCATTTCTTGAATTGAATTGATCCGGCCTTCTAGAAGGTCAACTGGTCAATTTTAACAAACACCCAAAACGAGCAAACTATCTCAACGATCAGATGTTACCTCTAGCGAGCAGATTCTACTGCCCATTGAACTATCGAACAAATACGAAGACCCCCTGATCGCTCTAATAGCCTTTAAAGGGCACTTATCGGGCAGTCTTTTGAACACGACCAGATTGTCTTACGCTTTATCATACGGTCAAACTTTCATGCATCCAACTGATTATTCAGTGATTTAAAATGATCAGTCATATAATCAGGGGTGCTCCGGTACACAAATTGAGAAACAACTGCATATCCCTTCCTTTGATTTTCGATTAATTTTGACCAACTTTATTGGACTTCCTCTCATAAAACAACACAGTAGGCCTCATCCTTAGGCTTTTGCTACCTCTTTCCAATTGCCAAAACACCCACAACACTTAGCAAGTACATAGTGTGCATTTTCAACTATAAAACTTAACAAAATATCTTTGCACAACGAGATGGATGATGAGCTTTAGAGAACAAAATGGTTGTTTATGTTGAAAGAAAACTTGCTAACACAATTGATTTTGATTCACAATAGATGCTTTTACCTCATCGAAGCCTTGCAAGTCAAAATTTAATTAGAATCCTATTGTATTTGAGTTGCATACATATATATATATATATTTGTGCGTGTGGTTATAAACATTTGAGGTTAAATCTACTTAAATAAGAATTCTCTTATATAGTAGTATGATAATTTATCTATAGAATATTGTAACAAAATTCTAATCTACCCTGGCTATAAATAAATAAATATATATATACATACATAGAGTGAAGGATTTGGTCCTTATCTGAATTTAGATTGAACTTGGATATTCCCTATCCACTTCTACTCTGTTACAGATATTGGACATTTTCCAGAACAAGAAAATATATATAAAGCAGCAAAGTGATGAACACTGTCATACGTTGTAAAATTTTAAAACAATTTTCAGGCAAAAATGGGTATTTTCTATATATATCTCCTTGTCGTTTGTACCAACAATAATAAATTAGATGTTCAGTGTCTCCTTAGTACAAGAGCTTTTCATGTTAAATATAGAATAATATTGGACTTGTATATGTGGAGTGATAAAAAAGTAATAAATGGATGTCTAGTTTTTAGCCTTTAACCATAGAAGATATTACTTCGTTCTTCACTTTTAAGTTATAACCATCTAAAAATGTTGGCATCACTTCTGAAATGCCAGTACCTAATTTATGATTGATGTAAGGTATACCGAGTTTGAGTGATATGCACTCAATCTCGCATTTATCGATAAACATATCATTTCTAACAAAATATCCCCTCAGTATAGTAGTGACTATTTTCAATTGATACAACACCACCAGTAAAAACTTTATTACGTCTTCAGTAAATCGAAGAATTCATCCTGGAAGAGCTTTGTGAATGAAATTTATCTTCCCTCGGTATTTCTCTAATCATAATTCCTATCATTTGTACTTCTTAAACTTGACATGACTTGTAACGGACTGCTCACCCCCGATCGACTGCCCGATGGCTCAAATGATACTCATCATGCTTCCCAAATGACTATATGCATTGGTCTTAAGTTCGAGTGATGAGGCAGACGTGTAAATCCCTCAGAAGACAAAGGGACAGTATCTACCTGGGTTCAGTAGTGGACTGAGTCGGACTCCACCTGGCTGGGTTATGGCTGGATCGGTTTGGTCGATCGGGCAGTCTATCGAGGGTGGGCAGTCCATTATATAAAAAGGCACTAGCTCAAATGATACTCACTATGCTTCTCAAATGACTATATGTCTTTGGTCTTGGGTTCGAGTGATGGGGGAGACGTGGAAATCCCTCAGAAGGCAGAGGGACAGTACCTGCTTGGGTCCGATGGTGGATCGGATTGGACTCTACCTGGCTGGGCTATGGCTGGGTCGAATTAGTCAATCGGGCAGTTGTTTCGGGGTGGGCAGTCCATTACATGACCAATTGCTCTAGCATGCTCAATAGCCTCCTAAAAATGTACATAGTATTTCTTAAGAAATATAAGAATCAATGCAAACATGCTTTAGAGATCTCAAAGAAAACTAGAAAGATAAAGTTGGCATGGTTTTTATGCTATATTTTAGTGTGTTTTCTGAGATACTCATAGTTGAAGTGAATGAGTAACAACCTTTTTCTCAACCAATCCGATCTGGCATAGCACACACCGTAAAGTGAAGTTGATAGTATTAGTAGAGCTCTTTTTCCTAACAAAATAATAGGACAATTAAACACAATGATACCTAATTAGTCATAGTTATGAATTAATGAAGAATAAAATGGTTGATGATCATGTAAACAATCAAATTTCCAACCTCTACACTAGAAATAGATTGTATAATTCTTTATTTAAAAATAGGTGGAAAGTAGACTTTTGCTGATCAACTACTTGTTCAGTGTAGTGAAACCCCGAAACCTACCTTTGTTGATCCTTAACAAAATTAAGGGCAAGCCCTTCAACTAGCCCAATTGTCCTCTCTGATTGTATATAAACTATTGTCGTATCAAACTCCTCTAATGCATGATGAAACAGGGACATTTGCAGACGCAGTAGCATACAATCAGGCAACACAAAAGTTGAACATACACATAATATCATAAATATTTGTGGATAGCACTTAGAGAAAAAAAAAATCAATCAAATTATGAAAGCATCAACGGGTGGATTTTGAAGAGTTAATTACTATTACATCCTACAATCCTTACTAACTTAATACCACTAAACCTATTTCTAATAATGGATGCCAAGTCTAAATTCTAATCTACTTTGCTTGATTAGGTTTCTTTCTCTAAAATATGAAGGAATAAAATGTATTTCACTATATTTACAATTTATGATATGAAGCCAATTTTTAGACTAACAGGCACATTACAAAGATGGACAATAGAACAATATATTACAAAAATAGTAACATAAATATATTACAATAATGGTGTCACAATTAAGGAAAAGATTGATAAGTGATTAATATGAATGATGATATCCCCTCGCAAACTCAAGATGGCGAGATAATTGCAAGCTTGAGTTTGGAAACCAATTCACGAAAACGGCTCGAATGATGAATTTTGGTGAAGATGTCAGTAAGCTGATCAGCAGAAGAAACCGAATAAAGTTTAATAGTACGTTGATGAACATGTTGCCGAATAAAATGACAATCAATCTCAATATATTTGATATGTTCATGAAAGACATCATTATGGCCAATTTGTATAGCACTATGATTGTCACAATATAAAAGAGTAGTCGTGACGTAGTGAATTCTCATATATGAAAGTAACCTATATAGCCAAACAAGTTCTTGAGTTGTATCAGCGAGGTTACGATGTTCAGCTTTAGTATTAGATTAAATTCTAACAGTTTATTTCTTACTACACCATGAGATAAAAGAATCATCAAGAAAGAAGTAGAAACCAATGGTAGATCGTCGATCAGTTGGATCGTCAGCCTAATCAATATCTGAATAAGTACGTAACTCTAATGAATAGTTAGCAAAAAAGTGAAGTCCATAAAACATAGTGCCATTGAGATATCGGAGAAGATGAAAGACAGTAGTGAAATGCGTGGAATGAGGAGCGGACATAAATTAACTGACAACATGCATGACATATGCGATATTTGATCGAGTTACAATCAAATAAACAATATTGCCAACAAGTAGTCCATAAAAAGTAGGATCATTGAATGCAGTACCTGCAGTAGGCATTAGTTTAACATTAGCTTACAAGGGACTAGTACTGATTTTATTATCAGTTAAACCAACATGAGCAAAAAGATCTGAAATATATTTTGTTTGAAAGAGATAATAACCATCAGAATTAAAAAAGACCTCAAGACCTAAAAAATAATTAAAAGAGCCAAGATCTTTAATCTCAAATTGCTTCTGGATATAGGTCTTAAGGTCAAAGATATCAGTAATATCGTTACCTGTAATGATCATATCATCTATATAAAGTAATAAGAAAATAGAGTCATGATTGGTCTTGCGAAGAAATAGTGCAGAATCATAAGAATTGGAGGCAAAGCCAAACTGCATAATGGTGGAAGAGAATTTAGCAAACCAAACTCTTACAGGCTGTTTTAGCCCATATAGCACTCGACGGAGACGACAAACCTTATGGGGAGGGTGTAGATACCCTGGTGGTGGTGTCATGTATACCTTTTCAGTAAGATCCCTATTACGAAAGGTATTTTTCACATCCATTTGAAACAAATTCCACCGTTAGAGTGCAGTAACTGCCAATAAGCTACGAACATAAGTAAATCTAGCAATTGGTGCAAACGTCTCTTTATAATCAATTCCATACTCTTAGGTAAAACCTTTAGCCACGAGATAGACTTTATATCATTCAACAGACCCATCTGACTTTATTTTGATCTTATATACCCATTTGTACCCGATAACAGATTTATTGAGAGAGAAATCAACCATGCAAGATTAGTGCTGACCTTTTTATGGGATTGACGTTTATATAAATAAAAGATAGCAGAAAAACAATGGAAGTTGTAAAGAGTTACAAGTATCTCTTACTCGGTTATAGTGACAGGGAGGAGGAACAATAAATGAGATTCGGCAAGAAGACTTTGGTACTAAAGAGGTACAACAACTGAGATTGGACAAGAGGACTTTGATATAAGATCAATAGGTGGGAGAGACTGTTTAGGAATCGGCTGGATAAAGTCAGAAGCATCTATTTGAATCTCAAGAATACTTGAATCTTTGTCATTGGGAAACAAAAGAATAGTAGGATCTATAAAGAATTTATAAGGAGAAGTGTGTGATGTATGAAATTTGGATATAGATGAAAACATCTTATATTCCTAAAAGACAACATGACGAGAGGCGTAAAGACCATTTGAGATAGAATCCTAACAACGATACCTCTTATGTTCAATGCCATAGCCAAGAAAATAACACAAACGAGCTCTAGACTTTAATTTAGTTCGTTCATAAGGATGAAGAAGCATAAAACAAGCACATCCAAAAACTTTAAGATTTTGATAGTTCAGAGAAATGTCATACAATTGTTTACAAGGAGTGTGATTATCAATAATAGAGAATGAAATACAATTGATAGTGTATACTGCTGTTAATGCAGCTTCTTCTTAAAACCTTTCAGGACAAGAGGCGGACATAAGAAGTGCACGAAACAGTTTCAAGAATATGTCTATGTTTGTGTTCAGTAAGGCCATTTTATTGCGATGTATGGGGACATGAATGATGACATACGGTACACATTTGACTTAACAAATTAAGAAAAGTAGTATCCCAATATTCCATAACATTATCAGTATGTCAAATTTTGATAGTTTTTTAAAACTGAATCTGAATCATTCAAATAAAATCATAATAAATTTTAAATAATTCATACCTATTATACATAAGATAAAGCCATGTATAACGGGAATAGTCATCAATAAAGATAACAAAATACTTAGATCCCCCCATGGTAGATGTTGGTGAGGGTACCCAAATACATGAATGAATTAAGTTAAAATGTGCTTGAGAGACTGAATTACTGTTATGGAAAGGTAATGCATGATGTTTGGATAATTGATAAGATAAGCAATCAATGTAATCATCTGTTACAAAGTCTAAATATCCACTAGATAATAAAGAATGTAAACGATTAAATGAAGCATGACCTAACCGTGAGTGCAAAAAACTCAATGGCAAAGGTGAAGAAGTAACGGTAGACTGATAGGGAGATGAGACTTGTGAAGGTAACTAAAGGTGAATGAGCTTAAACAAACATTCAACTTTACGGCCTATTCCATAAATCTTCCTAGTCTATGGATCCTGCACACAACAATCAGAATAAGTAAAATATACATCAAAACCAAGTTCATATAATTGTCCTATGGAGATAAGATTTAATGTAGGTTTAGAAATGAAGTATGTATTTTGCAAAGACAAGTTATCTGTAGAGATCTAACCTATATACTGAACAAACATGGAAGAGCCATTGGCTGTAGAAATAATAGGTAAAGAGGAAGATGATGATTGTACAGAAAAATATGTAAGGTCAAAGGTTATGTGATTACAACAGGTGGAATCGAAATACCAAGAGGAATTACCTACTAACACGAAAGAAGCAGATGTGGATAAATTATCAAATTTGGAAATGATTTAATTGAGTATAGATACAGGATCGTGAACTGAGATAGAAAATGAACAAGTAGTAACTAGTGTGTCATCAACTATGGCTGATGGCTTATTGGTTTGGAAAGGTTTGAGAGAAACAGTCTTGGATTTGGGTGAAAATCCTCCATTATTAGCAATCTAGGGACAATCTTGATTATAGTGCCATGGCCTAATTTTATGGCAATACTTATAGTGTCTCTTAGGGCAATAGAGAAGAATATGTCCTTGAAGCTTGTAATAATTGCAAATAGATTTCTTCCATGAATTCTCCATAAGGAAACCTGATAAAATGAATAAACTCAATAATCCAGTAAGCCCAATAATAAAAGGGAAGCTCAAAAATAATTAACAAACTCACAAACCCAATTTAGTAGAGTCAGAGTATAGTGAAGCCCAATAAGTCCAACGACAAAAGAGTCCAAAAAGCCCAAAATAATAATAACAACCCAACAAACGTTGATAGGCAGCCTAATAAACCAACTTCAAGTTTGTGCAGATCAAACAAACCGGTGTGTTGGTGACAGATAGGTTGGGCGACAACAGGAGACACAGACGGATATTTACTGCAGCAGCAAGACAAAATGTGCAACGGTGATCGACGAGAAGCTATCCCAGGCGAACCAGACTTGAGGAACTAACTGGTATAGGGTGATGACAGCGATGATTGAGACCAAACCAGCGATGCAGTGAGTGGAACAGAGACCCGGCAACAGTGATGAAGGCCGAAACAGATCAGCGCACAGCGGTGATAGACCAGAAACAGGCGAGATAACAGTGGTGTTTGGTGCGACAGTTGCAACGGAGCAAATTCAAATCAGGGAGGCAGCGGTCCTGATGTGACACAGAACCGATGATGTAGCAGGGATCTGAAGGAGCAGGTGCAGGTGCGACTGTTGTGTACCGACGATGGAGCAAGTGCGGCTAGAAAAGGGACGGTGAAACAGAACAGAGATCAGCGATAGTGGAGGTGTAGCGGTTGTTCAGGTGGTGGTGCGTTTTGGTTTGTTGATGCAGGTATGTTGTTTTGGATGCAGCGGCGGTGTTCTGGTGTGGTGTTTGGTTTTGAATGTAATGGCGGTGTTTTGTTTGGTTGATGCAAGTGATGGGCTTGTGTAGTGTGGGAGCAGCTGCAGAACAGAGATTGTGTTTTGTTTAGGGTGGTGGATGATATTGTGACCATGAACAGAGATTCAAAAAAAAATTTTCAAATCCTAAACTCTGATACTATGTAAAATACGAAGAAATAATATGTATTTCACTGTATTTACAATTAACAATATGAAGTCTATTTATAGATTAATAGGCATAGACTAATAGATAACATAAATATATGATTAAGAAAATGATTGTTACGTAATTAATATGAATGATGACACTTTCTTTCTCTCAATATACAAATATTACCTGCGTAGTGGGAGACATAAACCTAAGTGACTATTAATTTGGAGGGCTATTGATATAAATTTGAAGGAGAAACATAAAATTAATGCAAGCTCTTTAGTTGAGTCCCAATCACATCAAGCAACAAGTTGATTATCTGAAGCTAGTTGATCTTACATAGTTTAATGCATGGACTGAAGATCAAGAATTCCTACATGCATATATGCTATGTGATTCCCCATGATTATTCCTCTAGTTAAACAATCGGCAAAAATAAAAATAAGCAAATATAAAAAAAAATTATCATAGAATACCATACAAGGATTGCATCGTAATGTAACCCATCATAAATCAGCATAGCCCCCTACGAAAAGTTGTTTCTCTACAATTAATGCACAAAAACAATGAATTAAAAAATAAATATTTATCCTAAATTGATCCAAGTCTGATGCACATATAGATCACTTCGTGTGGTTTGAATATCAATGATGCAATCTTGCTTTTAGAATAATTTGCCAATGTTGAAAGCTCAATAGCACCTTCACCCCAAACTGTTAATTAACAAGGTCAGTACAATGCACCAATGATTAGCCTACAAAACGTTATATTTTTCCCACCCCAAATTTAACTCACCTCCAAATTGACATACCTCCCCAATTATAAGATTCAAGAATCCAAGAAGCATGCTCTTCATCTGCATTTCCTAGAAATGCTTCCGAATATTAATATTTTTCTGAGTCATTTGGCACTATTGTAGCAACAACCTTCAAAGATCAAAGATCAAAGGCTGATCAGAAAATATAGTAGCAAAAGAAATAAATTGTCACTAATTCAGGTTTAAAGAAAAAAAAAAACAGGAGATCTATACATATCATATTTTGTTATATATTTCCGTATGAGCATACATTAAAGTTCACCAGTTCCTTATCTAGCGATTATATAACAAACAACATTATGTACATGTCATATAATCAATACAACAGAAACTGATGAACGTTAATGTACAAAGTAGGAAACATGATATGTGCAGATTTCTTGCCTTAGTTGCCCATTTTATTGTCTGAATTAATGACAAAATTTATTTCTTTTTGCCATTTTATTGTCTGAACACCATCTGATCTTTGATTATTGAAGTTTGTAGCTACAAAAGTGTTAAATGACACGGAAAAATATTTCGAAGCATTTCTTGGAAAGCCAACTGAAGAGTATGCTTCTTTGTTTCTTCAATCTCATAATTGGGCAGGTATGTCAATTGGGTTGGGTGTTAAAAAATTGGGGCGAGAAATGATCTAAACAAAACCCCATTTTGGTTCTACGAAAACATAGCTCAAACGAACAAACTTAGTCACATCTAGTTCGAATTTAAAATACAAACATCAAAGGCCTCAAATTTAATTCCCAACTAGTGCAACCTCAACAATGAAACACAGTATCAAATCAGACATAACATATACAAGCTAAGAGAATCAAAACCCACAAATCTTAAAATGAAAAACTAATATATATATATATACACACACGTACACACATACAGACATATATAGGGATAGGATTGGAGGACACAAATTTTAATACAATTTTTCAACCATTGGATTAAAAAACAATAAATGGTGTAGATTAGTTGTTAATTTTGAATTTGTACACTTCACCCTATTTTATTTCTACCTATTATTCAAATAAAAAATTACCAATTCAAATTTTATTTAATCTTTTCTCTTCATTCAGTTAAGCAAATCATGCAAACAATATATGGATTTTAAGCTTTGAGCACGAACTTTTAAATAAAATCTATATTGCATATATTTAAACCAGACACGGAAAAAAGAGTGTCCACCCTCCAAAGTGAACCGATAACGGCTTTTGCTAAAAATCAACAGAGAGAAGAGGAACCATCCTCTACCAAGTGGAGCAAACAAAAGAAGGAGCATGAGAAGCCAATGCATCTACAATAGAATTTCTTTCGCGATAAATATGAGTCACCATAAACACCATATCTTGCAAATAATTAAGACACCTCTCCTTAGCCAAACGCTAATGTTAGGGAACCTTGAAAAAGCAGGGAAGAAGAAACAAAATAAGTAGAAGCACTCTCCAATCAAAGTTTCTTTATGTGATAAGTCCAAGCATACTAGATGACATGAATAGCATTTGTCAACTCCACCTCAAAAGTATAATCAATCCCTAAAGGAATAACAAAAGCATTTTGAAAATATATATATATATATATGATAAGTCTTAAAAAACTCCAACACAATCAGCCAAGCGAAGAGTCCTAAAAACAAAACTATCATTATTAACCTTAAACCAACTTGGAGAAGGAGGAACCCAAACAACTTTTATGATACAAGGAGCCTTAGGAGGACAAGCTAGAACATGCAACTTGCGTAAAGCCAAAACTCATCCACTGAATTCCGCATAACCCTAAAACTGAGAGAATATGCCTCTTAAATTGAACGCTAAATAAAGGAAAAGGTCTCATGAAAGGAAAGGCATTTACCCTCTAAAGTAGCACTATTTTGTGTCACCTAAATAATCCAAAAAAATAGCAATAATACCTGCCTTCCAAAGATTTCAAAGTTAAGAACAAAAATTAGTAGCCATAGCAGTTTACTATAAGTGCATAATAGTCCTAGCTAGAGAAATAACATGACCAAGCGTGGATAATAAAAAATGCCAAAGGCTTACCGCAAAAGGGGAGGTAAGAAACAGATGCTCTAAACTTTCCTCAACAAACCAACACAAATCATAACAAGAAAGGAATATAAATCCACAATGCTGGAGAGACAAATTAGTAGGCAATCTATCATAACTCTCCAAGCTAGCATGGATCTTAAAGGAGTAATAAAAATGTCTTTAATATGCCTTACCTAGTAAAAATAGGGATGCAACGAAGCCAATGAAGTATAACTACTAATAGTGGTCACTCTTCCATCCATAGAAAAAGTCCAAACTTTTGAGTTGGAAGAAGTATCAATAACCACCAACTCTATATCATCAACTAGAGCTGGATGAGACATATGGACCGAAATAGGAAAATACCAATTATCATTATAGTATACATCTCTAATATGAGTCGAAAGAGGCCTCTAAAATAGGCATGTCAAAATTCCTATCCATAAGAGGCCTATCCGTTTAATTATCTAACTGTAGACGTACTTTTGAATGATGACCCACCAACCATTTGGACTCAAGCATTAAAGAAAGATAATAACTTTTCATACCAAACCAAATAGAAGAAGAAAGATGTCTTACCCTAGTAAGGAGCATAAAAGAAAGACATATAGCACGAAGAAATGTGAAAGTCATCGAATCCTCAATTATAAACCCTAACTAAATATCTTAGAAAAGTCTTATTAAGAGTACACAAATCTCGCAAACCAAGACCCCCCTCAAATTTTAATCAACAAAAGCCATTCCAAGAAATTTGAATGGGCTTTCTTCAATCAATAGAGCCCGTCCAATAAAAATTCCTAATTGAGGAAATAAGAGAATGCAAGATAGACAAGGGTCGACACTACATTTGAAAGGAATGGAGAAATGAACCATAGAACACCGCTTGAATAAAAAACAACCTATAATCCATAAAGAGAGTAGAAATGCCCAAGATTGAAGCTTCAAATGAATTCTATTAGTCAAAGACAAAAGCCAACACATTCGAGAAGCTCCAAGAAAAAAGGGACATTAAGATAACATATAAAAGACCACTCTCTTTTCATGGCACTAAAAGATAGGATACCATTTAAGGTGGAAGATCGAACACTATCCCCAAAATAAGTGCAAGACTTTTACCAATTAACATGCTACCCAAACGAATCCACAAAAACCTTAAAGGCCTCCATAATGACCTTGACATTTGAAATTGAAGCAGATAAAAAAGAAGGATATCATAAGCATATAAAAAATGAGAAGGTGGCTACATATGTCTTGAGCTAGAGATATCAAGAAGCAAGCTAGGAAACACCAAATGTGAGATATATCTACTCAAAATTCCTCAACAAGGCAAAAAAAAGAGAGAAAAATGGGGATCTCCCTTTCGGACTCCACGAGAACATGAAAAATAAACTTATGAAGAACCATCAATAAAGACAAAAATCCTTACTGACTCAAAAATGGAAGTAACAAGCTAATAAAAATATAGGAGAAACCAAAACACTGAGACACCTCAAAAAAAAAAAAAAAAAAAAAAAAAACTAATTGAATAAAAAACCTTTCAAATGTCAGTCTTCAAAGCTATGCGACACCATGACTAGTTTTAGAAAAACAACATTTAAACATTCTGAAACCCTTTGCTATACAATCTCCGATCTACTGACCAGACACAAACCTAATCTAATTCAGAGAGATGATACATGCACAAATAGAACTTAGATGATCTATCAAAATCTAAGTGATAACCTTTAAAATGAAGTTGCCTAGGGCAATAGGATGATATTGATCCACCCATAAAGCCTTAGGGTTATTAGGCACAAAAACAATAAAATTCGAATTAATTCCAAGAAAGACAACACCAATATGAAAAAAAATCCTGAACAACAACAATATAATCCACACTGACTATGTCCCAATAATGCATATAAAATCCATCTATATAACCATCTGGACCAGATACACTTAAAAAATTCATATCAAAGATAGTATCTCTCACCTCTTAAGTAAAAGAAATGGAAGCAGGAAACAAGTTTTCATCCCTAAAACAAGAGAAGGAACATACTTATGATCAAAGACATATTGGAGCCCAAATCATTGAACTACTAAAAAGGATTATAGTAGTAAGAAACAACGTATTCAGCAATACGATAATGATCATAAATAATATCATCCTCAATATAAAAGATCGATAAAAATTTCATTGCCCCTTTCTTTTAAAGGAGAATGCAAATAATTTGTATTACAATCGCTATCATGTAACTATTTCACATGACTTTTCTTATGGAGATAAGTGTCCTGCTACTTCATAGCAATATCTAACTCAGATAAATCATCAGTATCCATATAAAAAAGAGAATAAAAAAACCATTCAGACTAAGATGCTCTTAGATATTCATAACTTTATCTATAGCTTTAGAGATGTAGAGAGAGATCTCTGAAAACCTTCCAATTCCAAGGCTTCAAAGCAACCTTGACAAGCTTAAGCTTATGAACAACAATACTTATAAGAGAATTCGTCAAAGATACATTCTAAGAAGCCTTGACTAAATCTAGAAAAGAAACATGAGAAGTCCATATATTTTAAAATATGAAAGAACGAAGTTTCCAAGAATAAGAATCACTACAAACATCTAAGATAGGATGATGATCTGAATGCAATCTAGGAAGAGTGATACTATAAACAACTATCCAAAAGCCAAGTAAAGAAGGTGAATAAAAAGATCTATACAGTTTGGAAAGGAAAATATCGTGTGATGACGGCCCCACTCTAGCGTAAAAAGTGCACCTATTTTGAATTTCTTGAAGATCACAGGTTGTAATGGTAGCCATAAAATCTTTCAAATAACATTTATTGACTATTCCTATAGCCTCATAATAGCCCATACTAACATTGAAATCACCAACTACCATTAAAAGAGATCTAACATCAACCATTTCAAGGAAAGAATTTCGAAGAGAGCAACGAGTAACATAGTTAACACTTCCATAAGCAAAGGTAAGAAAATGCAAAGACCATTTAAAGGAAACTGAAATCGTGACTTGCTGGGTAGAAATTATATATATAGAAGCATCCAAAATCTGAGGAGAAACAACCACCTATAGATTCCGAGAGTAATTATTCAAGCAAAGTAAACCCCAAGGAAACCTAATACCAAGAAGCAACACTATAAAAAGAACATTAAGACTAAACTAAATAAAGAAAATTTAGCCTATGACGAGTGCAAAATTTGCCTAAAGCACCGACTAAGTTTGTATTTTTGCATGCAATCTGTTTTCCCTTTTTTCCAAATTTCGAGTTTTCATTTTCGATTGTAAAATTATTAAAAAAAATTGTCCTGCCGTTTAGATAATTTTTCTTAGGTCCAAAAACCAAGAAATGGGCTTCTAACTCATTCCATTTGATGGAGGTTCTTGATAATTAAATTGGATTTAATTATAAGTCCAAGAGAGGCCACGAAGACCACCAAGACTATAAGTGAAAGTTGAGGAATGCTTTGGTTAATTTTGTAATCTTAAAATCAGTTTAGGTCATTAAAACCAAATAACTTGGTCATACACATGCTGTTTATTTAATTATTTTTTATGAGATGAATGTATAATTATATAACATATACATGCATTAAAAATATGTCATATATAATCATGAAGTGTCTACTTATCGCATTAAAACATGAAATACATCATATGTATTATTTTTATTTTTGCTATTAAAATTGTTTATTAGCATAAAAAGAGACAATAATACATAAAATATCTTTTAAATAATATGAATTGATATTAGTAGAAAATCATTGGTTTCAAATTAAAAAAATTTGATTTCAACGATCGACATTCATAATATGGATTAGATTTTAATTAGTTAAAATCGGGTAATTTCATATTAATTCTAGTCTTTATAATTTTGATTATTGAGAATTGATTTAGATTTTTAAATGTTAAAAATCCAATAATTTAGTGTTAATTGGTGTCGGATTTTAGTAACGCATAAATTCCTTGTAACTTATATTATCTTATTAGTTATTAATAAGCCACAAAGAGGAACATGCCCAAAGGCAATAGCAGTGGTGGTAGTGAGATCAAAAAGGCAGAAGTTGTACCACCCTTACACCTAATTCGGGAACAACTATCAGGAATTCAATAGTGTTAATAGTCCTCATCCAAGGCATCCATATTACAAGAAATCGGGTCTTTCACAACACGCAAAATATGTTGTCAAAAGTTTTAACAACGTGCATTTGCATGCCACATAAGTTCACTTTCAAATGGTAGCAAATCGCAAGTCTATATATTAGTAATGTCAGTTGACAAGTCGACAAAATGTAGTCGAGTAGGTGGTTTGAGTTACTTGGGTTAAATGTTATTTTATTTTCTATTTTTGGATTCTGCATTATAACATATATTCATCAAACGATATATAAATAAGAGTAGTTTGTTAATTCGTGATCGTTGCATTATGTTATGAAACACATGAGTGACTTCTCTAAAAGCAATTTCATTCACTAATGTTCAAGAACTTTTGATGCACTAGCAAAAATCAATTAAATGTCTAGACTAAAATGAATAACCAAGTTGTTTCTTAGTCCAATAATGCTAAAATTTAACCCAAATTGGTCCATGATGAGTTTGATTGAACCACTCCATCTCTAGTATAAAGTCCAGTTGTTATTTTACAATATGAAATCTTGTTAAACCGATTGCAATTAACATGGAAGTTTTGTCATATTCAAGGACATTGGCAGGCATAAAATGCGGGGTTACATGATATGTTTTGGACAGGTATCGAGTGTGATAGATCCGGTTCCAATATCAGCACTGCAAGGAAAGTTTCTGTTCTTAACATAAGCTTCTCTAGCACATTACATTTTAACTCAGGACGAGCTCCTTGAAACTGCCCGAGAGGTATTGGTGTCTTGAAGGTGCGGGTAAGTCAGACGTACCCTTTTTTAGTAGCCCGCAAGGCTCATGCTGCCCTTGAAAGCAGGAAAACAACTGGCTCACTTGTGCTACTAGCATGACCAAGCTGCTGAGCAAAGCCTCGATCAATCCCTTGAAAACCATTTGTTTTCTCTTCATGGAAACCACATGGACACTTGGGTTTGTTCAATGACCTCAGTGTTTGTCTTGGTTCTTTCTATTGTCATTGATGCTATGATGATTTTGTAATAGTACTATAGCTGTGTCACACGTTTTGTTTTGTCACATAAAGTCATGAGCATACATACGTTTTGTTGAAGATGATATAACTCATAACCGTACATAGGTTTTGTTAAGGATGATAATAATAGCTTATATACATTTGTTTTAGACCAAAGTAAATGGTTGAGCTTCTTGGTGGGAAACCCGTCACTATAGCCAAATTCTGATGGATTTATCAACATTTAATCCCTTTCAATAATGACTTTATTGAACTAATTCAGTTTCATCAGGGTTAAAAGTTGTATTCCATTTAGAATTCTATTCAATTCAAATGGAATGAAATTTAGCACAGTGTAAATTCAAATGTCTATGGATTAATGGACCAACTGCATGCTACATAATTATACAAATAAAATATTATAGAAATATATATCTGAAGTAATTTTACCACCTAGTCAAAATCATAATAATATCATATAGTTCAACACAAATAAATAACTGTGCAAATGAAAATGAAAATTATATATTATAAAGAAGACGTTGATATGTTTCACACTTGCACTAGAATAAAGAGTCCATCAATTTTCTTCTTTGACTAATTATTGGTGTATTGTACTAAATTTGTTACTCAATATTTTGTGTGAAGGTGCCATTGAACTTTCAATATTAGCCGATTATTATAAATGTGAGATTGAATCATATGATATTTAAACCGCCTGACGTGATCTGTATGGTCAGTTTGAATATCAGATGATGCAACCTCGCTTTAAGAATAATCAGCTAATATTGAAAGTTCAATGACACCTTCACCACAAAATATTAAGTAATAAGGTCAGTACAATACACCAAAAATTAGCCTACAAAACATCATATTTTTCCCACCTCAATTCAACACACCTCCCAATTGACATACCTCCCCAATTTAGGATTCAAGAATCCAAGAAGCATATCCATGCCACAAGAAATTATTCGTCTGAAAAAATAATCACAATTAAACAATTACATTAACTGCTTCAAACTCTAATACAAGTGCTTAATAAACAAAGGAAACAACGAGCGAAAAGTAAGAAACAAGAACCAGAGAAATGATCTAAACAAAACCCATTTTGCACATTGGTTCCACACAATAAAACATTGCTCAATAAAACAAACCTAGTCACATCTAGATCAAATTTAAAATACAAATTAACATAATTGATCTCAAATTCAATTCCCAACTATTCGATCTTCATAATAAAATACAGTATCAAACCATGCACGCAACATATACAAGCTAAGAGAATCAAAACCCACAAATCTTTTAAAAAAATAAAAAAATAAAAACACCATAAAACTCAGCTAAAAGTAGATAAACACTAAAAACTATAAGCAGCCGCCACCCAACAAAAGTTTATCTTTCATAAGATTTTAAAATAAAATAAATGTGCCAATCAACTAAACATAAAAGCCAAGAAAGCAAACAAGAATGTGATATGTGGGATAATCAAAAGCGGAATTCAAGAATGACAAGGACTGTACCTTGCACTAATTGAAATTTCCTTTAGATGTGGAATGATACCAAGCAAGTTACTTTAGGACACAGATTGCAAATATATAATCACATCTAGTTCGAGATACATCGCACACGTACATGTACATTTATGGTATACAACTTAGCATATGGTATCTATCTCTATCTCTATCTCTATATATGGTTATATAATTATAAATAAATATGAAAGAACCTACATATAAAATCTAACTATGTCTCTATCTTCATCTCAATATATATAACCATTTATACTCTCTCTCTCTATATATATAAAAAAACAAATGTACAGATAGAGATGTGTATATCTCTACCTCTGTCTCTATATATGGTTATATATGTATAAATAGGTTATATATGGTTATTTATGTATAACCATATATGTAACCATTTATACATAAATAACCATATATAACCTATTTATACATACATAACCATGTATAGAGATAGAGATATACACATCTCTATCTATACATATGGTTTATATATATATATACAACCATGTGTACATATATAACTATATAGAGAAATAGAGATTGACAACACATGCAGAGATAGAGGTGTATACCATATAAATACGTGCGTGTGATGTAATTTGAGCTGAATGTGACTATAAAGGTGTGATGTTTTATGTACTTTGATCATGAAATGAAGTATTGTAATTGAATCTCGGTGTTTAAGATTGTATCTGTATGGCCTAAATCAAAGGAAACTCAAGAAATTAATTGAGCCTAAATAAAATCAACAAAATGGGCCAAATTATGGTAGCCCAAACAAATTAAAAAGCCCAAAATTTTAGGTGGGCTCATTTCTTTAGCTTGTGTGGATTTAAACACAGCCCACTCTTTTGTTAAATGTTCCCCATTTGCTTGTTTGGACCCATTTTAGTGGACATTTTTATATTAAATGGAAGGCAGGCATGGGCACGAAATCAAAAGCACAAGAATTGAAATTGAAACGAGACAATAAATGGTGGCTGAGAGGAAGGCAAGTGTCATGAGATGGTATAGAAATGAAAGAAAGTGAGCCGCAGCATAGAAAAATTATAAAAAAACATAAAAGTGACAAAAGAGAGAGACAGGTGTGAGACCAAGCAATAAAAGGAGAAAGCAATGAAAGACTTGAGAGGTGATCAGCATGCAAGAATAAGAATAAGACCAATCGGAATTTATATTTTCAGCTTGAATAATATGAAATATTTAGAATATTTTTAATAATATTATGTTATGTTTTGAGAAAAAGTATTATTTAGAATTATATATATTTAAATATAAAAATAGTTTAAGATTTGAGAATGAAAATAAAGATGTTTTCAAAATATCAAGGTTGCACCCTCCTTTCTAATGGTTAGACAGGTTATATATGTGTGAGCCCCAAATTCGTTCAGCACGTGTATGGCAGATGTCAGAAGAGTCATTGAGTCGCCCAGTATATGTATAACATATGTCATTCCTTACTCTGTATGTGTGTCAAGTGTCTCCACTATGTATAACAGTTTTCCTTGGATACTAGTTGGTGTAGATTGAGATTTTATAAATAAGCAAAATAATCCATACATTTGTAAATGACTAAAGGAAAACCTACTATTTCCTTTATAATACCCTGTAATATACACTTCCTATTTTAGTATTGTAAATGTATTATATAATTATACCCTATGTATGGAATAAAGAAATAATTCAAAGTACTCTGCAGTATAATTGGAATTCGGCTGAATTTTCGAATACATAATTGAATTCTGATGAAATTTTCGAATAGATCGAAAACCAATTTCGAACGTGAGAAGTGACATGATAATTGAATTGGGGTTTAATATGGGATTGGGATTAAAATCTTTAATATGGGATTGACATTAAAAGAAATACTTTTAGAAGGAGTATTATTGATTAAATACGCTAGATAAATATATGTGAAAAATCTTTAAATTGCAAATGTAAAAGTATAGAAATTATTACTGCAATTTTGAAATATTTCATCAATGGCAAGGGTTGTAATATGCTTCAAACTTTAGGCATTTTGTCAAGGTTATGTCTATATATATATATGTTAGAATAGCCTAGAAAAATTGAGAGACTTTTATGGAAAGGAAGTGTTAAAGTCAACAGAAAGACAACAGAAGAGAGCAGGGAGAGCTTGCATCTTCCACCCATTCCAAGTCATTATTCAAGTGATTTCAACCCATCAACAGGTTAAGAATAAATTTAAGGAGGTCGTCTAGAAAGGGCAAGTGACTTTTAGGTGAAAATAGTTGAGTTTCCATAAAATTATAGAGTGAAAAAGTTGAATTAAAACAATCTAGGGACTGCTGATAGTGTTGATGATGTTTTTGTGTATTGATTTAGAGTTTTGAAGCTTTAATCGAGTAGAAAAGCAAGGCAAGAAGTTAAAGGAGAAATTGGTAAGCGAATTGTTTGTGAAATATTATGATTTAAAGTAGTTGGAATGCTGTTTGGATGTTAAAATTCTGCATTAAAATCTATTGTAGTTGTGGTTCGATTTTGTGTGAGGAAATTTAATAAAATGTTGGTGTGTGTATGGATATGAAAGTCAGTTAAGAGATGAATTATGTGATTCAAATTCTATTCATTGGTTTTGGCATGAGAAATGACATTTGGATGTAAGTACAAGTGGAAGAGAAATATGAGAATTATGCAAGTGTGAGTTCGGGGTTGAATTGGGCATGGACTGCAGCTCGCTAGTGAGCTTGGCGATGCCCATCCTGTAGTTCGTCGCAGTGCCTATTCGAATTATGCTCGAGACAGTAGCTTGTAAGAAGGAGCGAGCTGGGCGAGCTGCGCAATGCCTGCTAATTGAGTGAGTTGGATGAAGGCAACATCTCGCAAAGAGCAAGCTGAGCGAGTTGTAAGGGAGCTTGTAGTTCGGGCTGGACTGAACAGTGTTGTAGTCCATGACATACTGTTTTTGAGTTTTTATGTTAGATTTAAGGGCTATTAGAAGGCTGCCATAATGATGAATTGGATATGAAATGCACAGTATGTAGGTAACTCAAAAATCGAAGGAACTTTAATGCATGTATCATCGTGAGTTGTCATTAGGTGAGTATTCTTTAAACGATTGATTTTATACGTTAAAATAAGTGTTTGAATATACTAGAAATTGATTTTGAGTTAAAAGGAAATTAGAATAAAATATTTTGCATGGTTTGGATATTTAGTTTATGAATTATGAATATCATGAAATCGAAATGTATTTATAAACCTATGGTATGCCCGGTAGATATTACATATTATCTCCGATCGAGGTTGAGTGCTCGAAGCGTGCATTGACAATGTCAGGGGTGTCTGTCACTAACAGCGGGAGGAAACCCGTAATGGGGAATTGTGTCGAGTCAGTGATCAGTTCAATGTGTCGCCCAATGCACGTATAGGGTATATTATTAGCTAGCTTCCATCTGAGCGAGGAAAAATGCTGCTCCATAACAAGAGAAAAATTTCGCTACGTAATACTGGATAGATGGCCTGAACGAGGGAAAATTCTAGGAAGGTTGGAGAGGCAAAATTTCACTCCATATCTAGGATACCATGTGGTATGAACAGTTAATGGGTGACTTGATTTATCCCTACATTTTCAAAATAGTAAACGTCACCACTACTTAAATTTTAATTAGAAAATTTAAAGCATACAATAAATTTGATTTATTATTTAGTTTTAAAATAAAAGCGAATAATATTTTTTCATGATTTAATTATTTACCCATGCAATTAATTGAAATATTTTTTCAAAGAAAAACCGATTTTAATGTTATAGCTTTTAAAAGTTTTAAAGCTTAAGGGAGGCATTTCATAAAATTAAAATTAAATTAAATCCTTTGACACTTACTGAGCTTATAAAGTTTACACTGTTTCGTGTTTTATAAACAAAGTTTCCTCAGAGGCAGATGCAGGTACAAGTATATCAGGACCAGGGACTCCAGCCTAGGAATAAGCAAATTGAGTCGAGGGTGTTGCTGTGATTATATAGATGTATTTTATTTTGAGAAATTCTTACAAATTTGTACATGGTGTAATTTATAACTTTTCCTTAAATTTGAAAATGTGCAATAAACATATATATATATATATATATATATATATATGGATGACTCATATTTGTGTTTTAAATTATTTTGAAATAGGATGACATGTTTGTGGTTACTTGTGAATTGATGAATTAAGGGCCTGAGGCCTAGAAGTTTGAGGGAAATCATTTGATTTTAGAAGTGTTCAAATTTATACCAACTGTGCAGGATGATAATTTTAGAAAAACAGCCGTTATACCGCCCAAATTTTTATTAAATCTATTTTAAAGTTATATGATAAAAAGTTAAAAGTATAGTTTTAAAAATAAAGGTAAAATGGTTTAGTTTTATGAGAACATTTTAGTCGGATCATATATCGGCTGGAGGACTACTGTGAGGTTGCCGACAGGCTGCTATCTATACGGGAATAGGCATGCAGAAACGGGGCTTGTCATACCCAATGGATTCATTATGTCGAACTCAAGCTTTGTTGTTGAGAATTTCACATCCAAAGGATTCTGTTCTAATGGTGAACTTGAATGAAGCACTTGCACGGAAAGAAAAGATCTCCATCCTCTAACTGTTGCTTGTTTATGGCTTCTACTTGCTTCATACACATGTACTTCTCCTTATTCTGAATGTCAAGCTCCTTAGATACTACATGCGGTTCATGCTTTGCAAATATAATTCCTTATCATATGATACAATGTTTTCTTTGAGAAATTCAATTTTAGCATCAACGTGAGATTTTTCATCTAACTCATCTGTCATCACATCCATCTCATGTCTAGAAGTGTTGGCTCACAATTTTGATGTCCCTCTCTCCTCTACCTTTAGCCAATCTCCTCTCTATCGGCTCTAGCCTTTCCTTGGAAACTTTTGAGAATATTTTATTATGATTTAATCACTAGATTGGAATTCATGATACAAAACACAAAAATAAATTCAAAGTTGGGTCGAGTCAATAAATATACGCAGCCCTATGGTTCCAATTATAAGGAAATAAAAAGAAAAGAGCTTCTCTTCTTAATTGAATATGTATGATTCCCCAATTTAATTAAATGTTAAAAAGGCAAATTTATTGCTATGTGATTCTGCCTTTGAAAAGCAGTTTACGTGCTTTTTACAAAAACAAAGCGTAAGAATATTCTCATCTTGCTTATATGATTAATGTTTCTAGTAGATGTGTCACTAATTAAGTTTGTGGAAAAATCTTACAAATTTGTACAAGTTTCCTCACTCATTTCTTTATTAGAATTAAAAAAAATTCGATTATATTTAGCATATATATGCTTGTAGGATTAGTATATAAAGCAACTAACATAGGCAGAAACAGCCTTGGCTCGAAAATTTTATTTTTATTTTTTATTTTTAAAAAAAGTGCCTAAGTTAACCTTGTAGAACTGAATAAGTTTTATGCTCAATATTGATGCATATTCCTTTGTTTTGTTTTTTTTTTTTTTAACTTTATCAATGTTGTATTTTTATGCATGTTTCTAACAAAATTTAAAAAAATTGGAACCTAAGTCATATTAGTCAGACCTCAACCATGCCAACTAGACTTCAATCTAGTTCCCAATCATCAACAATTCAGCCAATTCAACAGCTCCATCATAAGGATCAATCACCAACAATTAAGCGAAGTTATTAACACTAAATTCAAAAAAAAAAAAAAGAAAAAAAAGGAGGATATGTCTTGCTAAATGGCAGAAACTAAATTTTAATTTTCAACATTCCTATACTAGAGTACGCAACCACAAAAGCAACATGAATCATTCATAAAAGCAAGAATTAAAAACATTGAAAATGTTGGTCCAAACAACAAAAGAAGTGTAGAAATTGTTGCTCATGAATCATTCATAAAAGAAGGTCTTCTGAGCAAGACAGTACTTTTCAGGTACTATCAATTTGCTATCAATGAGGCCTCGAGTAGCAGCCTCAGCAAACAGACTTTCTGCCATGATGAATTCATCTACTGCACAAAGTGCAAGAACGAGGGCTGCTTCCACCTTCTTACCAAAATGTAGTGCAGATCTACAATGATGCTTTGGTTCCTAAGTGATCGTGGTGTGCTCGTAGACCATATAACAAGTTCTTTGATATTATCTCATGCGTGTGTGTCTCACTGAAAGCAAACCTTTCTTTCATATTCTGTATTGCTTAAGATCACTTGACGTGGAGAAGAGAGCAGACCGCAAAAGCTGCAGGGGGTGTCCTCCTACTGCAAAATGCAAGGGATGCAACTCTAACATCTGCTTTCCACTTCCCTCAAGTGTCGCTTTGCAGGCTGCAACTGCCATGTCAATGTTGACTTCATGCAAAATGCTGAGCCTTGATCAACTCACCGGCGTCCCAATTATCTGCATCATTCATCATTTGTACTCTGTTGCAGAACATAAAGTGCTATTAAGAGTCTCTAAGACTTCTCTGAAAGAGTAATATCTCCCAATATTCCAAACTCAAAAGCAATTCATACATTGGAACCCAAAAGTAAGATCTCTAAAAGAGTGACAAGAAAAATTACTACCCATAAAAACAACACGTTAATAGCCCACTAAAGATTGCAGAATGTTAGCAATCACTTAATAGTTGAATTGGTTTGGTGTTAAGTGTTGACAACGGAAAGCATTCTAATTATTGCACTATGCCAGCAAGCAACCTCTACAACAGTTTGTATTGCATATGTTACAACTAGAAAGCTCATAGTATGGCAAATAATATATGTAGAAAACTGAGTGTGGCAAATCATACAATCATGCAAACAAAATTGAATTGTTTTTAAATATATTCCTATTCCTTCTTTATGTCAAAAATTTATTCTATGTCTGTCTACTTGATCATGCTATTTCACAGCAAAACAACCTATTTCATATTGTTTTAATTAAGTTGTAGGATACAAATGTTGGTCCAATCCATTTCCCAAATATATCATTTTTAAAGTCAACACAACTATATACTATCCAAAACAACCATCCAAACAACATATTCATGTAATAAATAAATAATAATAATAATAATAAACCATAATCCCAACACAAATGCTACACAAAAATCTTAGAACTTCCTATGAATATTCATCTAAATCTAACCTTAAAAATATATAATAAATCACCAATCAAACCTAATTCTCATAATCTAATATGTACTATAAATATAATTCTATATATATATATTTATATATTGGAGTCACCACACAAAAGTCTATTAATAATTAAAAACTAAAGAGAAGATATACACATACTATACTATTCATTCTTGTATTTAGATCTAAGAAAAACCTGGCCAATAGATTAATTTACTTTCTTTTCTACTCCATGAAAAAGGGACCAAAAAAAAAGCAATTATATATTTTCATCATCGTCTCAAAATAAAAGCACTTACTTGGATGATGTTAGATGTTGACGAATATGGGTGAAAATTTTGATAAATTGCTAATTCGATTGTAAAGCCTCAAATTTATTGAGCGTGAAGGGGTTTTTCTTTGATCAGCCAAGGTCATAAAAAATATGAAACGTGATGTAACATATGAGAGCTATTAAAATGTCGTACCCATGTTAAAATATAAGAACCAAAGTGATGATGACATAGGATAAGAGGAGAGATAGAGAGGTCAATGAGTGAAAATCTTGTTTATGTCTTTTCTAATCACATAAGGAACTTTCCTGCATGCTCCCATACAAGCTTCCAAGTTCCATGGTTCAACTGTGCTGAAACGAAAGAACTAAATTTAGAAAAACAACTATAAACCGATCTTGACCAAATTCATAATACAAAATTGAAGAAATAACTTGATATAGGAATTTTGAGAGTAGCCGTATGCAGCCGAGGGTAGAAACACTTTACGTTTGTGGTTCATACATTTATGGAAATATTACACTATCTATTGTTTTCATAATGTTAACATCTAAATAATCTTTTTAATATAGACACTAAACTATAACTTTTATCTTACCCTACCTTTCTCTTGAAGGGCATTATTACCCTTTATTTTAAGAAAATAGGAAATTACTCATGGTGTAATTTTCAGAATTAGGATTAATTTCACCTTTCTAATTATTGACACTTAATTTTGGTCAACCCGGTTCTTGAAGCCCAATACCTGTGAAACAATAACTAACAAACAAAACAATAATGACCAGAATCAAAGCAAGCAGGACACAAAGAATTTTACATGATTCGGCAAGGTAATGACTTACGTCCACGATTGTCACCCTTATTCGCACAGAATGACAGTATATATTTCTTGTTTTGTTGTCCTTTACAATGAATTTCACTCCCTATTTATAGAGGAGATATTACAATTTGAATAGGTTTATGAATTTTATAGATAAGGCAAAAAAAATTATATACATTAATTGAGATAATATCTCCCAAGATTATGTCCATCGTATCTACAACAATTGCCGAGAATGTCGTGATTTGATTTGCATGAAAATAGGCAAGTTGACTCCTTTCCTGAATTGAATTGATTCGGTCTTCTAGAAGGTCAACTGGTCAAATTTTAATGAGCACCTTGAGTGAACGGACTACACAAGCGATTAGATATTGTACCCAATGAGCAGATTGTTCCAAGGGATCTGCCCCTATGACTAGTAATCAGATACGAAGAGCTCTTGATTGTTCTAATAGTTTTTGAGAAACACTATCGAACAGTTCTTAAATATGACCAGATTGTCTTAGCGTTCTAACATGCGATCAGACCTTCTCACGATCAAACATGTGTTCGACTGATACTATCAATCACTCAGTACTTAAAACGATCAGCCATTCAATCAGATGTGCTCGGGTTCACAAGTTATTTAATAACCACATGTTCCCTCCTTTGACCGTTGACTAATCTGACCAGCATCTTAGGCTTCTTCTCATAGAATAGCGTACTGGACTCATACCTGGGCATTTTTCAGCCTTTCCTTTGTAATAGATGAAAGTATCCTGACAGTAATTTTAACGGATCTCAGAAAAGACGGGAAGCTCTACGAGAGCATCTATAGGTCCCTTGTTAAAAATCTCGACAAGTTTTATGATCGAGTAACAGAAGAGATCCGCTGGAAAGAGACTTTTGGGCAAAGAAAATCCAGCGATCAGAAAAACGGAGCGAACAGTGCCAAGGAAAAAAAATGGTTAAGGTAAGAGCGAAGAGAGTAGTCACAAAAATCGCTCTAGCAATCAGATAGCAGAACGGGCAAGGAACGAGCCCAGAAGAAAGACATCCCCACCGCGAAATCGCTACCAGAATTACAGCGTCCTGACAAACAGACAGACAAGATAGAATTTATGAAGCAAAGAAAAGACGGGAGAATTTTGGGAAGCCAAGTCCTACGAACATCCCGAACAAATTTCGAGACTTAAGGAAGTATTGTACCTACTATGATGAAACAGGACACTACACTTCCCAGTGTAGGGAGCATAGGGACGCAATAGAAGACTTAATCAGGAGAGGTCACTTGAGAGAGTATGTAGTGCAACTAGAAGATCAGCATCCCCAACGTAGGCATCAACCTCCACAACAACGTTCTGATCCGGCTTAGCAACCTACCTAACAACAATAACCTCAGCAAACAGCTGATCAGGACTATATGCCCGTAGTAAGGACCATTTTTACCATTCATGGTGGGCCGCACATTGCAGGGATGTCAAATAGATCGCAAGAGCGATATATGCTGAAGGCCAGTCACATTTTGCTGACAGGGCATAATGAGGCAGAAGGGTCTTCCAAAAGGGCTAGAATGACTTCAGGCGGCATCATTTTCAACGAAAAAGATGCTAAAGGTGTACACTAGCCTCATAATGATACACTGGTTATCAGGGCAAGAATCGGTAATGCCGAAGTAAGGAGGATCATGATGGACACAGGCAATTCAGTAAATGTAATATATAGAAATTGCTTCGAGTAGATGGGTTTAAGGCCTGATCAAATAACACCATCTCCTGAGCCTCTTTTCGAATTTACTAGAGATGTGATCGTTCCACTAGGGCAAATCAGGCTCCCCCTTGCAGTTGGAAATTCGGATCAGCAAGCTATGACAATGACAAATTTTCTGATCATTAATTACCCGTCAGCATACAATGTTATCCTCGGAAGACCAGCTATGAATGATCAAGACATGGCAATATCAACTAAAACCCTTACAATCAAGTTTTCGATGCCAAATGGAGTAGGATGTGTGTATGGAGAATAGGAATTGACCAGGAAATGTTACAAAAATATGGTAAAAGCAGGGGTTAAAGGGAAGAAAGTCAACGTGATAATCGAGGAGAAACCGCGAATAGTTAGTATGAGAGGGGTAAGCCAGGACCTAGACCAGAGAGAAATAGAAGCAGAACGAGCAACGGGTCCTGTTGAAGAGCTCGAGGAGGTGTCAGTCAGTGAGCATGATGCTGAGCGGTGCTTAAAGGTGGAGAATGATCTATCTCCAGATGTCAAAGCTAAGCTCATTGACATTTTAAAAGAAAATTTGGATGTCTTCACTTGGAATCACGAAGACATGGTGGGAATCAGTCCAGACATTATGTCGCATAGATTGAATATCAATCCTTACCATCGACCAGTTCGTCAAAAGAGGAGACCAATGACAGAAGAGCGGTATAAAGCACTCAGAGAAGAAGTAGAGAAACTTCTGGCGAACAGATTCATAAGAGAGGCCCACTACCCAGTCTGGGTAGCAAATCTCGTTCTAGTGAAGAAAAAGAGTGGGATGTGGAGAACCTGCATCGACTTCACCGACCTGAACAAAATATGTCCAAAAGATAGTTTTTCTCTATCGAGGATTGATCAGCTCGTTGATGGAACCGCCGGTCATCAGCTTCTCAGTTTCATGGATGCCTATTCAAGGTATAATCAGATCCCGATGAACCCTGACGACGAGGAGCACACTTCAGTCGTTATTGACTGCGGGTTATATTGCTACAAAGTAATATCGTTCGGATTAAAGAATGTTGGAGCAACCTATCAGCGGCTAGTTAATATGATGTTTGAGGACTTGATTGGCATAACGATGGAAGTATATGTAGATGACATGTTGGTCAAGTCCAAGCTAGAATCTGAGCATGTGCGCGACCTAGGTGAAATGTTTCAGATCCTGAGAAAATTTCAGATGAAGTTGAATCCCTTAAAGTGCGCATTCAGGGTAGCCTCAGACAAGTTTCTGGGTTTCATGGTCAACAACAGGGGGATTGAAGCAAATCCCGAGAAGATCAAAGCGTTGATTGACATGAAGTCGCCCACCAAAATCAAAGAAGTACAAAGCCTGAATGGCCAGGTCATCGCTCTTAGCAGGTTCATATCCAGATCGACGGACAAGTGTATCCATTTCTTTGATGTGTTGAAAAAAGCAAAGAACTTTTAGTGGACTGAAGAATGTGAAGTGGCTTTTCAACAACTGAAGGAGTATATGGGCTAGACGCCATTGCTTTCTAAGCCTTTAGAAGAGGAAAAACTGATTGTTTATCTGGGGGTTACTCAGCATGCCCTCAGTGCCGCCTTAGTTCGCGAAGAAAACGAGATACAACTTTCTGTATACTACATAAGTAAGAGGTTACTCGATGTAAAGACTAGATATACCCCTATGGAGAAACTGGCGTACTGTCTAGTGGTTGGATCAAGAAAGCTTCGCCTTTATTTCCAAACCCACACGATTGAGGTACTGACCAGGTATCCATTGAAGCAGGTTCTTCAGAAGCCTGACACCTCGGGTTGCTTATTTAAATGGGCCACTGAGCTAGCTCAATTTGAGATAGAGTTCAAACCCCGGACAGTAATCAAGGAGCAGGTGCTAGTAGATTTTGTGGCTAAATTCACAAGGCTAGAGAGTGAAGAAGCTGAATCATCTGAAGGCCCATTTTGGGAGTTGTATGTAGATGGAATCTTGAACGAGCAGAAGGCTGAGGCAGATGTGATGTTGATAAGCCCAGAAGGTCATCGGATTTTGTGCGCCTTGAGGTTCAAGTTCAAAGCCATGAATAATGAGGCCGAGTATGAAGCGCTGCTAGCAGGACTAAGGTTGGCCAAAGAAGTACGAGGAGAACGAGTAAGGATATACAACGACTCTCAGCTAGTAGTATGTCAAGTCCGAGAGGAATACCAGGCCAAGAGATCCAAGATGGCTATCTATTTGCGAAAAGTCCCGGAGATGTTGGCTGTGTTTGAAATATATGAAGTACAACATGTTCCGCGATCACAGAATTCTCATGCGGACGTATTAGCCTGTCTTGCCACAGTAAAGGATGCAGACTTTATGAGGGTTATACCAGTGGAGGTTCTACCGATCCCGAGCACAGAACCACTGAACGAGATGATGATGATTGTTATAGCACAAGACTCTTGGATGAATCCTTTGATTGAGTACTTACAAGATGGAAGATTGCTTGAGGATAAGCTAGAAGCTCGTCGTCTTCGAGCCCGAGCAGTCAGGTACTGTATTTACAATGACAGGCTTTACAAGAGAGGATTCTCGACCCTATTGCTCAGGTGTATTGATGGCACAGACTGTTAGGTCGTTCTTGAAGACATCCATGCGGGACATTATGGCAATCATGTCGGGGGGCTTTCTTTAGCTCAGAAGGCTCTTCGGTAGGGATTCTATTGGCCAACCATGAAGGAAGATACAATCGAAATGGTCAAGAAATATTATAAGTGCCAAATGTTCGCCAAGGTTTCGTGAGTCCCGCCAGCTTTCCTGAAGTAGATGGTCAGTCCATGGCCTTTCGCTGTTTGGGGCATGGATCTGATCGGCCTGCTCCCAACAGCTCGAGAAAGATACAAGCACGCGATTGTGGTAGTGGATTATTTTACAAAGTGGGCAGAAGCTAAAGAGCTTACTAAAATATCCACTACTAAAGTCGAGAAGTTTGTCTAGGAGAATATTATTTGCAGGTTTGGAGTTCCTCAGCAGATCGTGATGGATAATGGGACCCAGTTCAGCAGCGAGCAGTTTCAGAAGTTTTGTAAAGACCTTGGAATCAAGAAAAGTTTTTCAGCTGAGGACCACCCTCAAGTGAATGGGCAGGTTGAAGCGGTCAACCAGATTATCAAGCAAAACTTGAAAACTAAGCTGGAAGCAAGGAAAAGAGCTTGGGTCAATGAGTTATAGAAAGTGTTGTAGGCTTACAGAACAACTGCTCATAATACCATTGGGGAGACTCCTTTCTTGTTGGGGAAACTCCTTTCTCGTTAGTATATGGATTAGAAGCAATGATTCCAACAGAGTATGAGGTCGCTAGTCAGTGCAAAGCAATGTTCAGATATGAAGATAATGACCACCTGCTCGCAGCTAATTTGGATATGCTCGAGGAAGCAAGAGATGAAGCTCGAATAAGAGTTGCTGTTTACCAGCAAAGGGTCGCCAAGTTTTACAACAGGAAAGTCCGTGTTCGAACATTTAAGCCTGGTGATCTGGTCTTACGTCTCATTCTACCAGCTGTTCGAAAAGCCAGTAATGGAACTCTTGGCCCAAACTGAGAAGGCCCTTATGTTGTGAAAGGTAGTCTTGAAAACGGAGCTTATCACCTGGCTACCTTGAATGGGGTAGAAGTCCTTCGAGCATGGAATGCCGAGAATCTTTAGCCATATTATGTTTGATTTAATTAGTTCATATCTTATTTGATTTATTTAAGTTATTTGACTTGTATGAACGCAACTAATTCATTAATAAAGACTCTCTTGGCAAAGCAATTCTGGTTGCATTTACCCTTGGTGGGCAATACAATATGTTTTTTCTACTCATGCTTTAGAAGGTTCGATTGCTACCTGTGAGCGAGTAGACTCTGAAAAGTACAATTGATACCTGTAAGCCAATACTCTGGAAGATATGATTACTACCTCTGAGTAGTCAGGCTCTAGAAGGTGTAATCATTATCTGTGACCTAAAAACGTCCTGGAAGGTCGCAGCATAGCTTGTAAGTGACCAAGCTCTGGAAGGAATACTGATTGCTTGTACACTTACAAGATAATCCTTGAAGATCTATGTAGCCTGTAAGCGAGCAAGCTTTGGAAAGAACATTTGATCTGTGGATTTTTATATGTTGGGAGGAACCAATACTACCTATAAGTGAGCAAGCTCTGAAAGGGATAGACAATCTCATATGAACCATGGGCATTACAATTTAAATGATCTGATTAACAGTCAGAGTTGCTGGACATCAAATAACAACAAAGAATAGGGAAATGGAAAAAAATAAGAATCAAATTGCATTTATTAAAGTTCATCAACTGAATAAACTGTATTACAAATAAAGCTAAAAAAATTGAAAATTTTCTAAGTATTGCTGAGAGATATATCCTGCTCGCCTGTAGCCTCAACTGAAGCTTTGTCTTCATCTTCTATAACAATTGACTGAGAAGAGCTCGAAGAAGGTCCTGCGTGAGCTGGAGGAGCATGATCAGAAGGAAAATGGTTTGGGCCTGATTAGGAAGCTGGAAGACTGGTTTCTAATTAAGCCTCTTGCACGACCTTTACTATTTACATTTTCACTTCTTCCACGGTTTCCGGACTAAAGAACGAGATGTCCACATCTGGTCGCTTAAGCCATAAGTTGTCTAAAAATAAACTTCCCGTTCTTTCTTCCGCTTCGTTAACTAAGGATTCAGTGTGACTTTGTTCTCGGGCTAATTTTTCTTTGGTGGAAATCACCTCCTGCCACATCAATGCAATAATGTTCTTAGCCTCGTCAGCTTCACGCTTTTGCGAGGCCAGCTTCTCCTTCAGTTTCTCGTTTTCTCCCTTTAGTTTATTCTCCAAGTATGGGACATGATAGAGCTTATTCTTCAACTCATCTCTCTCTTTCTCCCTCGAGGCAATAGTTTCATTTTGGTACTTCACAAAATTTGTAGCTCCAGCCTCTGTCTCAATGATTTTTCATGATCTCGTTCCAGGTTGTGGAAAGCCTCCTGAGACTTTTCGACCTCCAACTTAAAAAAGTCCACTTTGCCTTGAATTTTGTTCCTCTCGTTCTCCAGTGAATTTATGGTCTCTTCCATGGTAGCTTTCTTCTCAGGCCAATCAAAAATTTCTCTGAGAAGCTTCATGTAAACCATGGATGCCTGAAACGAAATGTCAGTAAAGCAATAAAAGATTAAAAAGCAATAAAAGTAATAGTGATAAGTATGGAAACTCACGAGCAGGTTGTGAAAACCCAGATAGTTAATCAGTCTCTTGCCCTTCATTTCTTCATTTTAAAGGGCAAGTTTCTTCATACCAAAAAATTGAGGCATGCGATCTAGGAGATCATTGTAGTATATCCCCGCGTCGAAGTCCTGGACCTGTTCTTCGATGACGGGCTCTTTTCCCAGCGTTTTTTGGCATTTTGGAGGGAGTTCTACAACCCCTTTGCCCTTGTCAATATCTTAGGGACGTGAAGTAGATGAGCTGTTAGCTGCAGGAGCTTATTGTGAAGCAGGCTCCTTATGAGCATCTTTGTTTGAAGGCTTTCTTCCTACTGTTTTGTGCCTCATAATGCGAGCAGAGAGTGTGGAAGAATCCTTTTGAATAACTGACCCTATGGGGGCTTTTGTGGTCATTTGGGAACCAGAGCTTCCTACAGCCTGATCAGTTTTCTTTAGAGGAGGAGCTTTTCTAAGAAGAGATTACTTGAAGTGAAGTCACACCATTGTTGAAGATTGGCTTATTTGTAAGCTCAATACTTCTTTTCCAAAGGCCTCAAAAACAGAAGAAATTTCTTTATCTTTACGAGCCCTCAGGTCAAAGCGCTTGTCAAGCAATTTCTGGTCAGCCCGAGGAGCAAGGCCGTGTAATTGAAGGAGGTGTTAAGTTGGTGGTTGGTCGTCCTGAAAAGTCTTCACCTCCGAAAATCTCTGTAGCAAAGCTAACTTCTTACTTAATAGTGCGATCTCACTCTTAGCAACGTCTACATAAAAGAAAATATTAACAACGAACAGTATGTGTGCAAAACAATAATATAAAGACATACTTACTAGGAGAAGAGCAAAATGAAAATTTTTTGAGGTTAGACAAAGAGAGGCAGGACGCATAAAACCAGGGCGTTTTGTAGTCGCCTACATTGGATTTACCAGCTCCCTTTGGAAAGTTTACTTTATAAGGGGACTTTCGGATCGATATATAGTAAAATCTATCTTTTTTCTCTGACTTAGGGCTCGTGGTGATTTTAAAGAGAAAAAGATGTTGAATCATTGCAGGAGTTGGTGGAGGAAGATTATTTTTAAGGAAAATTGAAGCAAGGGTAGTAAGGTGAGCATAAGAATTGGGAGTGAGCTGAAAAGAGGCAAGTTTAAGGTCGTTTAAAAGGTCGATCAGATAAGGGTGAACTGAAAATCTGAAGCCAGCTTCTATGTGTTAGTGGTTAATAGAGATGAATCCTATAGGGGGATAAGTTGCATGGTCTTGGGTTTTCGGTACCATTGTACGGCACCCCGAAGGCAAGGAGAAATCCTCAGCGATGGATTCGAGCTCATTGGGACTAACAGAAGACTCATGTCTAAAAAAGGGAACACTAGCAAGGGGATTAGGATGTCCTGAAAGGGCTGGTACGGCTTCACCGCTCTGAGAGGTCGCGTTATCAGTATTTCTGACTTGGTCAAGCTCCTCTTCAGAATCCACGTCAGCAGCCCCCACTTTATGGTCGTGACGACTATGACCAGACATCTACAAAAGTAATGAAAGGGGCAGATCGCGAATAGCTGACCAAAATTCAGTGTTTAAAGTTATTTCTATTTTCTTAAAGATCAAGTCGTGCGTACAGGGGGCTACCGAATGTGAGGAAACCCTATTTACAAGCCTAATGGGCTACAGAAACTATCAAATAATCAATAAGCTTCCAACTTAACCAAGGTTAGGGGATTAAATAGCAACAGGAAAAGAATGGTATACATGCATGTGGTTTATGCAATCAAGCAAGTGTTTATTCAAGTTCTTCAGGTTTTATCATGCCGAGAATACAAATAGGAATATTCATGCAAATGGAATGACAGACTCATATACACAATCTAATAATGCAAGTACAAGTCGTAACTTAAAAGGTTAAGGAAAGTCATGGAGGTTTACCTTGAGTATGGAAGATTTTAGCGACGAAGAAGGAGTTGATGAAGAACAAGTAATGGCGAACGAGAGGAAGTTGAAGACAATGGGACGACTATATCTGAAAGTGACCGGTAAAAGCAGAAAATGAAACGACTAAAGGTTTATATAGCTATCATCTTGAGGCCCTTGCCGTCGATCAAAAACAGCTGTGTAATCGTCATTAATCTAGTGGTGAAGTGCAAAACCCGCAGTCAGTGAAGAGATGTGCTTTAAATGCACATTAATAGCGCATGACATGGGACAGACAATAAACTGACACCTAGGGAAGTGCCGCGTGTCATAAGATAAGTCAATATTTGAAAGATGACAGTATGGATTCCGCCAAAGTTGCCTCAAGGTTGAGCTTGTTGCTTCCAGCACAAAGGATGTAGTGAAAGCAAGAAGGCTAGAAAGGAAAGGTTGAAAAAGGCTCAGGTATGAGCTCAGTACGCTATTCTATGAGAAGAAGCCCAAGAATTGGTCAAATTAGTCAACGGTCAAAAAAGGGAACATGTGGTTATTAAATAACCTGTGAACCTGAGCACATCTAATTGAATGACTGATCGTTTTAAGTACTGAGTGATTGATAGTATCATTCGAACACATGTTTGATCGCGAGAAGGTCTGACCATGTGTTAGAGCGTTAAGACAATTTAGTCGTATTTAAGAACTGTTCGATGGTGTTCCTCAAAGGCTATCGGAACGATCAGGAGGTCTTCGTATTTGATCGCTAGTCATAAGAGCAGATCCCTTGGAACAATCTGCTCGCTGGGTACAATATCTGATCGCTTGTGTAGTCCGTTCGCTCAAGGTGCTCGTTAAAATTTGACCAATTGACATTCTAAAAGGCCGAATCAATTCAATTCAGAAAATGAGTCAACTTGCCTATTTCCATGCAAATCAAATCACAACATTCTCGACAATTGTTGTAAATACGATGGAGATAACCTTGAGAGATATTATCTCAATTAATGTATATAATTTTTTTTGCCTTATCTGTAAAATTCATAAACCTATTCAAATTGTAATATCTCCTCTATAAATAGGAGGTGAAATTCATTGTAAAGGACAACAAAACAAGAAATATATACTATCACTTTGTACGAATAAGGGTGACAGTCGTGGACATAGGCCATTACCTTGCCGAACCACGTAAAATTCTTTGTGTCCTACTTACTTTGATTCTGGTCATTATTGTTTTGTTTGTTAGTTATTGTTTCACAGATATTGAACTTCAAGAACCGAGTTGACCAAAGTTAAGTGTCAACAGTTAGAAAGGTGAAATTAATCCTAATTCTGAAAATTACACCATGAGTATTTTCCTATTTTCTTAAAATAAAGGGTAATAATGCCCTTCAAGAGAAAGTTAGGGTAAGATAAAAGTTATAGTTTAGTGTCTATATTAAAAAGATTATTTAGATGTTAACATTGTGAAAACAATAGATAGTGTAATATTTCCATAAATGTATGAACCACAAACGTAAAGTGTTTCTACCCTCGGCTGCATACGGCTACTCTCAAAATTCCTATATCAAGTTATTTCTTCAATTTTGTATTATGAATTTGGTCAAGATCGGTTTATAGTTGTTTTTCTAAATTTAGTTCTTTCGTTTCAGCACAGTTGAACCATGGAACTTGGAAGCTTGTATGGGAGCATGCAGGAAAGTTCCTTATGTGATTAGAAAAGACATAAACAAGATTTTCACTCATTGACCTCTCTATCTCTCCTCTTATCCTATGTCATCATCACTTTGGTTCTTATATTTTAACATGGGTACGACATTTTAATAGCTCTCATATGTTACATCACGTTTCATATTTGTTATGACCTTGGCTGATCAAAGAAAAAACCCCTTCACGCTCAACAAATTTGAGGCTTACTACAATCGAATTAGCAATTTACCAAAATTTTCACCCATATTCGTCAACATCCAAGTAAGTGCTTTTATTTTGAGACAATGATGAAAATATATAATTGCTTTTTTTTTTTTTGTCCTTTTTTCATGGAGTAGAAAAGGAAGTAAGTTAATCTATTGGCCAGGTTTTTCTTAGATCTAAATACAAGAATGAATAGTATAGTATGTGTATATCTTCTCTTTAGTTTTTAATTATTAATAGACTTTTGTGTGGTGACTCCAATATATAAATATATATATATATAGAATTATATTTATAGCAAATATTGGATTATGAGAATTAGGTTTGATTGGTGATCTATTATATATTTTTATGGTTAGATTTAGACGAATATTCATAGGAAGTTCTAAAATTTTTGTGTAGCATTTGTGTTGGGATTATGGTTTATTATTATTATTATTATTATTTATTTATTACATGAATATGTTGTTTGGATGGTTGTTTTGGATAGTATATAGTTGTGTTGACTTTAAAAATGATATATTTGGGAAATGGATTGGACCAACATTTGTATCCTACAACTTAATTAAAACAATATGAAATAGGTTGTTTTGCTGTGAAATAGCATGATCAAGTAGACAGACATAGAATAAATTTTTGACATAAAGAAGGAATAGGAATATATTTAAAAACAATTCAATTTTTTTTGCATGATTGTATGATTTGCCACACTCAGTTTTCTACATATATTATTTGCCATACTATGAGCTTTCTAGTTGTAACATATGCAATACAAACTGTTGTAGAGGTTGCTTGCTGGCATAGTGCAATAATTAGAATGCTTTCCGTTGTCAACACTTAACACCAAAGCAATTCAACTATTAAGTGATTGCCAACATTCTGCAATCTTTAGAGTGCTATTAAGGTGTTGTTTTTATGGGTAGTAATTTTTCTTGTTACTCTTTTAGAGATCTTACTTTTGGGTTCGAATGTATGAATTGCTTTTGAGTTTGGAATATTGGGAGATATTACTCTTTCAGAGAAGTCTTAGAGACTCTTAATAGCACTTTATGTTCTGCAACAGAGTACAAATGATGAATGATGCAGATAATTGGGACGCCGGTGAGTTGATCAGGGCTCAGCATTTTGCATGAAGTCAACATTGACATGGCAGTTGCAGCCTGCAAAGCGACATTTGAGGGAAGTGGAAAACAGATGTAAGAGTTGCATCCCTTGCATTTTGCAGTAGCTAGGAGGACACTCCCTGCAGCTTTTGCGGTCTGCTCTCTTCTCCACATCAAGTGATCTTAAGCAATACAGAATATGAAAGAAAGGTTTGCTTTCAGTGACACACACACGCATGAGATAATATCAAAGAACTTGTTATATGGTCTACGAGCACACCACGATCACTTAGGAACCAAAGCATCATTGTAGATCTGCACTACATTTTGGTAAGAAGGTGGAAGCAGCCCTCGTTCTTGCACTTTGTGCAGTAGATGAATTCATCATGGCAGAAAGTCTGTTTGCTGAGGCTGCTACTCGAGGCCTCATTGATAGCAAATTGATAGTACTTGAAAAGTACTGTCTTGCTCAGAAGACCTTCTTTTATGAATGATTCATGAGCAACAATTTCTACACTTCTTTTGTTGTTTGGACAAACATTTTCAATGTTTTTAATTCTTGCTTTTATGAATGATTCATGTTGCTTTTGTGGTTGCGTACTCTAGTGTAGGAATGTTGAAAAATAAAATTTAGTTTCTGCTATTTAGCAAGACATATCCTCCTTTTTTTTAAAAAAAAAAAATTAAGTGTTAATAACTTCGCTTAATTGTTGGTGATTGATACTTATGATGGAGCTGTTGAATTGGCTGAATTGTTGATGATTGGGCACTAGATTGAAGCCTAGTTGGCATGGTTGAGGTCTGACTAATATGACTTAGGGTTCCAATTTTTTTAAAATTTGTTAGGAACATGCACAAAAATACAACATTGATTAAGTTAAAAAAAAAAAAAAACAAAACAAAGGGTGTGGCATCACATGCAGTGTGTAAGAGGTTATTAGGGCATTTCTAATTTATTTCTGACGTTCAATATCTAAATAAAATAAGTTGATGGAGAGATGAGACATGGAATATGCATCAATATTGAGCTAAAACTTATTCAGTTCTACAAGGTTAACTTAGGCACTTTTTTTAAAAATAAAAAATAAAAATAAAATTCTCGAGCCAAGGCTGTTTCTGCCTATGTTGGTTGCTATATATACTAATCCTACAAGCATATATATGCTACATATAATAGAATTTTTTTTAATTCTAATAAAGAAATGAGTGAGGAAACTTGTACAAATTTGTAAGATTTTTCCACAAACTTAATTAGTGACACATCTACTAGAAACATTAATCATATAAACAAGATGAGAATATTCTTCCACTTTGTTTTTGTAAAAAGCACGTAATCTGCTTTTCAAAAGCAAAATCACATAGCAATAAATTTGCCTTTTTAACATTTAATTAAATTGGGGAATCATACATATTCAATTAAGAAGAGAAGCTCTGTTCTTTTTATTTCCTTATAATTGGAACCATAGGGCTTTATACGTTTATTGGCTCGACCCAACTTTGAATTTATTTTTTCTGTTCTGTATCATGAATTCCAATCTAGTGATTAAATTAAAGGCTAGAGCTGATAGAGAGGAGATTGGCTCCTCTATAAATAGGAAGTGAAATTCATTGTAAAGGACAACAAAACAAGAAATATATATTGTCACTCTGTGAGAATAAGGGTGACAGTAGTGGACATAAACCATTACCTTGCCGAACCACGTAAAAGTCTTTGTGTCCTGTTTACTTTGATTCTGGTCATTATTGTTTTGTTTGTTAGTTATTGTTTCATAGGTATTGGGCTTCATGAATCGGGTTGATCAAAATTAAGTGTCAACACTAACCACACTTGTCATTAGCGAGGTGTGGTCATCAGTGTAATTTGGATGACTAATAGTAAAAGATAACAGTTACAAAATAAAAATAAAAATAAAAAATTGATCTTTAAAAAAAATGGAGGCCACTTTGTGTATCTGGCCCATGTGGTTGGGCACAGCGGACTGCATAATACAGTTAGCTGCATTTGACACGTCACGTTGAATTCGATTAGTTTATATAGAACTAGATTTGATATAATATTGCCTTCTGTTTGGCGCTATATATAAGATTGGACTGAAAATAAAATTGATAAAATCAAAATATATTATCATGTGAATTAAATTTTAAAAAAAAAAAATGAAACCCCTTTTAAGATAATTACACGGACATTTGAGTTTATAGCATAATTACGTGAACATTACTTGATGTTTCTTTAGTGTTGTAGCTACACCCTACCATTAGTCAGACTAATGTTTATCAAATTTTATAGTAATAAATTGAGGGCAACTAATTCTTATGATGAGATATCAAATAAAAAAAAAAAATTGTGTAAGCAGTATTTTCACAAAAATCATAAGAAAGATTAAAAATCAAGATTGTAATGGCAAATCTTTCCAAAAAAAAAAAAGGATTGTAATGGCAAAATTAAAAAACAAAAGAGGATATAATCAAATCGTCTCGCACCTTCAAAAGCCACAAGTCAATTTTAGTTACTTGTTTATTTTTCCAAGTCATATTTAATCTCAAAATTAGCGAGTTTGGATAAAGTTGTGTCAAATAAATTTTTGGTGCTTAATATAAAATTTGTAACTGTTCCCTCGTATATATTGCATATATAAACCGCATATATTTGTACATGTTCTTATATGATTTAGCACACTAGAAATTAACCCATCACCAATCGATCGAGTCTTCCAAGTGGTGTGTGATCCTTCCATAGTTTTGACATTCCTACGATCTACTAGGCCATTGATGGCAATGCTATGGTCTAGAGATGTTGCTCTGGCAGATCCTTATTGCACACTCGGATCGCGATTCTCATTTCCATCTATTTGCTAGGGAGGGAGGGAGAATGTAATATACCCTTTCCATTTTAATATTGTAAATGTATTGTACAATATTACACTCATTTATGGAATAAAAAAATAATTCAAAGTGTTCAAATACGAAATTGGATTATGATAGAATTTATGGATGTGAAATTCAATCACGATAAAATTTTCGGATAGACCAAAAACGATTTCGAACACAAGAAATGACATGATGATCGATTTGGGGTTCAGTATGAGATTGGTATTAAAAGAAATTTTTAAGAAAGAGTGTGATTGATTAAATATGTTAAATATATATATGAGTGGACATTTTTTTAGTTTCAAGTCTGGAAAGTGTAGAGAAAAAGGGGCAATTTTGTAAAATTTAATCAATGGCATACATGTAATTATGTATCAAACTTGAAGGACAATTTGTTAAAGTCACACACACACACACACACACACACACACACACACATATATATATATATATATATATATATATATATTGAAGAACTAACTAGAAAAAAAGAAGAAGAGTTGAGAGAAAGAGAGAAGAGGGCATTTAGCAGAGATAGAACAGACTAAGGGACATCAAGCATTTTTCACCCATTCCAAGCCAGTGGTTTTCAACCATTAAAAGTGGAGAACAAGTCAAATGAAG